>JAWNPR010000061.1:20600000-20855000 GCA_035047405.1 Drosophila stalkeri
TTTTATTAGCTTAAATCAAAGCTCAACAAAGCAGCTTTAATCTATGCTGTTAAACTGAATCCCTTGCTTACTCTTACAGACTCTGCTCTTAACATAAGTCAAGCTGTTTATGGTAGCATTATGTTAACGCTATAAAACACTATGTTAAGAGTTGCTTGAAATCTTAAAACATCTTAAAATCGCAAACATTTTTATCCTTACCTCACACTGCTGCTGTTTATGCCTTAAAATAATTAAAACTCAGCAAAAGCACATTCTGTTAACTCCACATTAACATAATGTTAAGGTGAATGTACAAAAGTCATGAATTCTCAAGCTTCCTCAGAGCTGATGAATTTGAATATTCTTTTTTTTCTTTTTCTTTCTTTTTTCTTCATCTCTTATTTATTTATTTAGCGACAATCCACTTGCCATTGACAACAACTTTGGCGTCAACTTCACTGCGCAGTGACTTTTGCTACTGTTTTACGACTTCTCTTCTTCTGTTGCTTCTTATTCATGTTGTTTTTTTGCTTGCAGTGTCGGACGATTTGCGAATAAAGTTGCAGTACAGCAGCAGCAAGTGAAGCGCAACGGCCAAGAATAATACAGTAGCAATAGCAGCAGCTGGCACAAGCAACAGCAACAGCAACAGCAACAGCAACAACAAGAACTTGCAACGAGCCAAATTGTTGCATACTTTGGCAGTTACAACGAGCTCACGCACACACACTTACGGCAGCAACATGTCGTTGTTGTCACTGGCAACAGCAGCAACACGCAGCAGAGCCAGCAGAACATGCCATGTTGCCAACACATTTCAATTGCTGGCAATTGCCTTTTATTGTTGCTGTCAATTGGAGCTGCTGTTGGTGCATGGACAGCAGCAGCAGCAGCAGCAGCATTCGATTTCTGGCGGCCAGCAGCAGCTAAAGTATCAACAACTGCAGTATCAAATGCAGCAGCAATATGAATATCAACAGCAGCAACACTTTCAGCAGCAGTTCCAACAACAGCAACAACAGCTGCAACAGCAGCAGCAACAACAACAGCAGCAATTAGCAGTGCCAACAGTTGCGCAAATGTTACCAGAGCAACCCATCGATTTGCTATCCACACAACCAACTCAGGTAAGATAAATGTTAGATTGATTGATTGAAAATTAATGAGAGTAAATGATTAACTAAGCTTTTTAAACAAAATCAAAAGACATATTTTCTCATTAAAGCACTTGAGTGAAATATTTGTATTAGCCAAGGTCCAATGAAACTTTCTTATAGCCAACTTTGCTTTGGTCCCTAATAAGCTGCTTTCGTAATTAATCAATTCGGTGGAACGTCTGCACCCGTTTCCATCTTTTCCATCGGCTAAGCCCACTTTTTATTCGTTTGACTCGACAAATTGAATTTGTAGCTGCAACCACTTAAAGACCCAAATCCCGCAAGCCAACTCCATTTCATTTCAATTTTTTTTTTCCTCGCCTTCCTCGACCCAAAGTTCAATAAGCTGATTAGCCAATTGAAAGCAGCAGACGGACTAATAAAGCTGGGACGAGAACGAGAAAAAAAAGCTTTGACTTTAGCTGCAACTTTTTTTTTTTTTTTTTAATTTATTCGCTCTACTTTTTATCGAAGCCCCTAATTTGCGGTGCTTAGTGATTAATTTGTTTTTGATAGACTTTAAGCTATATTTCATGGATGGCAACTTTCTTGGGGACTGCATTTTTGCTCCATTTTTTCATTTTTTTCTGTGATTGCTGTCAACAGCAAGTCCAGGCAGTGCTTACAAAAAATAATAAAGTGTATGAGAGGCACTGAGAGAGGCATATAAGCTTATTGCACTGTGAAAAGTTGAATGGATAAGAGAGTTAATAGCTGTTAAGTAAAAGACATTATGTTATTGATAACATTGCTATGAACTGAAATTGTTCTGTAAAATACATACAAATTTAGCCAATTGCCATTACCTAGCCATGTTAAGGAGCTCTTAATAAATAGCTCGCTGTTAAGCATAAATGTTAAGAGTCATGCTAAATAACTATCTATGTATGCTATGTTAGCTAACTATATACCATGTTAATGTACTGTTAAGTAAATGCACGCTGCCATGCACATTAGCAGAGCTACATAAATGCCAAATGGTGCTTGCCAAAAACAGCTTGAAATAGCACGCTTTTATCTACAGCATTCCAATATATATTTATATGGCTAATAAGAGTTAATAAGAGCCATTGACAGGATGATTCAATGTTCGATATCTATTGAATGCATGGCGAGTTTTTGCAGCTGGCATTGCGCAAATCGTTTATACATATCTATAAGCTCTAATTAAAGAATCATATTGAAAATATATCTCAAATAGCTGAAAGCGCATTTTCAGCTATTTCAGCTGCACACACAAAGAGAGAGAGAGAGAGAGAGAGAGAGAGGGGAGAACTATAACTGAAGCCACTTTCACATGGACAAGTGATTCCATAAACCACTTTGTTAGAAAATTGCTTGTGTTTGATTCCATTGGCGATTGTCGATTGCCGTTTGCTATATATATTTTTTTTTTTGGAAGGAGTCAGAAAGGGGGCGAAGAGTTGACCATTCACAGTTCGCGTGGCTTACAAAATTTTATTGCACACAGTAGATATATGTATGTATGTATGTATATATAAATATAGAGAATGCTAGCGATATTTGGCCAATACTTGACAGCTATCGAACTGAGTCAACGCTTCCTTGATTGCCTTCTGTCGGACCAGCTCTTCAGCCATTCAGCTTTCGAGCTGACCAGCTTTGCCCAGTTGCTTCTTCTTTTTGTGGCAATTGTCGTAGTTTCTCTTCTTCTCCTTTTTTTTTTGGTATTTTCTGTAACAAGTTGACTGCTGTTTTTATACTGCATTTTAAAACTCTCGGATCTACTACTTGAAGGGTATCTTAACTTCTAGCGAAGTCACATATAAATATGTATTTACTATCTACATCAATGCTGAGAAATGACACTCCTTTTACAGGGTATATATTAAGGGAATACCAGTTACCTGTCTATTTGAATATCAATATCTTGTATAATAATTCTTGATAATTTGCATTTAATATGTAAATTTTTAAATTTAATTAACGTCTATGTCATAATATCGATAAATATCGATTGAAGCAAATTTAAAAGCAAGCTGAGCAGACTTCAGTATCTTATCTTATCTTAACTTATATATTATAATTTAATGCTTGTTATTTGAAATACAGATCTTGATAAACCTTGATACTTCATATATGTCCGATCAATGTATAATTTCATTGCTATAATATAGTTTTTTATCGATTTTTAATCAAACTTGCTTAGAAGTTATTCCATAGCCAAATGTAGAGTATATGCATGGTCGAGCATGCCCGCCTATCTCAGCTTTATTTGTTTTACTTAACATTTGCAATAAAATAAAATCCACCCAGAATCGGGTAGCGTCATGTGGAATAGCATTGCTTGGCCCCAAGCCCCCTAACCAAATGCCCCAGCGGCGACATGCAACGGACATGGCAGCAAATACACACAGAGAAAGAGAGAGTGAGAGAGAAAGCGAGAGAGAGAGAGTGAGAGAGCGAGAGAGAGTGACTGTGAGAGAAAGAGAAGGGATGAGGAACTATAAAGCAAAACTCCATTCATATATATGGCTTCTGTGTGTGTGTGTGTGTGTGTGTGTGTGTGTGTGTGTGTATGTGGACCACAGCGAAAGCTGCTGCATTTTATTTTACCATTTCGTCCCATGGGAAAATTTATGAATTTGGACTCGCAGCCGCCGCTGGCCACACATATGCGGTTTTTATATATTGACACTTAAAATTTATGGCTCTTAAAATCTACAAAACGCTGGCGCTACGATCCAAGCGAAATGCCATTTCTTCTCCTCTCATTCCGCGGCTCTTTTATTTCATTTTGTTTTCAGTTTTTCGTTTTTCGTATATTTTTTTTTTTTCACTTCCGCTGAGCTTAGCTGAAACAAAATTTGTGTTTTGTTGCAAAAACTATGAGAAGCCAGCAACACAGCGAGCTGGCAAATCGAGCTGAAAATTGTTAATGTCACCAATAGCACACATATCGTTCCATATATCCACATTCATATGTATGTATATATATATATAGGGTATATACATAAATGTGTGCTCAGTTGCTGCTATTAGCACAAAACGTTAAAGTGACACTGTTAATGCCAATGGCAAAGCTGTAAGCAGCTTATGGAGTCGAACAAAAATAAAAGAAGCATATTCATAACTTGGATTTACAGAGAGCAACAGCTTAACAGAGCACAAAACATTGCCATTAAATATAGTTACATGTGACCTTAATTTGAATTGAAAACGTTTTTCTTTAAATAGTTGTTTATGGCAACACAGACACATAATAGTCGAAAGGATTACTTATATTATTAAAAGCAATGCTTTAAGCCATATATCTACAATTTAATTACAGCTCAGCTACAGCTGTTTAACATTTTATTATAATGTGCTTATCAACAAATATCAACAATAACATAAAAGAAAAATTTTTAAAATATACATCAAGTTAATTTAAATAAATAATGTAATAAATAAAGAATAGGATAAATAACATAACATAACATCAACAAATAACATAAGAATGTTATATAACATAAATATGCGAAGTATGCACTTGACCCAATGTAACTTAAGAGAACTAATAATAAACAAAAATGTTGACAAATTATTTATAAACAGTCACAATTTCCGTATAAATATATTATGAGCTACAATTCTGTTGATCAAAGAAGCTATTTGAATTATGACTGTTAAAACGAAGCTGTTATTAACTTACAGCAATGCTGAGAGTCATTCAAACTCAATGAATTCTAAAAAATATTTACACAACAATTTGTTATATATCATGTCAGAAATTCATATATTTATAATGCATGACAAAAAGCGAGAGTGAAATAGAATAAAAATAAAGAGTAACAGAGACGGAGAGAGAGAGAGAGAGGCTGTAATGTAGATTGTGCTAGTTGAGTAGCTATGCCTGCGTGTGTGAGCGTCAGCGTCAAAGCTGAAAAGCGCTTAAGATTAATGATGCAAAAAATTGAGCATCATCAAAGAAAGTGAAAATGGAATTAGGTGCAAAGGCGCTGAGAGCACAACGATGAACCAAAAGAAGAAGCATAAATAGAAGTAGAAGTAGAAGACGAAGACGAAAACGAGAACGAAGACGAGCCAGACAAAACAACCTCTATCAGATAGAGCAGACGCAGGCAACGCAAAGGAATGGCAAATAGGTAGGCAATACGTGCAACACGCAAAGCGGCATAAAACTTAACTACAATAAGCGGCAAGCTTCAAGCGAAGCCAAAAACGAGCTGCCAACTAGAAAATGGCCAACAACAACAACAGCAGCAACAACAACAATGTAAACACCACACTAAGTGTTGCGGGTGTCTGTGTGTGTGTGTGTGTGTGTGTGTGTGTGTGTGTGTTTTGTGTGTGTGTGTGTATATGACATGCCAAAGCTCTCGTTGTGTCTATCCAAGTCGCTGGCAAGCTAGCAGCTAGGCCGAAACTGAATGCCACGTACGAGCGGGCGGAAACGGAAAAGGAAATGGCAGGCATTGCCAAAGCCGACTTTAACGCCTGTGCACAGTGGCCTCAAAATGCTGATTATTCAGTAAAATAAATAATGGCAAGATAAGTATTTAATCAATTCCAAGAGTCATTCTATGAGTAAACAGGCTTAACTGTGTGACTTTGGTGATTAACGTGTAACAGAGTTCAAGTCCCAGACTAATTTATACATGAAAATATAGAATTTTTCCATAATTCCCATAGCAACAATTGCAGAGTTTAAGAATAACATTTCTGCTTCATTGTAGACATACAAATATATTAACATGAGAATTGCATAGAGGGGTGCATAGTTGCTCTAATGGTTGTAGTTTGTATAGAGCCAATCTGCAGCACTTCTATGACTATGACTTCCCATGTCAAGATTGCAAATCTTGTTTTATGGCTACTACTACTACTAATACAACTACTCCGCTACTAATAGTACTACAGCTACAACTACTAATAGTACTACAACTACTATTTCTACTACACTACTGATAGTACTACAACAACTATTTCTACTACCCTACTAATAGTACTACAACTACTATTTCTACTACACTACTAATAGTACTACAACTTCTACTACTACTACTACTACAACGTCTACTACAACTACTACTATTACTACTACCCTACTAATAGTACTACAACTTCTACTACTTCTACTACTACTATTACTACTACGACGTCTACTACAACTACTACAACCTCTACTACTTCTACTACTTCTACTACTACTATTACTACTACGTCGTCTACTACAACTTATACTACTACTACTACTACTATTACTACTACGATGTCTACTACAACTACTACAACTTATACTACTTCTACTACTACTACTATTACTGCTACTACTACTACTAGAACTACAACTACTACTTCTACTAGTACTACAATTTCTACTGAATCTACTACTTTTACTACATCCACTAGTACTAATACGACTTCTACCGCAACTACTACTTTTTCTACATCTACTACCACTACTGTTACCACATCTACTACTACTACTATTACTACACGCCACATAGTCGGCTGGCTTGTTTAAATTTTCGCTGCATGTCCAATCAGCTGGTCTCACTGTGCGCGAGCAAAGGCTCTCAAGTCTGCTGCACTGCACTGCACTGCACTGCACTGTTTGCTTAGAGAAATTAAAAAGAAACGCTCGCTGTTAAGCCAAAATGAAATGCATATCCTGACGCTAATATGCGCCACTGCAGCAATCTCGCTCACCCCGGCCGTTGCTCGTCACCCCTAATCCAGATGTAGAACCACCCGCACATTGGAAGAGGCAAAACTTTGCAGCTGGTTCACAGCTTGCAGTGCGCACAGAAACTTTAATACGCTAAGTCGCAGCAAGCTACCGAGCTACAAGAGTTGGGGAGATTGGGAAGACTTTGACTAAGGACGAGGAGGAGAAGGAGGCGGAGGAGGAGGAGGAGGAGGAGAAGCTACATGGACTTAGGGGTATACGAAAGCTGGGTGGGATTTGGAAGCCACGGCCTTTACATGCCACGCGAAAAATAATTAGCGCGTTGCGTTTATAAGTTTCCGGTAAAAAGCGTTTTACGCTTGTTTAGCAGCGGATGATGGCGTCTGCCAGACGGAGATTATAGCCTTGATATATTAATGAACTATATACAAATACATATACATATACATATATATATATATATGGACAAACAACAGCAACTCTTTCGATTCCAGCTCATAATTACCAAGAGCTTAAGCAATCACTGGGATATAACCCAAGAACTCAACCCATTCGCAGACCCAGCCTTCATCTCGTCCCATTGTTCCATTCGCTGGTTGCCCGCACAAAAGGTTATCTGAACCCTGGACCCAAGTTTTCGCAACTATTTCAATTTGCATGCGTGCGGCTAAAGTTTTTTTTTTCAGCTTCTTTCATATAGATTTTTTTCTTCCGTTTTGTACGCAGAAGTTGACTACACGCAAAATAACTTGGCCAACTCCTGCTATTAAATTTCAAAAAAATGCTCACAATATTTTTGACCAAAACAAAAACATTTTATTCGCAAGCGCGAAAGACGAAAAGAGAGAGAGAGAGAGAGAGAAAGAGAAATAGGTGAAATGATGAGGAGGAGGAGGAGTGAGCGAGAGAGATTAAAAAATCAGATGAGATGATACGGAACAAAGTTTCTTTTATTGGGTGCGAGGCTGAGAAGTTAATAAATGGGTTTTTCGTCTTTCATTCATACCGGCATAGTGGAACTCTTCTGTCGTTAGTTCTGGACAAAGAACATGAGCTAATGAAAAGATTTCCGAGATTCGATTTGAATTTGTCTTTTCGTAGCTGAACTCGCAACCTAACTATCTCACCTGCTTCTCTCAGTCTGATATGCCTAGTACTCTATATAACTAAAAACTCACCTTATAAGCAATGCTACCCTTACCTAACCTCAACAGTAAAAAAAAAAAAAAAAAACAACAAAAATTGTTCACTCACCCCACCCACTCACTTTGGACTCCAGCCTCTCTATATGCTTCTAGCTCAGTTCAAACAACTTTTTGTTTGCTCGCAGGCACTCGATGTACAGCCGACTTTTAACGGTTCGTTTGCTTAATGCACCCAGCACCAAAAAAAAAAAAAAAAAAAAAAAAACATATATATATATATAACCAATCCAAAGCCAAAAGCCGAAACCAAAGCTCTGACCAAACCAATTTGCAGCATTTCGTTATAAACTTGCCACAAAATAGTTGCAAAAATTTTACAGTGCTGCCCTTTTAATTGTTGTTGTATTTTTTTTTTGTTTTTGTTTTTTTTTTGCTGTTGTTATAAAAGGAAACGTGGGCTGTTTGGCTTTGGGCGTTGAGTGAGTTCCGCCAATTTTTTCGCGCGACTGCCAAAAAAAAAAGAAGAAAACTTTTGCATTTTCCCCATATATGAAAAACAAGCAAAGCTGATGGCGACGTCAACTACGACGCCGACTGCGAGCGCAACAGCGGCAGCGACTGCGTCGACTTTGGCTGCTGCATTGAATGATAAGCGCCAGCGAAGCTCTTTAAGCACACAGCATTACAACAACAACAACAATAACAATAACAAGAGCAGCGGCCGCAGCAGCAGCAGCAGCAGCAATCCACAACGGATTAAGTAACAAAAACTGTATTTGGAAGAGGCTAGCGGGGTTAGGGGCGTAAGGAGTGCATACAGAAATATGTCAGGTCCTTGTCTGTGGCTCTGTCTCTCCAAATGCTATTTCAGGCGAAAGCCAGCAGCAAACAGGATGCGCTACAAAAATATCAACATCAGCAATAATAACAACAAAAGTAGCAGCAGTCGTAGTAGCAACAAGCAGAGCAACAACAACAACTACAACAACAGCAACAACAGCAACAGCAGCAACAGCAACATGAGCCGTATTTTGCATGCAGTCTCATTCAGGCAATGAGGTTGACATTTGAGAGCTTTCATCTTTAGCGACTCTTTCTGTTGGGCTCTTCTAAATTCCAAATTCTTTGCATTCACTTGGTCCTTCTTCAGCTTTTTCGTACTCCCACTTTCACAGACACACTCTCTCTCTGTCTCTTTCTCTTTCTCTCTTACTCTTTCTAATAATTATTTTTATTTATTATCAAGTCTATGCCTTTCCTTCATATGCCTTTCTTCTACTCTCATTCCACCATGCCCTCTTTTATTCTCGCTCGTCTCCCCCTATTCTCTCTCAATAACTGTCTCTCTCTTTTTCAGCCTCTCTCTCTCTCTCTCTCTCTTCTCTCTTGTTCTTTCTTTATATCACATTTTATCATTCTGTTTCTCTCTTGCTTGGTGCACATGAATATCTCTCGCAGTTAGTGTATTATCATTTTGCTCTCCCTCTCTCTCTCTGTCTCTCTCTCTCTCTCTCTCTCTCTCTCTGTCTGTCTAACTCTTTCTTCTCTTGTGGTATTCAACAGTATTTCGCTTTAGCATACATTCAAATCAGAATTTCTATCAATGCAGGATAGCTTCTAGTCGATCAATATTTGCATATATTGTCGTGATCAGATTTCAGTTTGCGTTTTGCATTTGTGATGTGCTCGCCGCATAATTAGCGCATTTCCGTAGCAATCGTTGCACAGAGCCAACGCTCAATCGCCTCTCAACCCCAATCCGCTTGCTTGCCCCATCTAATGGACCATCCCTTCCCCAGGGATTAGTTGGCATTCAAGTTGACGCCGTTGTTGACGCTGGATATTGGCATAGAGCACGTGGTCGTGAAAAGGGACGAGGGATGGGGTAACAATTGAGCCGCTTTTATTGCGCTTTTGGGTTGGCCAAAGCGAAACGTTACTAGCGCTTTGTGCAGACCATTTTCGTCCATCCATCGTCAGTATTTCAACAATTTTCCATCCATTTTTTTTTGTTGCCGTCTTTCAGGCGCAATTCCAAGAGAAATAAGAAAAAACCTGAAACGAAGTTTTCCTCCGTGTGACGGACAGCTTCAGATAGAATAACGGATATAAACAAAGGGGCAGGTATGAAATTATAGTGACTCGAAAAAAAGGGATATATGAGCTGAGCAATTAAAATGATAGAGCTTAGAACTTATGTGAGGCCAAGCGATTCTTACTAAACGCAAATTATTGCAGATAGTAGAACAATTTGATATGAAAGTAAATCATGGAATCATAGATAAAAATGGAATGCAATTTATAGAATATTTATTAAAAGTGATTACAGAAGGGTTCGCTTGCTGAAAAGTAAGAGACTTAATATAGAAAATATGTTGATCTCTCCCATTTCCAGAAACTTTTTTGTTCTGCTGTCCATGAAAGCTTTTTTCGACTTGCTTCTAAATAAATGTATCCTTAAAATTTAACTAAATTTCCCTAGAATTCCAAAAATAACCATAGTTCTTTAAATATCACCGAGAGAGTCCAAGAGTCTGAAAAATAATTCTATAGAAAATCTTAGATATACGCACGAAATTCTTTGCAAAAATTTACTTCACAAATTGCTATTTGCTATCAAAATATTCAAATAAATTTATAATTCATATTTTCTGTTAATTAAATATAGGCACTAAAACACACACACACACATACACACTCACACACACACACACACAGTCTCATTGTTTTCAAAAAGTTTCCCATATTCATTTCAAGTGGAGCACATGTTGAACAAACACTCCGCACCCAATGTAAATATGCCATTATAGAACAGCTTCATTAGCACAAAATGTGTAACTCATACAATACAGATACACACATAGACACACAGACTCACACACATACACACTCACACACACACACACCGAATTTGTGCTTGCTCAACGTATAATGTTTGCTCAAAAGCGGCTACAGTCAACCAAAAAAAAAAAAAAAAAACAAAATTAAATAAAAAAATTTAAAATAAAAAATCGTCAAAATAATGGCAACAAATTAAAATGCAAATGCAAATATTTAGCTAAATAATTTTATACAAAGCTGCCGGCCACGCCTACAGCCGCAATGCTGGTCAGCAATTTGATTAAATTCCAAATGCCAAAATTGCAAACCGCTGTTCGAAAATATAAATAATATATATATATATATATATATATATATATATATATATATATATATATATATATATATATATATATATATATACAAAGTCAACCAAATTGGGAATATGTCAAAATGTCAAATGACGAATACGAAATACTATATTCTCGGATTTACATAAAAAAAAAAACTGTTCACATCATTTATAATTTTCAAGTATTTCAGCATTTCGGAATTTTTAAATATTTGATTAACGTTTTTACGTAAAGTCTCTCAGACAAAGTTCTAATTATAAATCTCATTATGGATCTCATTTATACCAAGCTATCGATTAATTCTAACATCAAATCGATAAATGCAATATTAATATTATTAATTATTATATATTATGCGTAAATGTAAAATTCAATTTAGTTTCTTATACGTCCATAATATCCATAACATCCCTTTGGACTTCTGCGTACAAAATTAAATTCACGATAGCAATTAAAAGCAACACAAAGTTTACAATTGGGCCAAAAGATTGCCGCGAAAGGCCAACAATATGCATTAATGACAACAGCAACAACTTAAAGATATCCTATAGAAAAGAGTAAATGCTGAAAATGAATATCAGAGACCCAAATTCATGCTCTCTTCTTTTAGGAATATAAATCGATAATAACTTAATCGATTGTATACGACAGATGAACGATGTAATATAACAATATTGAAAGATCTAATCAAAAAACATTGAATTGAAAAATGGCAAAAATACGTATACGGAATATACCCTTTAGAAGACATCACTTTTACAGGGTATGCACAATAGCCTATTTAAATAATTAGTGAAATAAAATGTGAAATTGCATTTGACGCTCTCAGCGGGTGACTAATAAATACCCATTTACCACTTTGTTGCGGCCAGCACGAATTCTCGATTTAGAAGAATGGGCGCAATTAAAGGGAAATTCGATTCAATGCAACTGCAACGGCGCGAGCTCTGATAAATGCATGTAAATGCAGCCTACTGCGAACTCGATTCTGTTTATGTGGGAGTGTGTGTGAGTGTGTCTGTGTATGTGTGCGTGTCTGAGTGTGCAAGTGTGTGTGACGGCACGCTTCAGTGCATGTTGAAGCCAGAATGCAAATATTAACAAATATTAAATCGAAACAATATACGGAGCAGTGTCTATCGGGATGACAGCCAACCATTTATTTCAGTATCCCTGCCTATCGATGTTATCGGCCATTGAGCACCAATTCCGCATTGTTGCATTCACTTGCATTTTACTTCTTTTACTGACATTTACATTTATTTATTCAACGTGTGCAACGTTTGCGAAATAATTCGTGCAACGTACTGTTGTCTGAAAGGTTGACATGTGCTATCGATATTGATGTCGATGTCGATGTCATATCTATATGGAATATCAAGAAATTTTTGGACAAAGCTTAATTTGTATCATGTCAGGCTGCTTGACATACAAATTTGTAAAGTTTCCTCTAGTGGCACAATAAATGCGCATAACATATCGATAACAATTGAAAATTACATTTTATTTCTTGTTAATCAGTAAAGAACAAAATATTTATTACAAAATATATACATATATAATAATTATCCAGTAAAATTATGATAAAATATAATGTTAAAAATAAAATAGACGTATCGATAAACTATCGATAACAACGTAAGATAGTCACATTTGTTATACATATAACGATTCCATATTTTTAGTTAAAAAGTAACTTTCGCCAATAAAAACTTTGACAATCAATTAATCGATATGCAATTATCGATAGACCACACACATATGCATAAGTTCAATTCGATTTGTTTATTCACACTTAAGCGCCACTTTAACCATTTGCTCATATCGATAAACGCTTTTGTTCGTAGACTTTTCGCCTCCTTCACCTTCGCTCAGCTTTATGTTCCGAATGTAATTATCGAAATTACCATATGCGAACGAGCGCTAAAAACTTTGTTGTCGCAGCTCCCTAATGAGCATTGTGTGTTCCATTCTGAAAAGTCGAAACTCGCATAATATGCAGTAGCAACATCAACAGCAATTGCAATTAGTAGATAGAGTACAGCTCTACTCCACGCACTGCATTACCCCGGGGATACAACTAACTAAGTACAGTTCGCCTATACCCTGTAAATTGTAAAAGCAAGTGAGCTTGTTCAGCTCCTTATAGACCTAAATTACATATACTCTTCGATATCAAGAAGTATACGACGTAAAGTCCTCAAGCTTCTTCCGAGCTTTCTTAAAGTTTTTAAAAATCATTATAAAAATATTTCGAGCTATCCAGAACTTTGTAGAAAATTGCAAAAATAAAATGTATAAAAAAATATTTTTCAGTCAGAAGTTGCTTATAGAAACGTGCATTTTGTTTATTTTTCTTCTTCAACAGGGTAGCTTCTAGTCGTGCAAATGCACGCTTAGCTCATTTTATAATTGTTGTACTTATGTTCTTGCCTGTAATTCGCGTTTGTGTCGCATAAAAGTTGGCAAATTGTCGCAAAATGTGCGATTTCATGCCATATAGCCGATGGCATGTTTATGTGCATTCACACACACAAGCACACAAGCACACAAACACACACTCACACATGTGGACATACGCAGAGTAAACAAACAGAGAACAAGAGAGAGAGAGAGAGAGAGAGAGAGAGAGATCTGGGAGCTATTTGTCTGTTTGCATTTTGTATTTATAACGTGATATGTCCGCATTTTGTCTTGTAATTAAATTGCCAACAACAAGGACGCACAGTAGCTGAACAGTGATTCACACACGCACTTGAACACTCACTCACTTACACTCATAAACACACACACACACACACACACAGAGAGAGAGAGAGAGAGAGAGATACACACCCACTTGGCTGCATTGAATCAATCGTTGAAACGTTGCGCTGTTTTAAGTGCCGGGTTAAAAACGCCGCTGTGAAAGAAAAAAGAATTACTGCTAGCAGGGATGGAAAAAAAAAGAACCAGACACACACTCCATACACACACACACACACACGCACACACACAGCTGCATGTGTGTGCAAAATAAAGCAATGCCTGTGCAAATATCGCTCATACGCCTCGTAAACTGTTTAAAACTGCATGACAGTTGATTTCACCTGCAAAGGTGTTGGCTCGGAAACTGTCCAGGTGTGTGCGTGTCTCTCACGCTCTCCCTCTCTCTCTCTCTCTCTTTCACTCTCAGCGTGTATGTGCTATCCAAAGTTCAGACGAGGTTAAGCAAAGATTTATACAAGCGCCAGCAAAGTTTGAGCGCCCCAGCTATTTGAGGTTGAGTCCGTCTCATAGTCAAGTGCCAGTCGAAGATGAAGGGGCGGAAACTGCCAGCTGGAGCAGAGCCCCATTGAATTATTGAGTGACAACCACTGACTACAGCAAACGCCACTCCTTCTCTCTCTCTCTCTCTCCATCTGTGTGTGTGTGTGTGTGTGTGTGTAATGAAGCGTTTGGCAGCTGTAGTCACAGTTCGCATGTGGGTCATCAATAAACTACAGTCAAATATTTGTTGCTCTTGTTGTAATTCGATATGCAATTGAGTTGAGTGAAAAACCAGTGCTGGCAATTGCCCAAAGACAGACAGAGTATATATATTAACAAACATTCAGATATAAATATGTGATCATATATTTATTGGATATTAATTATTTTTGATATATGCTAGATTTGTGTTATTCAAAGAGGAATATGAGAATGTGTTTATCTGATTGTTGAGATAGTTCAATTTTATTTATTTATCAATATTATTTATCATTTTAATGCTGTTCAGTTAATTCTTTACTCACAGAGTTCTTCCATTTTATATAGTATTCGATTAATAATATGTTTATTCTGTTAGCCTGCAAGACTTATTTAGTTTATGCATATTTATACATACTTCGCTCTACCTCTTACTCTCCTGATAACTCTCCATCAATCTCTCTCTCATGCTCTTTCTCTTTCTGACTCTTTCTCTCTCCATAGCTGTCTTCATTTCTTATTGTCTTTCTGTTTATGTCTTTGCCCAACTCTCTCTCTCTCTCTCTCTCTCTTTCTCTCCCTCTCTCTCTCTCTCTATTCATCTATCTATCTTCTATCTTTATATCTGTCTACTTATCGTCCCATCTAATACAGTTTTATCCATCTTTCTTTCACCCTCTCTTTCACTCACTATCTCTTTCTCTTTCCCTGGCTCTCTATTTTCCTTTCCATAAACTAACTCAAAATACACTAAATATTAGCAATATCTAACCATTTTTATATGCAACTATAATGGTTTTTATTTGCGTAAGTCTAACCAAGTTCTGCCCCATCGGGAAAGGAAAAGTCCTTGGTTCCGGCTATCGATAGCTGCATTTGACATTGTTTTGCACTTTTAGCTTTCAAATATGCAAAAATTCATTGCCCTAAAACGCAATGCCCAAGCGAATTGAACCAATAAACGTGACAATTTCTTGCATAGACAGATTTGGCACAAGCCCACAGCACACACACACACACACACACACACACAAACACACACATATATATGGAGCCAATGAATATGCTTTGTTTATATGGATGGAAAAGAGGAGGAGATTTAATACCCACACACGAGCATTCGGTCGAGTGGGGGGGGCGGGGGGCTAAAGCAATGCATAGTTCATAGCACATTTTTAAGCGCCAAGCGGAAGTTACAGCCAAGCAACCACAACACCAACACCAATGCCAACACACACACACACACACACACACACACACTTGCCAGGCTGACTGATCGATTTTCAATTGAAATTCAGTGGTTTTCTTTTATACGGAAACCGTGAACTGTCGGCTTTGCTCTATGCTGTTCTTTTTTTTTTTAACGGGGGCTCGTGAAATGGCAAAAAAAAAACACATTAAAATTTAACAAAACAGTGCACGAAGTAGGCTGATCAACAAATAAATACCCTGTAAGATATATACTTTTGACTTATACCTAGTTATACTCATAACTTAGTTCCAGCTATATATTAATCTACCCGTATCTTTAGCTATATATCAATCTATCTATAAATATATAGATATATATATATATCTACCTAAATGTCTATCTTCTCCCTATATATATTTATCTATTTATCTATCTATAGATCTATGAATGAATCTATGTACATATATATCTATACATATATGTGGGTCTATTCTTTTATATATCTGTCTATTTATCCATCGATACATATATATATTTATCTATCTATATGTCTATTTATTTTTATCGTAACTCTTCTCAACTGTATGTTCTCGAAGTACTGAAGGAGATATATACATATATTCAATTTCAATATCTTCCAAGTTTGAATAGATTTGCGATAGTTCTTGTTCTTGGCCAAGACAGGTGAGCAAGTCATGTTAGCCTCTGTCAATTAACGTTTTGCAGGGTATACGCGATTTTAAAGGTACAGACAGTCGTCAGGTCGCGTCGTTGCCATTAATTAAAGCAATTAAATGATTTTCGCATTTCAATTCAATTGCAGCTACAAGTCTTTGCCATTGGCACGCGCCTGCTCGGGTGGGGGCGTGGCCTGGCCTGTAGGGCACTTGGGAGACAGCCGGAGCATTGATGGCACATCATAGGCGTATTACACGAGCCGGCGCCAAGTTTTAATGGCCAACGATGTCGCATGCAAAACTTTTCCATTGCCTATGCAAACGATCTGGCCAACAACAACTGCAATTGGGCCAAGAAGAGAAAGCAAAGGCATTCGCACAGCTATTTAAATGTGACATTAAATGCAATGCTCCAGAGTGCACGAGAAATTAAAAATAAAAAAAAAATAAAAAAAAAACTTTGCCAAATGGCATAACGACTTTGTCTCCAGTTGGGAATGCCGAGATGCATGAAGAGGAGCAGGCCTTAGAGACTGTCGAATATTAGATTCTTTCCTCTAATCTCAACTTCTTTAATTCTAACTCTAATTTCAGTTGGCAAATGAAAACGAAGGCAAACGAAACTTGTCTGACCCAGCTAGTCGGCTGTCTATCTAGAAATTATATTCAATTCGATATATCGATAACTATATATCGATATACTGCAACGAACAATATTTAAACTGTAGTCGATAACTTTGTAATCGATATATATTTTGATTAGCAACTGAAATTTGTATACAAAATTATTCTGAAGAAACTAATATAAAAACTAATTAATTGCTATCGATAACAATACAAACGAACAATATCGATAATATAGTTATCGGCAGCAATTAGTGAGCACTAACAAGTCGAGTAAAGAAATTTTACAAATTTATATCTATCTTTATAGTTATATATATATCTTATAGTTATATCTAGACCAAGAAGAGTATGAATCCATTGCTGCTATTGATAACTGTGTAATCGATAAACGCCAAAAATCAATTCATAAGTAATTAAATCATGCAACTTCGTAGCTACATATTTATATTATGTAGATATGTATATTACTGTAATGTGCACACCGTAATGCATATACTTCAGTACTGTGAACACTCATGAATCGCCTGAACGAGTCGCCTTAAGCTTCGTTTTAATTCGCACTACGGATTCGCTGGGAAGTGTGTGGCTCATCATGCTTCTGGCTGACGCATTGATTGCCATAAAATTACGTGTGCTTTAAATGCATTAAGCAGCATTTCGCATGTAAGAGACACGCATTAATGTGGCCAATGTGCATACAGACACACACATACAAACGCACACACATACGCGTGAACAATTTTCAATTAATTTGGCTTGCAATAAAAATAAATGAAATACAAAATAAATGGAAAGAAAAGTATCTCAAAATGACACAAACAGACGTTGAGCCCAGGCCAAAGATGTCGCCTTGTCGCTGCGTGTGTGCACACACATGTCACACACACACACAGACACGCACACACACACAGACATACGCACACACACACACACCAATTCACTTGGCTGTCAGAAATGTGCACTTCCGTTTTTTTCACTGTACCGGAAGTGCTGTGGTAAATGCATTTACATGACTCCCAGCTCCCAGCCGGGCTGGCCAAACGCTCCTTCCGTCTCGTCTCTCTATCGGTCGCCATCACTGACGCTCCCCCACTGGCCCCCATTCGCCCGCATCGTCCATCCATTAGGTGGCGTGTCGATGTGCACATTGGCCAGCTATAATTAATATTCATATGATTAAGGGATTTACATTGTAATTGAATTATTTAAATGGGCGCTAGCAACGACCTCAAAGACTTAAAATATGCCAAATTCAATTATGCGCTACGTATTTTACGTTTTATCCAACACTGGCCAATTTTTCAGTGCTGCTCAACTGAATGGGCTTAAAGCGCATTGAGAGCGAAATTAAAAGTTGAGCACTTAAGTAGAGCATTAGTGCGGTATGTACATGTATATGAAACGATTGTTAAACTTATCGATATCAATCGATATGTATATATATCTGAGTTGAAATCGAAAAGATTATGAGTAAGAAGGAGGCGGAGGGCGAAAAGAAGAAGAAGAGAGAGAAAGTGAGAGAGAAAAAAAATAGAGATTGGCAAAAGGAGAGAGAAATAGGGAGAGAGATCGAAATGCGGAAAAAGAAATAAAAAGTGAGATTGAGTGGAGAGAGAGGAGAGAGAGAGGAGACAGAGAGAGAGATAACTATACAGCCAAAGAGGAAAAGAGAGGCTGGGAGAGACCAGAGAGATAATGAGAATGAGTAAGAGTAAGAGAAAGAGAGAGAGAGAGAGAGAGAGATCTATATAGCCAAAGAGAAAACGAGACGTTAGGAGAGACCAAAGAGATAATGGAGAGATAGAGAGTGCAAATAGCGTTCATGGGAAAAAACAATAGAATTCAGTCCACTCCACACGAAGGCAACTCTTGCATGCAAACCAATAAAAAAAATTTTGGCTGCGTGAAACTCAATTCGGGAAAAAACCAAAGCGACGAGTTTCTACCCGATCGTTGAAGAACCGACACAATCGGTCGCTCTATGAGTATTTTCTGAAAGCTAAATGAAATTGTTTTTTTTTTTTTTTTTAAGTTAAATGTTTATTTACAGCTTAACGTACTGCTACCTTTTAGGCAACATAATCTAAACGGAAGTTATTTTTAAAACAACTTAAAGCTATATTTATTTTAACATAGGATACATATTTTGCAATTTTATTAGATATTTTAGGAATACAAGGTATGTGTGGGTCTTATAGATTCGCTAAGATTGGGTCAGGTCAGGTAAATGAGATTGATATGTAGACATTGCAGCAACGATCAACAGATATTTGTGAACTCTAATAATAATTTGTCATTTTTTCTTACCTCAAATACCCACTGATTATAAATATATAGTATATGATTATAAATATATATGATTATAAAAATATATTTATTTTTACTTCATTCAATTCGATTGCTATAGTACTGGCTGTCAGCTTTCTTTTTATTTTTTCAATTATTTTTTCTCTTCATGATTTCCATCATTTGATTGACCCAAATAGTTGCTTATGTTATCGCACGCTGCCACGCCCCCCGGCCAAACGGCCATCCGCTCCGCTCACACACACAAATGTTCAGTTCATTTCAATTTTCTCTTCATTTCTGGTTATCAGCGTTTATTTTGCCATGGAATGTGGGGGCGTGTGCAGCCGAATACGGTATGGGGCGTATCTTTTCGATTGTCCATTTGTGACCCACTTTTTGGGTAGGTGACAAATGTAAATTTTGGGCAGCGGTTGTAGAGCCTACTGACAGCGACTGCGACAGCGACTGTAAACGAAGTGTTATCCGCCCTCCACAATGCCTCAGTCAGCCACCCCCAACCCTTCCGGCTGTGTCTTACGCCCTTTCCGCTTTCTGTCCGCTGCTTCGATTTGTTTGTAATTGAAAAGCGTTGGCTAATTGACTGGCCGAGTGACAGGGCCTGACAAGCACGTGAAAATACTTTCGCCCTCGTTCCACAATGGGCCGCTCGACCAAAATTCTGTCTTGCCATGACACATTTAAAGAGCTCGAACACACACACACACACACACACCTACACACAAACAGAACGAAGGCAGAGGAAACAGCAGCAACAGCGGCAACAGCAAAAGACAAATTGAAAACTGAAAATGGAACTGAAACTGAAAATCGAATGCGCAGCATTTTGAACGTAAAAACAAGCGAGTAAAACGATGAAAACCAAAACTCGAAACTCAATTCACATATACAGACACAGATACACACACACACACACACACACACACACACTCTGACAGCTCAAAGCATTCAGTTTTATAATACCCTGTACACTGAATTACATTGTGAACTATATATGAATATCTACATTCTACAATATTGATAAATAGAATATTGATAGTTTTATTTTATAGAGTATCGAGTGAGTCTAAAAAAAAAAAAATAATAATTTATAAAATTTATTAATTTTAAAGCTAAAATATTTAATATAAATTCAATTTTAATTTATATCATATATTTTATTTTATTTATATTTTATACGATCAGATCTGTGCGTTCAGGATTAGATTTATAGCTATCGATAATAATCGATATTTATCTATTTTTTATTTGAGCTATTTCAAAACAACTGCTAAATCACCTTCAGAATTCTTTTTGATTTCACTCCATTTTTAGTCTGTCTCAAGCCAATGCTGATTGTGTTCTGAGAAATACATTTATAATATATGATATCAGATCAAAGACTTGAAATGTTAAGTATTTCCTTAAAAAAATAATTGAGCTTCCTTTTTACAGGGTATCTACAAGTGAATCGCTTGCAACTTGAGCACACTTTGCCAGCATTTTGTTTTGGCTTTTTGGCTGACTGTAAATTCTTTTCTTTTTTCTTCTTTTTTTTTTTTTGAGGGGGTCCACAGCTCTGGCAGCTGGCAAGAATTGAGTGGATATTGCAGCCTTTTGCCACTTGCCAAAGCTGCCAAAGCATTTCGGAGCCACATCGCCACTGATAGACGATATACCCAGCGTAGCTCTCCATCGCCTCATGGCGTCATGCCCCCCCCCCCCCATGGCTGGCTATCTGCAACGCTGCAGGCGTTAAGTGTGTGAATTTAGTTAGCACGAGATTTTCGATCCGCTGTGTCTTTCGCTCGAGAGCTCAGCTGCGATTTACTCTAATGGCATTTGCCCTTAACGAGACAGCCATTGACAGGTGGAGACGAGCCAGCAGCCAACAGCCAGCAGCTAGCAGCTAGCAGTCGGCAGCGAGTCAATAGCATTTGCCAATCGATTCCATCCTCTGCAGTTCGTTACACTTCTGACGTTAGCTTGACAAAACCTGGATACATTTTCACAACTAATTATCAAATCAAGAGCTGAACAGCAGTTGACAGCTGATGGAGTTAGGATTATGCTTGCTAAGAATATATACATATATCTACTAGCAATGTGAGTGTATGGGTACATATATATATATATCTCTCTCTCTCTCTCGCTCTCTTGCTTAACAACTTGAATATTAATAAAATTTTAAGCAACAATGGAAGATATATGTAGTATGGTTTATCAACTCAATTATAGGCTATATGCTACTTCCTTTCCATCAACTTAGCTCTATGTAAACACATATTTAAAAGAATTTCACCAATGTGCCTGTAATAAAGCAATTGCAAGAAAGACTTGAGAAAATTATGCCTCAGGCAGCTGCAGCATAATATTTGTAGCCAACAGCCACAAATCAACATGCGAGGCACACACACACACAGCAAGTGAGAAAAAGAGTGAGAGAGAGAGAAAGTTAACAGCTAGTAACAGCTGCTGTTAAACAAATGTTCAAGTGTTCAAATTAAGTATCCCAAATGCCAAACAGAATGTGGCTAAGAATACGGATGAGCCGAATGGAATGACAGATAAAGGCTGAAAGAGTATAATTTCGATGGTGACGAGGAGAGGTAAAATGGAGCCAGAGGGACCCAAAAGAGCCAACGGAACAGCAGCTGCTATCATTTGTTTTAGCTCAGTTACTAATGTAATTGAAATAATTTCATTTTGACATCAAGAGCCTAAACGAGCTGTGCTTATTTATGAGACGAGACAACAAGCAACAACAACAACGAAAACACTTCACGAATGAATGTAGTCGACGCTTGACTTGAGCAGAAATATTCCAAATATAAATTGAGGCGAGACAATAGATACCCTATATAGAAGATCTTCGTTATATGATATGAGATTTGCAACTGAATTGCGTTGGGGAATAAAAACTCAAATAATCTCAAAAAATTATAATACTATAATAAGTACTTAAAGGACTCTTAATAGTTTACTACACTAACTATAGATATATGTCATATATAATATACTAGCTCCCCCCTCCCCCCATATACTGTAAGCGCAGTTAAGATCCCTTAAGTTCTATACACGAATATTGAGCCTAACAAACGACATATTGCCTATGGCTGTAGCATTGCCTAATGTCAAATATCCTTGACAATGAGTCAGACAGCATATATGCATAGGTATGCACAGATATGCACACTTTCCATACAATTTTTACAGGGTATATAAATGCTGAGCTTAACTAACTAAAGCTGACATTTTGCCAGACGTTGGCGGCGCACAACTTGTGAAAATGTTGCCAACAACACAAATAGGCGTGTGTGTGTGAGCATGTGTGTGTATGTGTGTGTGTGTGTGTGTGAAAAACCGTAAACAACAGCAGCAACAGCAACGGCAACGGCAACGGCAACGACAATGACCAACGACTGATGTCTAACCATGAAGCCGGCGACCGAGCGGGGTAAACCGCATGCCAAAAACGGAAGTGGCATTGTTAAGCGGTTTATATATATTTGTGTGTGTGTGTGTATGAGTGTGTTTTTGTGCATGTGTGTGTGTGTGTGTGTGTTTTAGCAGAGCTGCACAGCCTCTGTCTAGATGGCTACCGGCCTGCCTATCTATCCGTCCGTCTGACATGTTGTTGTTGTTTTGTGCGTTTGCATGCTAAGCACGTATTTCCGGCATAGTTTTTTCTCTCTCTCCCTCTCTCTCTCTGTCTCTGTCTCTCTTCCCTACTGCATTTCGAACCCCCTCGCCGGCCCAAAGGCCTAACGCAAACTGTGCAGCCTCCTGCTCCATCTACTCTGCTGTGCTGAATTCTTGGTTTCAGTTTCAGTTGCGTTTTCTAAACATTTGGATTTTAGTTTAGTGGTTTTAAGTTGTGCCATAAATCGCAACTGGCTGCGCATATTTATGACAAATCTCTCTCCCGCTCTCTCTCTCTCTCTCTCTCTCTCTCTCTACCTGTGCCAGTTCCTGGCTGACATCTTCATGTAGCATTTGGTACGTGCCAAACAAATTGGTTAACTGTTTTATTGCCCCATTCGGCAGTTGTCCATAAATTTGCTCGACTTTTTTACTATTTGCCAGGCTGAAAACTTTTGCTTTCTTAGCCCATTGAGCAAGCTGTTCTTTCAACCATATCTAGACGAATTCTAACCTAATTTTTGAGCATCACAATAAACTAAATGTTGGCTGGCAAATTGATGATGGCCCCATCAATTCGCTGGGCTGTTGCGCGCGTCCTAAACTCTCTTAACTTGACCTAACCTAACCTAAGCTAACTTAATGTAGTCCTAACTTGAGTTATCTCTTACTCTATTTTGTTCTATTCTAGTATAACCTCACTTAACCTAACCTAACATCTTCTATCTTAAGTATGTCCCATATATATATCATATTGTTTTCATAGCTGAGCCAACTCTTTGGCATCCATCTAACATTATATAATTGAATCTTATAGAAAAGACTTACTCCCGAAGTTAACGCAACTAAAGTTTTTCTCTCTGAACTAATCAATGTAAATAGGATGCCGCTTGAATTTACCTTATCTTCCTTGGCACTACCCAACCTCACTTTACCTAACTTATGTTAACATAATATAAACTTGGCCAAGCTAGCAATACCATAACCTAACACAATCCAATCCTGAATTATGTTAACTATACGTAACTAACCTATCCCAAAGTTAGCATAACCTAAATGTATTTGAACTTAATATCACATAATATTCTCCAGATTAAACCATATTAGCTTGGAATAGGAATAATTATTATTTAAATTTTCATCATGCTAATACCAATCCAATATCAATTATATGATATGATATATATGTACTATATCTAGTAAATATCTCTATTTTGATCTATATCTCTAGTGAATATATCTAATATCAATTGCATTAAACATTCCTTAGTCGAATCTATAGTTAACTCTCAATTATCCACTTTGATAATGCTGTCCCCAATTATCTACCTCTGTAATGTTGTCCTCCACAATTATTGATTGCGGTCAAATCTTTCCATTTATAGAAATTGTGGAGATTGTGGAAATTGTGAATTTTTGTATGGCAGTGACAGGTATGTCTAATTGACATTTTATTTCTGTGTTTCTGTCCTTTTCATGGATTTACGGAGCGTAGGCGTTTGTTCGTCGTGACGTCACAATTTCCCCTTGTCAGCCTGTTTATTTATTCATTTACTTCCCAGCCCATCCTCCCACACACCAAAGAAATGCGGTCAAATTTACCTCGACGGTTTTTAGACTAAAGTTACAAAAAAAAATAAAAAAAAATACTGAAGAGGAAAGCTTAACAAATGTGAGAGGGTTGATGCAAAAGTTTTACAAACAAATCAGAATAAAGTTTTCTTTTGTTTGTCCAGTTGTTTTCTTGATTGATTGAATGTAGGCCGACGTATATATATATATATATATATATTATTTTGCTCTGAAAGAGAATCTGAGCACTTATAAATCTTAAATGCAATTTGCTAAAGTTCTGAGCGAAGTGGAAGCATGGGACTTAAGGAAAATATTGCTTAGACTTTATGCCGAATATATAAGGTATATAAGGTTATGTGATGATATATTTATATGAGGTGATATATGTTGATATAGTATATGTTGACATAAATAATACAGAGAATGCACTGCATACTTATGTCCTTGGATGAACGTTATGTCTTCGAGAGCTAATTATCCGAAATGCTCACGTCAAAACGCTTTATATAAAATTAATTGCAGCCTTCATATTTAATGTTTGTCTAATTAAGACTTGAAAACATTAACAACCCTAATGAAGCACGAGACAGAGTGTAGAGAGAGAGAGAGAGATAGTGCGAGCTATGCATAACTAAGGAAAAGAGAGTGGGTTAGATATAGCGAGAGTAGAGGCGAAGGTTGCTCTGTAAATATATAGTTTGCAACGTAAGAGGATCTCTTCTGTGTGTGGCTTAGGGTATGGAAAATCAAAGCACAAGCACTTAGCTAAAGCAAAGCAAACATCTGCCGACCGCATATGCCACAGACTAACCTACGACTACTACTAACACGCCGAGCATTAACCCAATAGCCAGCACCCCCCCCCCCTCCCTCCGTTCCCATGATATACAGCACCTTTCGCTCAGTGGTATCTTTGACCGCCAAAACCGCAAACACAACACATAAATTTTTAGCAATTACGAAAATGCAAAGTGTTTTCTCAGCACTCAACTGTCTCTATGTGTGTGAGTGTGTGAAAGAAAGAGAGAGCGAGCGAGAGAGAGAGAGAGAGAGAGAGGGAGAGAGAGAATAGTGAAGCACTTGCAATAAATACAAATGGCTTAAAACATTTTCATAGCTTTTTGACCTTGATATTCATGCTCTACAAATGCTGCCTCCATCACACCTCCAAAGATGGAGCCTTCGTAGCCTTGCCTTGAGCCTCGTGGCATGCATCATCATATTGGCCATAATTGAGTGCACATTGTGGCCGCTTAGCTATTGCCTAATTGCAGCTGTGGGCGCTGCCACATCTTTGCTCTACCTCTTGCAATCGCCTCAATTTGTGGCATGCCACGCCGTCAGTTTTAAGTGCACACACGGCCTCAAGCCCACTCATACCATAAGTCAACTGACTGCGTCCATTGCGGCTGTCGATAATATTTGACCACATTTCGCAATCAGTGCCCGAATTCTGAAAACAGCTTCGGTTGCGCAATGACTGGAAGAAACTGGAACTGAAAGGAACGTTAAGGACTTGTACATTATAGGAAGTTGATGATAAAATACTAAAGTATACGAAACTACAGAAGGCAATGAATTTAAAGGGGGAAAAAAGTAAGAATTTCAAGAGATTTGTGTTCTAAGCACTGTAGACTAGGATGGAGTTATAGGGCATAGAGATATATGTATACGGATAGATGGAGCAGTAAATGCTAATGAGAGAGGACTTAATTTTTTTTTTTTTTGTATATATGTCTTACAAGATCCATAAAAGTAAAATATATAAGTTCGACAGATAGACTAAGTTTTCAAGATACTCTTAAAACCAAACAGTTTCAATACATGCCTGACTAAAACATTATATATTGAAACTAATAAACCAAGCTAGAAAAAATAAAAAATAAATAAATAAACATATAAAATAACTCTTTCTTTCTTTCATTTCGTGAATGATTATAAATATATATATCCAGATACTGTTCAAAAACAGCTTGAAAGTGTTCTCATCTAAGACAGATGTACATTCAACACCCGCTCTATCTGATACTTCAAATGGCCTGCCCTTAGCTGGCAGAGCCTATAGGCTATATATATATATATAAAAAAAAGATACATATTAAAAACATAGAATCTATAGAAAAATGGAAATTTAATTTTAAATTTTATTATAATATTTTATTATGTGCTAGATACATTCGTCATACAACATTTAACCCAATTACATCCTTAATATTAACTTGTATATACAAGATAAACCTAACAAATTCTAAATCCCAATTCTCAATTGCTTTGAATGGGTTCTAAAAACTTGAATCGTCCCATTATCAAGCATTCGAGCTGAGACCGCTCGTCTGGCTTTGCCTAGCTGTTGACCTTGTCGACGCGAAGAGCTCTTCACACATCCCAGATAAGTAGGCTATATAAATTGGCTGCCTAGCTGCGACTGAGCTCAATAATATTAAATAATCATAATAATCATAATAATAATAATAATAAAAACAGCGATTTGTGTTGACAAATGTCAATAAAATGCTAGCTGGGCGGCAGGCCACGCCTTCAGGTGGACTCAAATCCGTGACACCGAAAACTTTGTGGCACACACAAAGTTGGACACTCGGCTGTGTGTGTGTGTGTGTGAGTGTGCGTGTGTGTTCGTGTTCGTGTGGCACGTAAAGGGCCTTAAAATGAAGGTGTGCATAACTAAATAAATTCTATCAACAACAGTTGCCAGCGAGGGCGGCAGAGGGTGAAGTAGTTGGCGCAGCAGCGGTTGGGGCGGGACGCGGACAACAGCTTGGGGCACGTGCAACTTGTCCTACATGTGAAGCAGACGATGTTGGACAAGTCGAGCCTAGCAGACTGCCATAACTAAGAGCGAGAAAGTCGCTAAAGTAGTAGGTGCTCTATATATATATGTGTGCGTGTGTGTGTGTGTGTGTGTGTGTGTGCCGCAATCCACTTGAACCGACAGAAAAGCAGAAGACGAAGCTGAAGCTGAAGAAGAAGCTGAATATAAGGTAGCAGAACAAAGTGAGTGAAAAAAAAAAAAAAAATGAAAAAATTGTGTTAAGCGTTGATTCTTTTGTTCTTGGCATTTCCTTCGAGCCGCGTCGCGTCGCGTCGCATCGTACCGAGCCAAGTCTGGCGGGTCCTTTGGGGGGGGGGGGGGGGGGGGGTGGGGGCGTTGGGCATAAAAGGCTTTCATTTTGGCGCCTTTTGCTTTACAGGCAGCACGGCATGCAACAACGCTTAGACACGACAACACCCAACCCACACACACACACACACATACACACATAGGCACCACCTCCTTCTCTTCAAGTGAAAATTTGTGCTACTTTGTCTTTTGTATGTTCACTTTTGGGCTGCTGCTCGGCAACAAAGCCGCGTTGCAAAAATAAAGCTGCAGACAAGAAAATAGTACAAAAGAGCAGAGTATATATATAAGTGCATGTATATATATGACAATATATATATATCTAATTGAAACAATGACATCAAAGTTTGAATACCCTTGCAGGCATATTAATTGAATTGCGGCAGCAGCAGAGCTGAACAATTTGTTAATAACAAATCTTAGCTCGGCCAATGCAGCTAATTAATACTCTATTGAGCATATGAATTGGCTGAAGCTAATTAGTGAGTTAAGGTTCAGTTAAGGCATGTGATTTAACTAAAAATTGATTTTATTTGTTTGTCATGCAAACTTACTTGATTTATGCTAGTTATATGCCATATCAAAATTTAATTCATTTCAATTAAAATTAAATATAATAAATGAACTTCATTGTCGAAAGAGCTTAAAGATTTATTGAGTAAAATCTATGAAGTTCACTATGGGAACAAATTTTACATAATTAAAAATACTACAAAAAAAAAATAAAATAAATAAATAAAATAAAATAAACAACAAATAATAAATCAAGAAATAAAAATAGATTATTAAAAATTCTAATATTTTTTTAATATTCGCTCATTTGTGCAATAAGCGAATATTATGCGCTCGTTACTTGTTTTTTAAATATTTATACTTAATATTTATACTTAATAAAAAATCTCAAAATTTGACATTCACAAAGAAAAATATTTCTAGGAACAAAAGCAAATTTATGATTTTATAATTTTTTTTTATTATTAATAATGTAAATAATAATTAAATTTAAAACTCATTTAGTCTAAGCTTAAAAACGATAACAAAATCCAAATACCCTGTGCCAAGAGTATAGATAAAAAGATACGAAAAATAGAAAATAAAAGAAAATGTTCAACCGGCGCCTAAAAAAATATTTCAACACAAACTTTGCTGCTTGTTCGCTCGTTGTCGCTGGCATGCAAAGTGTGCAAAAGGAATAAAAATAATAATAATAATAATAATAATAGGAGAAGTACTTAATAAAACAAAGACACGACGTGGGCGGCGGCAGCAGCAGCAGCAGCAGCAGCGACGACGACGACGACGACGGCTTTAGCCGCAGCTTTTGCATATGCAAAAGACTTTGTCGCTGCCGCTGCCGCTGCTGCTGCTGCTGCTGCTGTTGCTGCTACTTCTACTTTGTCTGCTGCTGACGTCGCTGCTGTTGTTGCTCCTCCATTCAGTGTTGGCAAACGACGCTAAAAGTGTCGTGCAGCGCAACGGCAGCAACCGCAGTCTCGTTGCAAATATGCAAATTGCATGAATCTGTTTTTGCTGTTGCCACGTTTTCATTTTCGTTTTTAGTGCGCCCCGCCCATCCCCTTCAATCTCTAACATCCTGCCACGCCCGCATCCCCGTAGCGCGCCTCTAGCCACAGTATTGCCTTTGTGTTGCGGTAGTTCACCGGGGCCTTCTAATGGCTGGCAGCGAATTTTGTGCGCAATACCAATTGAATAAGCCAAAAAAAAAAAAAACTTTCAACAATAACGCGGCAAACTGCAATTTACGTAACGCTACATAAAGCTAATTACGTAAAGCAAGTAATGTAGAGAAGAATTCGTATTTGTGAGCAGAATCGTCAGTTACAGCAAATGAAATTCAATATATTAGATGATTAGATTTATCAACTTTAGCTGACGTCCAGGGAAAGTTGTATTACGTTACGCACATTGTTACGCAACGCCAGAATGTTGAACAGCTAAGTATGAAGCATGACAGATTTTTAGATCCCTGACTACTATGTTGCTGAATGACTTGGATTCAATCAGCAGAAACATAAAGCTCCTAAAATTAACGTAAACGTAACTAAACTCTCTCTAGCATAACGTAAGAGTTTATAATTAAAAACATGGCATAAATATTACTTGAATTTTTATATTATAAAAATATTAGATATTAATGAGCACGTAATGACGTAAGACAATTAATAACAAGTGAATATATAACGTAATAACGTAAGACAATGAATAACATTTTAATAGATTACGTAATAACGTAAAGCAATTATTTGAATTTTGAACCTCAAAAGGATTATAAAAATATTAAATTAACAGTCAGCACCTAATGACGTAAGACAATTAATAACATGTGAATATATAACGTAATAACGTAAGGCAATTGATAACATGTGAATATATAACGTAATAACGTAAAGCCATTATTTATTTAATATATTTTAATATATTGCGTAACAATGTAAGAAGATTGTAAATGTTACGTTACGAATATTCTATTAAACACAAAAGCCTGATATGCAACGGTACGTAACGTATATTGTTACGTTAAAACGATGCACAAATAATTTATTACATCATAATGAAAATTAAGATATTTTGCCTGTGACGCAAAGAAATTTCTTACGTTAATACTAATCTCTTATGTTACGTAACATTAACTAAAATTACCAACTAATATCAAGTTACGTTTATTATTCCCTCAGACTAATTATAAGTAAAGTCAATTATTCCTTGGCGTTACGTAAGCTATTAAGCAACCGCGTAGCGCTATGATAATGAGTAGAATATAGAATAAGAAAAGTTATATTGCTTCAGCATAAAAACGTAACAAAACAACGTAATTTACTGCATTAGTAGTAATATTTTTTCTAGTGCTGTTTACCAGCTGCAGCCATTGGAAATCTCTCCTAATTGTTGTCCCATCAAAGTGCTGCAGTTAAGCTCTAGCAATCCGAGTAAAATTAACCGTCGGGTTAGGTCGGAGCTCACTCAACTTAACCCGGTGCCAAAGATCCAATTGATATATACACATACATATATATATACACATAAATATATAAATGGGAGGTATATATATATATAGATGTATATGTATATATAAAACACGACAGAGTCAAGCACTGGCCCTGGCAGCCAAGCTATTTGCATTGTTCTTTTACACTCTTGGCCTTTGTTTTGCCAACGAGCTGACTTGCCTCGTTTCGCTCGTTCGCCGTCTCCTCTTTGGGCAATGCAAAAGAAGGCAAAAGCCAGAGACGTCTATCGCCAGATTTTTGCGCCCTGCTGTGGCGACTTGTTATGCAAAATCTGCATAATACATTATGCAATTATGAACGTGACAAAAGTCTCCTTCTGCGGCACTTGCCACTGCCCACTGCCCACTGCCCGCTGCCCCAGCAGTTCAACTATGACACTTGCTCTTTCCTTCATGCCAGCCGCACAATGCGACGTATACGCAATCAGTTGACAGAGCGCATTCGCATTTGCGCTTATACATACAATGTATGTATATATATATATATATATATATATATATATATATATATATATATAGATATGTATATTGTGTATAATTAGTTTTTGTTGTAAAACAAAATGTTTGATTATCTCATTCACATTCCTATGCATTTTAATAAGACTTTCTGTATCTCTTTTTGTATAAGCTGAAAAACTTGACATACAGCAGTTATGACAGAGCTGAAAAGATGGAAATGTTTCCATTATGTTCAAGCATAAAATGGTTTTGTTCACTTCTATAAATGCCACCAAGCTGCGAGAAACGTAATTTCAGTTCAATGTAGAGTCGAGCATATGGTTTACCCATTAAAATGAAATTTTAAACTTGTGTTCCTTTTAGAAGTTTTGGTTAAATTCTAAAGGGGCTCATGGTATATGCTATAAAATTTGTGAATAATTCAATTTAAAAATAATTGGTAAAGCCTCAACTGTAATTACAGACTTTAGCATATCTAATATATATGCTACATTTATATAAATATTTACCAAAATTTTGTTAATAGCATTAAATTTATTATACTTTTAACATTTGTTTTTTTTTTTTTTTTATATATATATATATTCCAACTGAGGCAAATAAAAACTTTAATTTAAACTTACATTTCCGGCTAATTGAGTCATATTCAATTGTTTAACACGACTTTAATTGGAATGTTAACAACATTGCCAACATTTACGTGCGCATATTACAAATTATTTCACACGATTTGGCTTGTGTTTAGTTTCAGTTAGGATTCACTCAATTAATTATAATTTATGTACGTCTGCCGAGCCATAAAGCAGTCAAGCACACCCACAGAAAGAGAGAGAGAGAGCGAGAGCGAGAAAGAGAGTAAGTCAGAGAGAGAGAGAGAGAGATAGAGAGTGGAATACAGACAGAGCAACGGTTCTCAGCATATGTCACAACGGTGATTATGATTACCCAGCACTGAAACTCACACACACAAGCAAATCTGTGTATATATATTTGTGTGTGTGTGTGTGTGTGTGGATATATTTGGCAAGTTTCTTGACTTTTAGGCTCAGGCTTGCATACTTAAATTGGCTAGCGACTTTTCGTAGCTTTTTGACTTTTATCAAACTCTAAATATCCTGTATTTATAAATCGAACTTAAGGTATATGAATGTTGAAATATTTAGTCAATGTAATGTTATTTGACGCTTCAGTAAGGTATTTATTTTGTTGTTCAAGCTAACATTGCATAACTTAACTCTTAGTCTGGCCATGTGCTTTACTTATAGACAAGACTTAAGCAACGAAGTTTTACTAGAATATACCATATAGAAAATTTCTATTACAAATCTATGCGCTTGGAGAGTAATTCTTAATTCTTAATTAAAAGTAGTTATTTTGAAAAAAATTTAAAAAATATTTAACTACATATATTAAGTGCCGAAAAAAAAAATTTATAAATAGAAAATTTCGAATATTAAAAAAAAAATAAGAAGTCATGGAAAATATAATTCATATGTCTGGATAGAGTCTATAAAATAAAAAAAAAAATAAATAAATAAAATAATCTAAATAATTCTTGTAAATAATTAAGCCCTCTCTTTAATATATATAAATTTATCTTGATATCTATATCGTTGTATATAAATCTAAATGATTTTCTTTTACTTTTATTCCTTACAGGTAAATATGCATATTCATGATGAACTTCTACAGACACAATCAAATTGTTCCACAAAAAGCATGATCATTTTGTAAGTAATGTGATTAATTTACTTTCATTAGGCTGGGTAAACACATGATTAGTAATATGTTCAGTTTCAATAACAACAACAAGAAGAATGCTTGGCCACGCCCACCACCAATTGATCCATGCCCAAAGCCACACAAAAGGTTGAAAAAGCGACTCTAAAATTTATTAGCGCTGCATTTTAAATTGATTGCGTTACTAATTTATGCATTTTAATTGCTAATTAATGCAATATTTACACAAGCCACACACACACACACATACAGACACATGCACAAACACACGCACACGCACACCCTTGCACTTGGCTGGACACAAAGGCCACGCGTTGGATTTATAATTAGCGGTCAAATTTACGGTTTTCATGCGTTTGTCAACACTGGATCCATTGGCGCTGCATGACCGCCACGCCCCACCCCGTCGAAAAACTGATTTACATTTGCAGTGCAAAACGGCTTTAACGACTCCCTTTTTGATGCGCCTCTGCCTTGAAAGCTTCAGCTGGTTTCAGCTCTCTCTCTCTCTCTCTCTCTCTCTCTCTCTCTCTCTCTCTCATACACATATACAAACACAATGTTGCTGCTGCTGCTGCTGTGTGTGGGCTTAATGAGCCGTTATTTATTAGCTTGCTGTTTTAATTTATGTGTGCAACAAATTAGACGGCTCGGCCAGAAAGCGCTTAAACTATTTGTTATTTTAAATTGAAAGCGTTACGCCTCCCACTCTAACTGGATGCCATCCCCTCTCTCTCTCTCTATCACTCTCTCACACACACACACTCTCTCTCTCTCTCTCCATCACTCCTTGACTTTCAAATGCTCTCCCACCAGCACACATCTACCGAACAGCTAGCTACAAATGTGCTGCTGCTAATCATTAAACATTTGCCCAAATGTGCGTCTGTGTGTGTGTGTGTATGTGTATGTGTGTTTATGTCTGTCTGTGTGTGTGTGTGTGTATTACCCTGTTAAAGTGAAATTTATTATCGAAATAAATTAATTTTTTGGCGTTAAAGCATACAGCAAACACGCCAAAATGTACGAAATATTTTTATGAAAAATACTCAAAATTTATTAAAAAAAAAAATATGAGGATAAAAAAAAAGATTGTTGAAAAATTTATTTAATTTGAATGCATTTTTTAATTTTTTTTTTTTACAATAATAAAGAAACTTTTACAGATTTTTTTTTTTTTTTTTTAAGGATAAAAAAAAAGATTGTTGAAAAATTTATTTAATTTGAATGCATTTTTTAATTTACCTTACAAAATATTTTTTTAAGCATTTTAAAATTTATTTGTTTATTTTATTTTTTTTACAATACTTTTACAGATTTTTTTTTTTTACTTGTTAGCTCACAAAACATATGTAAACAGTTTGAATCTCACATTTAATAAATGTTTATTAATATGATTCTGTTTCTTATACATCAAATGAGGGAAATAATGAATTTAGATTTTGATAAATACTTACGAGCAGCTAAATGCTGAGCGATATCTATATAAAATTAAATTTTATTCCTTTATTGAATGACTGAAACATAAAACAAAAAACAATAAACAAAGTTTTTGGAAAGTTGTTTTTGAAAAAAAAAGAAAAAAAATCATATTCAAAATGCAAAGTATTAAGAGAATATATATATCTAGAGTAAAGAAAGCTTTGCAAAGTTGAATTCCTTAAACTTAACACACACAGATGAGTGCTGGGAAAGTTTGTTGTAAGCAATGCAGTGTCGAGCCAGCCATAACAATATTTCAAAGCACATCAAGGGTGTACTCGACTACCAGTTGCCCTATCAACTGCAGACGAAGTATGTTTGATAGGCAAATAGTTTGCAGATTATTGATTGGATAGACAATGCAGGATGGCTAAAGCACACAGGTCATATGTATTAGAGTAGTTAGGGCTTACAGCTCATAGAGTAACTGTAAAAGCTCATATCAATCTACCCCATGCAAGCTGATCTAACCGTACAGGGTATACAACTGGCAACAGTGGCAAAGCGATATGCAATGCAAACGCTTTGAATATACAACTGAGCCGACACGCCCACCAAAAGGCTCGAATGCCTGACAAGTTGTCTGGCGCTAAACAATGAAAACACACTCACGCACCACACACACAGAGACATATGTATGCGTGTGCAGATGTGTGCGTGTCTTAACGTTTATGTGCGCGTAATGAAGACGCTGCAACTTTTGCACTGCAACTAATTTTGAAAACCGAGTCGCTTATATGTGTGCGTGTGTGTGTGGGCGTGCTGCATGCTGCATGCAGCTGTGCATGTGTGTTAGTAGGGTGTGGCAGAGCAACATAAATTAAAATGTTAACTAAAAGTTTGTGCCGCTAAAATGGCGCAAAGCAAAAGCATGCCAACTGTGTGCGAGCGAGACAGAGCGAAAGGACTGGCGGATGGTGGTAGAGAAAAGGAGAGCGTGCTAGAGCTCTAGCAACAGTGTAAATGACACTTAACACAATTAAATAAACATTTAAAGTTGTACACTTACACACACACACACACACACGCACATGCACATGCACACACTTCTCACACACACAGCGAAATGACTTAAGTGCTGCGCGCTCAATTACACACACACACACACACACACACGCAGACACATGCAGCTTGCTGTCTACCTTATATGCTGCCATGCTGTCACTACCTCTCTACCAAGCAACCCCCTGCATCCCTCTCTCTCTCTCTCTCTCTCTCTCAGTTTGGTTCTGGCTGCATATTAAATTAATGGCATGCCAAAAAGTATGCTACAAAATAAGCGCATAGCCCAAAAAGTGCTGACTGCCACAAAGCGTCAGCAACACACACTCACACACACACACTATTGCAATTGCAATGTATGCACAATCAAAATTAAAGCCGCCCCTCCCAAACACTGGCCGCGCGTCCCTCTCGGCAGCACCGCTCACTTTTTACCTTCCCACACGCCCATACTCCTGCTCCTCCTGCTCCTCCTGCTCCTGCTCATCCAGCTGCTGCTGCTAGCCAGTTAAAGATTTATGCGCTCGTTAAGGGCAGTTTCATGTCAGTTTTTATGTGTCATGCGCTCGTCTCCAGCTACCCAAAAATCCCATACACATTGTCTAACAACAACTAGTTCTTGCTCATGTTGTTCTTGTTGCTATTGTGCATGCAAAATTCAAAAATGTTCATCATAAAATGCCTAAAAAACACATGTTAAGCGCAATACAAACTTTAAAATGTTTAGCCCCGCCTCAAACTTCAAATTGAACAATAAAAAAAAAAAAACACACACACACACACACAAAATAAAAACAAAATATTTTTCAAGTTATTTTTCACAATGCCTGAGTCTCTCGTGACTTGCCACACGATCATAAAGTAGTCCTAGAATTATGCTTTTAAATAAATATTTAGTGGCATGTACTTGAGCTGTTTATTGCCTTTTATTACAAAACAACCAAGTAGCTAGCCAAGTGACTACAAACGACTTAAATTCACTTGGCTTAGAGTCTTAGATACCCTAGCAAGGCTTCTGTGAATGCCTAGCAAATATTTCTTAAAAATAGAAAGAAGAGAAAATCGAAACAAATGTGGGCTGACCTTTTTTTTTTTTAATCTAAAAAGTTAATTAAATAATAAATGTACAACAAAAGAACAAAAGAGATTTTGAGGATACAAGATAGGGATAAGTCTAATGGAGTCATTACGAATGGAAAGATGTTCAAGGTCAAGATACGATCCAGCAGCTCTTGTGGATGGTGTCCTTTAAATGAGAGCTGACTTCGCTTTAACCAGTTAAATACTGCTTAATGTATATAAATACTGTCTGTATGGGGCAGGTTTTTTTTAAAATATATTCCTAAATATCTTCCTAGTACAGCTCTTTCAAAAATTATTCCTTACCACACTTAATAACCCTGAGTATTCTTCGATATTGTGAAAAGTCTTCAGTAGATATTAAGTAAAAAACTATCTTGCTTCTGCTTCTACTTGATCTTGCTCCAGCTTATAAATAATCAAATTGAAGTTAAAATATTTCTAGGTAAAACTCCTTCCGACCTTTCATCGAGAAACTTTTACAGTTGACCGAACTTTTTGCTCCGCTAGAAGATTTCCTTCTAAAAATACCTCTTCATAAAATACCTCTTAATCTTTACAATTAGAAGAATTATCTGTAAAAGCTACTTCTATTGATCTCATGTACAAAATTTCCCATAATTATATATCAACTTTTGTTCAGCTACAATTTCTATTTCCCTTGTTACTCAAAAACTCCGTGTGCTAGTCAGAGTTTTAGCTAATATCTATATCAAATTGCATAGCATGCATGCCTTAGTTAAGCCAACAATTTCTCTTCGCATAGATCATATATTGGATGAACTTGTTCAAGCTATATCTTCAGCGTCCTTCAAACTCTCTAAAGTTCCACTTCAATGCACAGCGAAGTTCAAGTGCAATCTGAAATGCCCAGCATTAAATGAAGAAAAAGTGCCCCGGCTACACATAAATAAGAAAACAAGAAGAAGAAATTAAGAGGTAGAGAGAGAGAGAGAGAGAGAGAGAGAGAGAGAGAGAAAAACGGAAATAAATGGCTTGTATAAAAATGGGCAAAACGAAAACGTAAATAAGCAACAAAACATGCAGCAAAAGGTGCGAGTCGAATTTTTGGGCAATGGATGAATGGCCATGCGGTTGGACGTCAGGTGAGCAGAGGGGACAGCTGGTTGGAGAGCAGGTGAATGGAGAGAGAGAGAGAGAGAGAGTGAGGCTAGTAAGTCTAGTTGGCAGAAGCCAAATGCCAAAAACTGTGTGCAAACATTTTATGGCACTTTCGGTTTATTTTGCTCAGCTGCTGTTGCTGCTGCTCCTTCAAGTTGCAACTTGCGAAGCGGTTCAGTGCACACACACACACACACACACACATACATATATATATATACTATATACTATATATAAATGGCACTGCTATGGCATAAGCAATAACTGTTGACAATCTTTGGCAACTTGGCCCAAAAGATTTCGTTACGTTTTTTTTTTTTTTTTTTTTTTTTTTGGCTGCCACACAGCTGCCTCAGCTGCTGTTGCTGCTGCTGCTGTTGCTGCTACTTACACGTTGCTGCTGTTGCTTCTTCGTCTGCTTCCTCGTCATCATCACGCACCATCACCGGAAATCGATCTCATCATTTATGCAAAATGTGACGCAGTTAGTTGTGCAAAATGTATACATGCCTCTCCCTCACACACAGACACACGCTACCTATCCCTTCTCCCATTCTCCCCCTCTCCCTCTCTCTCTCTCTCTCTGTGTGTGTGTGGCAACATTGTGTTGCCACTTTTTAAAACTGTAAGCAACGCACAACAACAACAACAACAAAGGCAACTTTATAACAACGTCAGATTTACACAAAACAGCGAACGCATATTCAATTTATTTATCAGCTAACGAATAGTGAATTCCCTTACGCTGCCACACAAAATCAGTTAACCACATCTAAGTATGTAAGAATATAAAAATTTTATAAAATTTATAGGCAAATACGTTTTATGATATCTGTGAATATTTGCAATTCTCTTGTAGTTAAAAAAAAAAACATTTTCGATCAGTTATTAATAACCTGATCACATAGGTCTACAACTTCTGCTGTCTATAATATATATACGCCATTTACTCTTCTTTATATAATTCATAATATTATATATACTCTCTCAGTTATATCCAGTAAAAAACCTGCTTTACAAATTTCATAAAAGCATCTAATAATATTCTTGGCATAGGAAAGTGTAATTGAAGCCAACTACGAAGTTTGACTGCTTTAAATTATTATTATTTTTTTTTTATTTTCTTTTTTTTTTATACTTTTTTTCGTTGCCTTGCGTATTTTATAGCAATCCTACATAATAGGCAACTCCTTGAGCTGCCTTGCTGCTACTTGCTCTGCTTTATATAGCCAACTACTATATAGCCAGCTGAGGCAACTTGGCTTGAGCACTCAATGCACAAGCAGAACTTCAAGAAAACATTGAAAATTGAGATGAACCTTCAAGACTTTAAGTGTGATATCTCATATTTTGTATGATGAAAAGAGCTAAAAAAAAAAATGATTGCATAATATTCATTAAAGGTAATAATTTATACAAATTTATTGATTAATATTTATTGAAATTAATAAGCTGAAAAAAATAGTACAAAAGATCAAGTATTTGATGCGGATTGATGAATATCGATAACGTAATTTTCAAAATTGCCAAATCATTTATATTTCTCATTTTGTACTTCCACTAAAAGCACATCCATGTCAGCCATTCATAAATAACTATATTTTACTCATACATATCGATAAATATCGATATTCACAGAATGTTCCATTTATTTGCCACAGGAGCGTGGGAACAACTCATTTGCTTCTGGCCTAATATGCAAACAAATATTCCCTTCCTCATATTCGACTCGTCATAGTTATGAAAGAAATGTATAAAAAAAAAATGAATACTCAGCCATCATTTATTTATATGCTCGAAACTGCGCAAACTTGAAGCCCGATATCAGGCACAACTGCCAAATAAAATATGAGCTATGAAAGGCGAAAGCTGAAGGATATGAAATTCATACTACAAAAAAAAAAAAGAAATTGAGTAAATAAATGCAAATGCAGAGCATCAAAAGTTATACAAAACATGCACATATTACACATACACCAGCTATGTGTGTGTGTGTGTGTGTGTGTGTGTGGCTATAAATCCTGTTCGCGAAATGAGGAAAATGTTAGCTGAAGACGCTCGCCTCGCTATTCGCGTCATCACAAGGTGCGCGCTGGCTTTGACTTGTGGCAGGCAGCCACACCGCCGCCTCCTGCTAACCACGCCCCCCTGTTAGCAGCTAGTATTTGCTACTACTTTGCCTCTGTGCACTGTGTCAGTTGCCAAAAATTGCTAAAGAAGCAACGCGCTTAACCCACAGAGAGACAAACTGTTCTTCCTCTTGCTACATCTCCTTCTCTGTCTCTATCCCCGTCCCCTTCGCTGTCTCTGCCACACCTCCTGCCTTTGGTATGCCACAATCTATGCCACATCATTGTCACTCGGTCACGCCCCACGAAATGAAACTTTAACTTGGGCTGCGGCTGCGGCTCTGGCTCTGGATCTGGCTCTGGCTCTGGCTCTGGCTCTGGCTCTTGCCTGCTTTTACTTTTTTTGAATTCTATGCAAGATTTATTAAGAGTTAAAAGCTTTTATGTGTGTCGCTGTCAATTGCTGCAGCTCACATACTCACACACACACACACATGAGCCAATTCAACAGATTTACATGCACTTTGCTGCACATCAAATTGTTTTTGCAACACTTTAATTAAAAGCAATATGCTGCTATGCATGCGTATACGTAATATGCAAAGCATCGCCCATACGCAACGTTGCTGCCAGACCAAATAATTAGTTATTATGCCACTATCCACTATCTCTCTCTCTCTCACACTCTCTCACTCTCTGTCTCTTCGTTGTGTCTCTGTATATTTCATGTTTGGCAACATTTTCCTGCTTTGGTAAGTTTTTAGATATTGGGCCTGATTTTTTATCACAAAGAAATTTCAAGCAAAAATCAAACTTTTATTACACAGCCGTTAAGAGGCATTCGCTCTCTCTCTCTCTCGCTCTCTCTCTCTCTCTCTCTCTCTCTCTCTCTAGCTGTGGTAAGACCTCTATTGATTTGTTGTCACTGTGAAAATTCTATTTAAATTAAAATTCCCTTCTCTTTTTTTTTTTTAGTAGTTTTACTGTGTCAAATTGCGACAGCTTAATTAAAATTTTATGCAAGACAAATGGAAATTCAATTAAATGTTTGCTCAGGTTTTTCAATTTTCCAAAATGAAAACAAACCATTTTGTTTGGGAAAAGCAACAAATGCAGTCCAGAGAATTTATGTTGCTTGAGAAAATATAGTAATTAGTCCGAGTCTTATCTAAATGAACAAAATTTCAATGCCTGTGAGCTGTGGACTAAATTACTTTCTGGTCAACTGAATCGTAAGCTTGCCAGGATTTTGTCATTAAGCTAATATGAGGTTGTCAAAATGTAAACAACTTTAACTAGTTTTGAATGATTATAAAATATAAAACCATTTGTAATGCTGAAAATATATAAATATGTGTAATAAAAAGTAATTCAATTTTTCATTATTTTTTTTATTCATAACAAAAACATTTGCTAAAAAATAAAAAATAATAATAATAAATTCACAGATAACATTTGGATAGAATTAAAATTAGTAATACAATCAAATGAATTAAAAATAATAAATAGCTCGTATATAAAGATAATATGTAAAGAAATTATTAAAAATAATTTTGGGTCTTTGCATAGCTCGTTTAAAACTTTACACTCTGCTCATCAGATTAACTGAAAAAAATCATTCTCCCTCATTCCCGCTCTGAGCAAAAGCCTTCGGTTCTTTTAGTTTTGGTTTTCGATTGAGCTATTCGTGTGATGTTCTCTTCCCGAACATCGTTTAGGGAGTGATACCATTGAAAGCTCGCACAATGGAGCTACATTAATGAGCAGATAAATCAAAGAGTCTATACAAATGGACACATACGCAAAAGACGTTTTACTTTCTCTCCAATCGCGATCAAACTCGTTGAAGAACCAACGCAATCGATTGCGCTCAGAGTTTTTCTTTGCATAATGTGAGTGAAACACACTTATTTGTAAGATATTGTAAGACGCTCACCAGATATTTACACACTCTGATCTCTAGACAACATAAATGTTTTTTTTGTATTTATTAATAAAATTTAAAATGAACTCTGTATTTTTTTAAACTAATCAAAAATAAATTCTATTACATCAATATTATTTAATTAATAAAATAATTGAATAACTAAATGAATAAAGTAGTATTACAAAAAACAACTCAAACAAATATCTTATCTTGGCATTCATTAATATCATCAAGAGCGTAAATAAATCCTCAAAAGAATTACCACAACAAGCACTTTAACTTTAATTAAAAGTAATTGGGCTATTTCTCATTTAATTACACTTATGGCCATAACTAACACCTATTCAAAATGTATCAGACTACTATACTATATATATATATATCAAGATTCGCTGCTCTTTGTTCGTTTGCTTGTATCTTTTTACATACTCACCTTAGCGCTGGCAGTGTTGCCATATCAACGAAATATTGTGATTAATGCTTGCAAGTGTGTCTGGATGTGAGTGTGTGGGTGAGTGTGTGTGTGTGTGTGTGAGTGTTTTATTTTGAAGTGTTCGGTGAGTGCGTGTCTAACGGCGTGTAAACATTATTATGCGAGCAATGAGTAGCTCATTATGAGCATTTGCGAGTTATTCAAATGATGGTCGCACGTTTTGGCTGGCGCCGTCGCTATGAGTGCAACTGTTGCGGCCACTTAGCTGCGGCTTACATGCCCTCCACACACACACACAAAAACGTTCATGCAAATGTGTGTGTGTGTGTGTGTGTGTACTCTGCCTGCATGCTTGTGTGCGCTTAACTTCAAATTTAAATAAATAAGTGCGACACGTGAATGTGCCGAGCCATACAAATTTTTGTCGCTGCAGTTGCGACAAAACTTGCAGCAAACAAACGTCAAACACATACATATGAGAAACATGCACACACTTGCAATGTCATCAGTTTTAAGCTGCAACAATTTTTTTTTTGTTTTTGACATTTTTTTAGCTTGCATAATTCGGTTGCCTACTTTGTAGCGCACGGCCCGTGAGACAATTGTGTGAGTTTGTATGCCGTCCTACTCAGCCAATCAGGTCAACTTCTTGACTTTACCCTGCACAAACACACATATATTTGACTGTGCCTTGCACTTAACTGAAATGTCACGCACACACATACATACACTTATATATATTATAAATGGGCATTCTAACAGTTACTACTCAAGCAGTTGTTATATTTTTAGCCATTTAATTACCAACTATTTGCCACTAGAAACACTTAAATAATTAAAATATGCAAGACAATTGCAATGGATCTTAAAAAAATAAAGAGAGTTAAGCTTAAGTAATTATTAATTAATTGTCAGTAATTATATTAATTTTATTTAACTTACTGCAATTTCTCTTAAATTAAGTTTTATTATTTAAAAACAATAATATTGCTATATAATTACTTATTAATTCTTCACAAATACCAAGTTAAGTACATAAGTAATTATTTGGTAATTATAGGGTAAATTCATTGATTTAATGGTTGTAGAATTAATTCTCTATTTCTCTGATATCCTCTACTGTATAAATATCTATTACCTTAGCTAAAAAGAATCGAATATGTACAAATGTTATCGATTACAGATAATAACACAATAACGTATAATAATATAATATATAATAATATAATATAAGTCAGAGCTTTTATTATAGATAGATAATATCTTTATGGATACGTAGATAAAATAAGATTAAGTGTACTGTAAGTGTATCGTACATTTATCTATTGAAATTCTCGCCTATGTCAATCTAATGATATCTATCTAAATGGAGCTTGGCTTATAAATGATTCGCTTTACAGTGTATATTCGCTCGAGTTGTCCAACACTCAGTTCCATTTAACCTGAACAACAAAAACAAAATGGCGTCACAAAAGCATTTAGCGGCACGTTAATTTTTAACATTTTGCTGATGTTCATATTTTTTGCTCTGACTTTTATGACTTTTGCTTGCTTCTTGTTTTTTTTTTTTTTAAATTGTGCCTGCAATTAAATATTTAAATTGTTTTCTATGCCCGCTCAGTTAGCGAAAAACGGACATATTCAAGGTATATTAGGGTATACAATGTTGAAAGAATTAATGTAAAAATTCGGATAAAATTGGATGCTTTTGATTTCCTTCTATTAACCCTATACCTAGCTAATAGTAGCACATATTAAACTGAAGAAACTTTAGAAAACTTTGTTTAATAACAAAATATTATTAAATATTATTAACTCGACTCGACTCGAATAATATCAAACCCCATAAAAAAAATTATAAAATTTCTGTTCATTCTAAAAGTGAGCGAGTATTAAGCAGTCGATCTAGAGCCCAGCAGCAATATTTTTCATTTCTTTTTTCATGTTGCGGGTGTGTGGAGAGTGTGCGTGTATCTGTGTATGTGTCTGCGTATATCTGTGTATGTGTGTGTGTCTGTTCACGCTTGCCTTAAGTGCGGTCAATTTTCAGTAATTTGCGTGCGGTTTTTATGTTTGGCTCGTTCAGAAAATGTTTTTAAATTATTCAGCGCTATGAAAAATCGTCGCCTTTCGCTACTTGAGACAAATTTTCTAAGCCCCACAAACGAAATGTGGGGCAGTCTGTGTATATTTCTCTCGCTCTCTCTCTCTCTCTCTCTCTCTCTTTCTCTGTGTATGTGTGTTTATGTGTTTGTGTTTGTGTTTGTGCGCTCCACATTGGATGCAATGACCCGGACATTTAACACCTTTTGATGTGTGCTTGTATGTTTGAATATATTTGTCAATTTGCGGCTGAATAATTGTTATATAAATTATTTAAATAAATTTGCAAAGCAGCCCCAACAACCTGGCCATTCATGGTAGATGCTGACGAGCGAATGATGCGAGCAATCGTTGCCCCTGACAGCTAACTAAACTAACTGAGCACTCGCTTGTTTATTCATTAACCTGTTCAATTATTTATATAGTTTCAGCTACAGTTAAACAAATATTTGCACAACTTGCATACGAAATGCGATTTTGAATGTGAAATGTATCAATTGTCTAACTAACTAAACCCTATCAAATTTACTTTGAGCTAAATATATATAAATTTATATGTATGTGTATTTATATACAAATATCGTATATCGTACATATATACATACATATATCGTATTTGTGTGTGAGTCTGACATTTATATCTCACTTTGGCAGATTGCTTAATCACAAATTGAATTAACATCAATTTGCAGATTCAATTTGATGATAGAGATAGAGATAGAGATAGAGATAGAGATAGAGATAGAGATAGAGATAGAGATAGAGATAGAGATAGAGATAGAGATAGAGATAGAGATAGAGATAGAGATAGAGATAGAGATAGAGATAGAGATAGAGATAGAGATAGAGATAGAGATAGAGATAGAGATAGAGATAGAGATAGAGATAGAGATAGAGATAGAGATAGAGATAGAGATAGAGATAGAGATAGAGATAGAGATAGAGATAGAGATAGAGATAGAGATAGAGATAGAGATAGAGATAGAGATAGAGATAGAGATAGAGATAGAGATAGAGATAGAGATAGAGATAGAGATAGAGATAGAGATAGAGATAGAGATAGAGATAGAGATAGAGATAGAGATAGAGATAGAGATAGAGATAGAGATAGAGATAGAGATAGAGATAGAGATAGAGATAGAGATAGAGATAGAGATAGAGATAGAGATAGAGATAGAGATAGAGATAGAGATAGAGATAGAGATAGAGATAGAGATAGAGATAGAGATAGAGATAGAGATAGAGATAGAGATAGAGATAGAGATAGAGATAGAGATAGAGATAGAGATAGAGATAGAGATAGAGATAGAGATAGAGATAGAGATAGAGATAGAGATAGAGATAGAGATAGAGATAGAGATAGAGATAGAGATAGAGATAGAGATAGAGATAGAGATAGAGATAGAGATAGAGATAGAGATAGAGATAGAGATAGAGATAGAGATAGAGATAGAGATAGAGATAGAGATAGAGATAGAGATAGAGATAGAGATAGAGATAGAGATAGAGATAGAGATAGACTAATATTATTAAATACAGAGAATCATAGGACTTCTATATACTCCATTATTCTCTGCATTTAAACACTACATAAATTTGTTTTATATATGATTTCGAGTTATAAAACATTAAGAAATATTGAGGCAATTAATTATAAAATCGTTTGGCATTGAAAGCGCATTTCGTGCAGTGCCAAAATGAATGACCATAAATTAATTAAAATGTCACAAGATAAATTTCAATAATGCACAAACAAATGTTTACCCACTACAGTTTGATACATGTGATAAAAGGATTTTGAATTTAATTGCAAATTGTGGAACATTGAATGCCCAAATGAGTGGAATTTATTAAGTATTTAAATCATATTGGCTAACTGCGTGGAAGAGCTTACTTCCGAGCTATTTAGCTAGAGATGTGGCTTTCATACCAATTGAAGTGTTGAAATTCAGGGTATATTTATTTTTGTCAACCTAGTTATATAGGATTATTATCATTATATAATATTTTCAATTGGCTCAAGGTATACAAAATGCTCTTATAATGAAAAGCTTTGCGCTCGTTCTATCTCTCTATTACTCTCCTCAATTAATTTGCCCTGATGAACAACGAATGGTTTTCAAATATAATGTTAAATAAACAAACAAAATACAGTTTTTTTTTTTTTTTTTTTTTTTTGCGAAAACCCTTGCATTGAATAATTTGACATATTATGGGAGCATATGTAATATGGCACTGATTTTCCTGTATTTTAGCTGATGCGGAAACGGAAATGTCAGCCGCCATTTTGTGTATGTCGCTGATACAGTTTCTTGTTTGGTTATTTATTTATCATTTTTTTTTTTTTATTTATTCTTTTAAAGCAGGTTGCACTTTGATTAATTGTTTGATATATTTATGAAGCTGTTAACCAAGCGCTAATTGCCTGCATTAAGTGCACACAGAAAAGAGACAGAGAGAGAGAGAGAGAGAGTGGGTAGTAGAGGGAGATAAAGCGAGTGGAAACTGTTGCATTTGGAGCAGCTCTTAACGGCATTCAATTAATTAAAATTTAATATTTATTAAGCTGTCAAATTGTGAAAAATTGTGCAATTATGTTAATTTATTAAGAGAGCGAGAGAGTTGTGACAGCAGCACAAGATAGACAGACACACACACAGACACACAGGGGCACAGACACAGCGACAACAATTGACAGATGTAGCTGAATTTTTGAAGTCCTTGGGGAAAGGCGCTGGCTCTCTAATCCACTCTATGGCTGCACTGAGAGAAAAACAGAGCTGTATATTAACATGCTTAGGCGTATAAAAACAGAATACAATTTCTTTGTTTTCGTTAAAAAAATAAAATACTTTATATAAAAAAATTATTTCTGTCTGTAAAAAAATGTGAAATTTAAATTAATATAACTAAAAAAAATTTAGTTAATATAATATATATTTTATTATATTATATATAAAATTAATATTTAAAATTTTTTTACACTTCACTTATATTCATGTAAACATTTGTATTACAAATTAACAATTTTAATTTCATTTATTTAATTTATAATATAGCTTATATACGATCAAGAATTAAAACAAATTTCCTCTAAAATGAAGTCAGAAAAAATTCCACTGTAAATAGTTTTGATTTCCAAAGGTTTTGCTTCAAATGCATTTATTTCTAATGCTAACTTACAAATGTATAAAATGCAAAAATAAAAAATTAAATTCAATTTAATTACACAAATTAAAAAAAAAAAAACACATTTTTTTAGAAATTTAAGATTAGCTTAGGAATTTCCGATTTTTTTTCAGTACATCTGCATCTCTCTTTCTCTTTTGCTCTCTCTCTCTCTCTCTATATATCTCTCCTTGTTGCGTCTCATTGGGGTCGCTCTCGTCTGTCAATTTGTTGCCCGCTGCCAATCCCCATGGACATTTTGCGCTGTCGGCTGATTGCGTAATGTACACACACACAATCACACACACACACAATCGCACACACACACACACACTCTTGCACGCGCACAAGCAAGAACATTATGTGATTTAGTAAATGTAACCAAAATGTTGCTCTCTGTCTGCATAAATGAACAATTTATGAAACATTTAAGTGGTATTTCTGGCCAGAATATCCCAACGGAATGCAGCAGCAGCAGCAGCTTCCGTTGAAATCGTATTAGTTTTAAGCAACGACAAACATTATGAAGTCATCAAGTCGTGTCATTGTTATTTTAAGCGTATGCATTTATTACTTATTATTCATATTAAATGGACAACCAATACTGACCCCAACGAGTCCTGCCCACACGTGCCCACCCACCACCCCGTCATGACATATTCAATTTGTTTGTGTGTTTGGTTATCGAACATGAATATATTATGGGTAGTCGGAGTTGTTGGCTCTTATGAAATATGCATCACATGTACAAGTATTTTGTATGGATTACTTGCTATGCAACCCTAACACCCAACACATCCCCTCTGCCATCCTTTTGCCTGATCTTGCTTGGCCAGGAGGCATCTTCCAAAAGCTACGCCCCCAAATTACGACTGCAGTGCAAGCGCAAGCTGTCACACATGGCGTATGCGTGTTGACTTTAACTGCCTTCCAACTGTCACTAGCAATGTCTCACTCTCTCTCTCTCTGTCTTTCTCTGCCTGTTTCTCTTTCTGTCTATATGGCTGGCTTACTGTCTGAGCTTGTTATTAGCTTGTTTGACATTTTCTTTTGCAATTCTCTTAAGCATCTGCATCTGCATGTGCATCTGCATCAGCATTGCACGCATTTCCCTTTGCTCTTTATCTATTGCCAGCTCACATGAATTCCATAGATTATATCGAGAGTGAGTAGAGGCAGAAAGAGAGAGAGAGAGAGAGAGTTTCTGCTGCATAGCAAAACATTTACATATTTAAGTCAACCTGAAATATTTAAAAGTTTAACAACTCATTTATGTTGACATTTGGCCAAGACTTGAGACGCATTGGAAGACTTGAAGAGAAGAGTAAGAAGATCTGATAAGCAGTAACAAAGCTTTGTCAGCATAGCTCGCAAATAACTGTTAACAGTTGGAATCTTTATCATCTCTTCTCAAGATCAATCGAGAAAAAAATTGCATATTTAACCAATTTCGATGATGCTCTCTTCCCGCACATCGTTTAGGGAGCGATACGATTGACGTTCACAGAATGAGACACAATAAGAGAGCGGATAAATCAAAGAGTCTATGAAAACTGTCTTCATATTCACATAAACATGCCGATACGAATACATTCACAAAAGACTTTTTGCCTACTGTCTGATCGTGAATGAACTCGTTGAAGAACCGACGCAATCGGCTGCTCTCTGAGTCTTTTCTCTAATTATGATAGACGATGCAGACAAGCGTCTGTTTAACATGGACTTTTTAAATGTATCATTTTAAAGAAAATATATTGTATATATTGGTACAATTCAATTGACTACGTAAAACAATTGGACTTATGTAAAGCTAAATCTATATCAACTAATCAAATAAAGTAAGCAATAATTTTGATGAAGATCTTCAAATGTCAGCGGCTCTCTCTCTCTTTCTCTCCCTCTCTCTCTCTCTCTCTCTCTCTCTCTCTCTCTCTCTAAAAAATGTGTAAACAATGCAAAAAGTTAAAGGCAAAGAAAAGATGTAAATGTGAATGTTAAAGAGTGCAAAGGCAGCAGTTGCAAGAGAAAGCACGAAACTGAGATAGAGAGAGAGAGAGAGAACGGAAGAGAGATAGAGAATAAGATGCGTCACTTTTAATTTGTTTGCCATGTTAACCCAGAAGGATGCAAGAAGGCGTGGAGCCGAAGAGCCTTTGCCCCACAGCGACAATGTTGTCTCTTGCTGCTGCTGTTGCTGCTGCTGCTAGAAACTTGTCGAGCACTTGTCAAGGGCTCGTCCTTTTCTCGTCCTTGCCGCTTGCCGTCGAGTGTTGCAATTAGCAAATAAAATAAGCAGCTAGCTGCGTGGCTATTTCCAATGCAAAATGCAAGAATGCTTGAGCAGCAACAGCAGCAGCAGCAACAACAATATTGATGCTGGCGGTGCTGCTGCTGCTGTTGCTGCTGCTTGAGCTTGGGAATGTTGACAGCAACAATGGCCCAGTTAATTGCTAACAAACACGGTGACAGTGCCTCGCAGCTGCACTCAGGTACAGTCACGTCCCATGCAAATTAGTTGCCCAGGTAACCTTGTTAGCCGGCAGCAGCAACAGCAACAGCAACAGCAACAGCAACATCTACTGCGACAGCAACAACGTTGTTGCTGCCACTCAAGTACTCAGTTACTTGGCTACTCGGCCACTCATACATGACAGTCTGTAGGCTTTACCAAACCTGGTAAGGGCTAAGTGAAAGTTGCCAAGAAACAACAATTTTCCATTTGATTAAAAATTTCGTTGTTCCTCCAACGCAACAACAACAACAAAAAAGTAAAATAACAAAACAAAAATCAATCAATTAAATTGCCCAGCAAATCTTTGAGAGAGAGGCAAAGCAAGCAAAGCGAAGTGAGCAGGAAAATTCCAAAGTAAACATGCAGACTTTGAGAAAGTAAAGACAGAAGTTAAAAGAAAAGCGAAACAGAAAGAGAAAAAGTGAAAAAAAAAAACACTAAAAAATACTAGTTCTTCAACTCGAACTATATAATCCTATAAAATAAATTTTAGTTCTGGCTTCCATTCTGTGTCTAACTTATCTACTTGACTCTACAAATCTAAATTTATTAGCATGAAGAGACGTATAAGCGATAAGACGTTGTAAGTAAACAGATATTTATATCTTATATCTTAATATAAGATAGGTTAAGCAAAGAGCATAAGCAATTTCAGGAACTGTTAACGAAACCGATAAACTGTTAAAGCATGTGTTATATAGCATTAAAAAATTTATAGAAATCTTAATGCACTTTAGCAAAGCTTCTATGCCAAGCTCAGCTCTTCTAAACATTCAGCTCTCTAACCATAAAATTTGCATATCGATTGTTATCGATTACAAGCAAAAAGGGTTAGACAAACTTAAGTATAGCAAACTAGAAGAAACATAAGCTATCTATCAGCAACTAAAATTTACCAACTAAACTTATCCAATTCACATTTCTCTCTGTAAATACGAAAATCGAAAATTTACGAATATGCAGCTGTCAAAAAATCTGAATTCCAATTGTAAGTGAAATTTGTTAGTGAGTCGGAAATTATGATTCTGTGCTCAACATTTGTAACTCTATTACATAGATGCTTTCGAAGTGTACCAAAATTTACTTTCTTCATTTCTGTGGAGGGTGCGAGGGGAAATTGCTCTTGCATAACGAAAATTTGTGAAATTTCATCAGCTACAGCTGCAACTGCATCTGCCAGAGAGACATCGTGCAGACGGGCAGAGGAAAGAGACGGGCAAGAGAAAAACAGACTGGAGGGCTAGTAAAGAGAAAAGATAACACAAAGTTCGAGCAAATATTAGAGTAAGCCCCATGAATTTTGGGGCGGCTATACAAACAGTAGCAACAACAACGGGCGAAAAACATGCGAATCTCTCGATATGGCAACTAGAAAATTTAAGAGCTTTTGCAGTCTGTCAGGCTATTATTTTCATACCCAGCGCATACCCCGCACTCATGCAACCAAATCGATTGGGTTGCATAGCAACCCTTAGCTCGGAAGCTGCAGTAAACTATGCAAATATTAAATATATATGAAGGTAGTTCGCTTTGTTAAGTTTTTAATTTATATTTAGCTTACAAGAGTACTTTAGTAAATTCATAAATAAAGACTTGGCTACCTTTAATACCAAACAAAATAATCTAAATAATTATTGATTAACTGTATCTATACGAATCATTTTTTTTTTTTCTTAATGCCTCGCTTAACTGCTTTATTAGTTCGGTAATTTATCGATAAGTATTTCATTGCTAAACATTTTTAATCATTATAAATTTACATTTCAGAACAAATTTATCGATCAGCTTGTTTTTGTTTTTTAAATCATGATTTATGTACATTTCATATGTTTATTTTTTTTATATTGCATAATTTTAAAATAAAGCAAAAAAAATGTTACTCCCATTTTTATAGATCCATAGCATAGCTCCATAGTTGATATTTTGTCTGTGAATCGATTTTTTTATTATAAAATGTATAAGATTTTAATTATCTTTTTACCCTTTTTTTTATCAAATATATTTCATTACTAATGACAATCCATATTTCTTTTATTAATTATGGATTATTTTTAGTTCCTGTTTAAGTTCAATACATGGTTCAATAAGTGTTTAAGAATTTGTTTCGATAAGTATTCACCAAAATTATTATGCTTAGAAAGGTCATTATCGATAAGTCACATAAATATCGATTTGTGTCTACGTGCAATGTTTGAGGAATTACCTCAAAAATAATAAATCGGTCCTAAAAATTGTTCAAATTAAATATATAAAAAATTAATCGATAATTTCATTAAATCATTTAAAATTGATCGCTTTGCCACCGGATACAATACAATCGACCTGATACACTACAAATCTAATGCACCATACCACCCACTGTGTACCAGCGATATCTATCAGATCTACAGGGTATCTCTCACGCTTCTTTCGTTTTTGCTCAATAGTTTGGTTGGTTATTTTGCATGCTACGTTTCGTGTGTGCTGCATGGGCAACGGGCCGAACTGACACTGTGGCACGCTGCTTGCAACCAAATGTGGCCACTTCCACTTACGCAGATTACAATCTGTTTTTATGGCATACCTGACCAGGCAACCCCCTCTCGGAACAGTCGCTGTGCGTTTAAGTGCAGGCATTTCTCCATTTTTGCCAGCTTCTTCGTTCAGCCAGCTGAGAAATATGTTTAATCATATTGTAGGCAGACGCACAACAAAATATATATGTATATATATATATATATATATATATATATGTATGTGTGCGCATTATATATTCCTTTTAATGATGCTGAGCGAGTCGACGTGCGTATGTATACGCAGCGTGGCCAAATTATGTCCAACTATTGATGAGCGTATTAAGCGCCCACCTCTCTGGCTTTGAGAATTCTTCAAATGGAATTCATTTAATGGACAGCAGCCATTAACATATTTTCGTTTAATCAGCTAGCCAAAAGTCGAAAGGCTTTCACATGAAGTCAGCATCAGGTGCTGCTGCTGATGCTGATACTGCTATCTATTATGCATGGGAATTGAGTGTTGAGAATATACATCTAACTGAAAGTAGTTCTTATGCACTTGTTTTATACATATATATAGAGAGAGAGAAGGAGAAACAGAGTTTTGGAAAAGCGTTTTGATATTATTTATCAGAGCAAATTGGTCATCTTAGGCTCAACGACTAGGCTCTCAAGTCGATAATCATGTACGATCAATAACAACAAATATTTAACTTGAATTTGAATTGTCTAACTCTAAAATATCCTGTAAGAAGCACCATCCTAACCTATACGAAACAAACCTGAGTTAAGTCAACTCCCCGATTATCTTTAATTCTTCGCGCTATTCAAATTATCTACTCTATATACATATGAGACACAATGGAATAATCCAAAAATTCTGCTTCAAATATGGACTGATTGCTCTTAATTATAGAACAGTTGCTGTGCCGTGCTGAAAAGTGGAATGCATATTTGATTTTGGCTAAATGTTTATGCCAGCAGCAAGCACAGCAGAGCAATCGCTTCAGCTTGCTCTCTCTCTCTATCTCTCTCTGTCTCTCTCTCTTACTCTCTCTCTCTCGTTTTGCTGGCAAATTGGAAATGCAAACACTTTGAAAATGTCATTAAAATGGCGCGACAAAAGTCATCAGTAATGCAACCGACGGCGTCAACCACTTGCTAACCACTTGCGCGACATTTGATTTGACACTTGAATAGCTATTTGAATCGGCTATTCACATGCCACGCCCACTGCACACAGACCCCACTGAACCAATAGAAGCCCGTAATATACATATATATATATATATATATATATATATAGATAGCGGGAGAGAGAGAGAGAGAGAGAGAGATTCGCGCTTTCAATTCAATTGCACAATTTGAAAAGTGTTTAGGCAGTTGATTGAAATATATGTATGTGTGTGTGTATGTGTGTGTGTATGTGTGTGGGTGTGTGTGTGTGCGTATCCTGTTATCCTGTTAGCAATTTAGTTTGGCTTATGCCATCGATTGCCATTGCTGCAGCTGTTCCAGTTGCTTTGCTCGCTGCCTCGTTGCTGACTTTTTGCATTTGCTCCACAAACGCCAAAGCCGAAATTGCAATCGCATCACTTAAACTTGCACCACCCGCCGCAGCGTACCAAAGAACCCACCACCAGCCCACGGCCTCTTTTAAAGTTGCTAATTGGACTGGCCAATTTGTTGCTGTCAAGCAATTAGCAAATGGTCACACCCATCGGCCTTCAAAGAATTTTGTTTTGTTTTTGCCATCGCATAAGCCGCTGCAATTTGGGGTGGACCAAAATGCAAAACTACAGCACACAATTCGAAGGCATTTGTTGACAAGAGTATGTATGTATGTGTGTGTGTGTGTGTCAATCTTGGATGTGACTTAGTTTGATTGATTGAGTAAGCTAAAAATGTGTGAATTTATCGAAACATGTGTATCGATAAATGTGTCTTGCTAAGATGTATGTTTAAGTACCCAATAATTGAATGACTAATTGAAAGACTGACCTACTGACTGACTAACTAATTGTCAAACTGATTAATTGAAAGAATGACTGACTGATTGATTTACTGACTGACTGATTGATAAAAAGACTAACTGATTGACTGACTGACTTACCTACTAGCTGAATGACTTATTGATTGACTGACTGATTGATTAATTGTCCAACTGATTAGTTGAAAGAATGACTGACTGATTGATTTACTGACTGACTGACTGATTGATAAAAAGACTAAATGACCCACTCTTGGCTAACTGATTGACTGATTGACTTACCTACTAGCTGAATGACTTATTGATTGACTGACTGATTGATTAATTGTCCAACTGATTAGTTGAAAGAATGACTGACTGATTGATTTACTGACTGACTGACTGATTGATAAAAAGACTAAATGACCCACTCTTGGCTAACTGATTGACTGATTGACTTACCTACTAGCTGAATGACTTATTGATTGACTGACTGATTGATTAATTGTCCAACTGATTAGTTGAAAGAATGACTGACTGATTGATTTACTGACTGACTGACTGATTGATAAAAAGACTAAATGACCCACTCTTGGCTAACTGATTGACTGATTGACTTACCTACTAAATGAATGACTGATTGAGAGACTGACTGATTGATTAATTTTCCAACTGATTAGTTGAAAGAATGACTGACTGATTAGTTTACTGACTGACTAATTGATAAAAAGACTAAATGACCCACTCTTGGCTAACTGATTGACTGATTGACTTACCTACTAAATGAATGACTGATTGAGAGACTGACTGATTGATTAATTGTCCAACTGATTAGTTGAAAGAATGACTGACTGATTAGTTTACTGACTGACTAATTGATAAAAAGACTAAATGACCCACTCTTGGCTAACTGATTGACTGATTGACTTACCTACTAAATGAATGACTGATTGAGAGACTAGACTTATTTATTGACTGACTGACTGATTGATAGACTGGTTGAAAGACTGACTGACAGACAGACTGAGAGACTGCCACATTGACTAACTGACTAACTGACTGACTGATTGATTGACTGACAGACTGATTGAAAGACTGCCTCATTCAATGACTGACTATGACTGACTGATTTATTAATTATCTGATTAGCACACTGATTAATTGCTTGGCTAATTGATTGACTAATAGATTTGCAAGCTAAATGTAACTTAATGATTCTCTAAGTGAATGACTGACAGATGTAATTGAATATATAACGCATTGAATAAGCCGAAGTTCGATTGATTTACACCATTAAAACTAATAGAGTAACTAACTAGCTAACTTGCCACCTGTCTAACTGACTAAGAACAGATTAACCAACTCAATGTTCAAATAATTAAATATTCAAATGAAGCACTTATGGAATGAAAATGAAACCTTATAGCTAGCCATTCAATTGAATGCAAATCCAATTAAAAGCTCTTAATAAGAAGAACTGAATTTGAGACAGATGAAAATTCGTAGAGACGAAAGCACAAACAAACTCTAATCGACTTGAATTGCATTTTCTACGATTTCTGGCCATAATTCACAACTGGTCCTACGCCTTGCCAACTACAAAGTGAATTTTGAAACCTTTCCCTTTGTCCTTTTTAGGGTATCCTTTATGGGATATTTGAATTGTCCTATTCGTCCGCCTGCCTATATGTCTATCTGTCTATCTGTCTGTCCGTCTGTCTATCTGTCTGTCTGTCTGTCTGTCGGCCCATCTCTCTGTGCTTGTCTGCGTCTCATCAACTTTTGAACGCACGTATTCCGACAGACAGCAATGCTTTACATAAATCTACGCATATTGCCACACCGCACACACACACACACACACAGTCACATACACACACATTTACATATGTATAGACCACATACAGCAACAGTGACAAAGGGGCGGCCGCATGGACACGTGGTTAGAAGCCTGGTTTGTTTTAATCCAAATGCTCTATGCTACATCTCAATGTGTGTTTGGTAATTGCATATATGTGTGTGTGTGTGTGTATGTTTTGGGTCTATGCTACTTAAGCACTTAAGCGCATTTTCATACATTTTAAGGCGATTTCGTTTTTAATTCTCATTTGCATTAGATGCGCCCATTTTGTGGATGATGCTTTCCCAATTGTTTTGTTTTGTGTTTTTTTTTTTTTATATAGTTTTTTTTAATTTGTTGCTATTGTTATTGTTGTTTGTTGTGGTTGTTGTTACATGGTATTGCTGAGAGCACTTGTTACTGTTGCTATTGTTACTGTTGATTGTTGGTTGTTGCTAATGTTATTGATTGCTGCTGATGTTAATGATTGATGCGGTCGATGTTGTTGTAGTTGCTGTCGTTAATTGTTATTCAATGTATGTTGTATGTTGTATGTTGCTATTGTTATATGTTCATATGTATTCCCATATGTATTGCTTGTTGCTTCGCATATTGTAGCATGTTGTTGATGATTAAATGTTGTATGCTGTAGTTTGCATATGCAACATACAAGCTGACAGATATAACATGCAACAAACAAACAATAAACAATTATGAGCCGTATGTCATATATCATATGCATATGTAGTATATGTAGTTTGTTTATAGTTGCAAATACAACATACAACATAAAAGAAATAACATACAATGTACACCACAAAAAAAGCTACATACAATTTGATATTTTGTATGTTGAATGTTGAATGTTGAATGTTGAATGTTGAATGTCGTAATGTTAAATGTTGAATGTTAAATGTTGAATGTTGAATGTCGTAATGTTAAATGTTGAATGTTGAATGTTGAATGTTGAATGTTGAATGTTGAATGTTTGAATGTTGAATGTTGAATGTTGAATGTTTGAATGTTGAATGTTGAATGTTGTATGTATGTATGTATGTTAAATGTTGAATGTTGAATGTTGAATGGTGAATGGTGAATGTTGAATGTTGAATGTTGAATGTTGAATGATGAATGTTGAATGCTGAATGTTTGAATGTTGAATGTTGAATGTTGTATGTATGTATGTATGTTGAATGTTGAATGTTGAATGTTTGAATGTTGAATGTTGAATGTTGAATATTGAATGTTGAATGTTGAATGTTGAATGTTGAATGTTGTATGTATGTATGTATGTTAAATGTTGAATGTTGAATGTTGAATGGTGAATGGTGAATGTTGAATGTTGAATGTTGAATGTTGAATGATGAATGTTGAATGCTGAATGTTGAATATTGTATGTTGTATGTTGAATGTTGAATGTTGTATGTTGTATGTATGTATGTTGTATGTTGAATTTTGAATGTATCACGTTTCATGTTTCATGTTCCATGTTTCATGTTCAATATTGAATATTCAACGTTCAATGTTCAATGTTTAATGTCGAATATTGATTTGTTATGCACTGTGTATTTATTATATGTTTTATGTTGCCGTTCTCATATGTTGTTGTATGTTGCTGTTGCTTATGTCCATTCCAGCTTTCACACACTCAAATAATTACCTTTTTCCTTTTAAGATTCAATCAACTTTATTTTACATGCAAGACAAATCTATTTAATTTATTATGTTTTCCACGAAACTTTGTAAATTGAAATCACTTTCCACATGAATAGAGTTGAGTTTGAATGGGGTTTCAAATCAAACACATATTTGTTTAAGCCCTCAAGAATAAATAAAGCTAAATTTCAAATGTTATTAATTGCATTTATTTCATATGGCTCAAGAAACAAACATAAAACAATTATTAAATGACATTAATAAATTTAAAATTAAAAATCATTAGAAAAAACTATACATAAATATATATTTAAAAAAATTAAATAATAGCAATAATTTAATGCAGATGATATCGAGAATAATTATTTAAAATGACAATCAATTGAAATGCAAAATGAGTAATTGATTCTCAAATAAATTAATTAAAATTCAAATATGAAAAAAAAAACTCCACATTTAGAGCCGTAAAATAAAATTGATGGGCTTTCATTTCATTTGACTTGATTTCTTAGGCTTCAGTAGGATAGGCTTCGTAGTCCTTGTATTGGGTCAAAAAAAATAAATATATATATATATGTCGAATCGTGCTAGATCTTAGACCTTGAGACGCTCTTGTGCGTACTGAAGAGCATCGCTGAGTATGCGACGCTCAAGTTGACGATATTGTAAGACAATAATATCAATTTCAGATGCATCGGCCTGCTGTTGCAATGCTTCAAGCTGCTGCAGTTCGTCGGCCTCCTTGAGCGTCGCCTCGAGCACGCCGATCAACAGCTTGAGTCTCTGATACAGATACTGCCAGGTGCGTGTCTCCAGGTCCGTTTCCAGAGCACAATCGATGTGCAGCAGGTCAACAGCACGCTCCACATTGCTACACCAATGCTCCAGCTGTTCCTTGCTCATATTAAAAACGCGCACATATGCCAACAGCTCGCCCGATATGTACTCCGGTGCGGGCAGCACACGCAACTCAGCTTTACGCTCAATGTTTAGTGCGGCGAGCAGTATGGCACGCTGTTCGGCCAGCGAATCGGTTGGACTGAGACCCAAACGTATTTGCACATAGTCTTTCGGATTCTGCATGTCCAGAAAACTAAGCGAAGAGAATAAATTATGAGAGAGTAGAAGAAAGAGTTTGTTAGATTCACGAATCTACCAACCCATTATGCACTAATCGATCCGCATTGGATCTATCGCCATAGTAGATGAAGAATTGTTCGCCCGACTTGCACGACTCCTGGGCTGTACATTCCATTTGTGCTGCGGCCTTGTCATAGAACGAGGTGATTTTGCCAGAACGATGATTTGCCATGTCCCAAAAGGGTATTAATGCCGACATTAGTAAATTAGCGGCGCCCGATGATGTCTCTGGCTTCCCATCGACGCCTTCGCCAAAGCCATCCAATTGACTTGGTAGCTCGGCGCCATCTTGAACGTCCAGCTCTCGGAGCACCAGATTCTGACGCGTTGTTACCGTTGATACGGCCCAGCTGAAAGATGAAAGATGAAAGAGAATTGAAAAGATTATCTATAATAGCTGATGCCATCACTTAATGCAATAAATATATAATTCGCGTCAGACGACAGACAAGTTTCGCTCTTTAGCTATTTGCAATTGCACTTAAGAGATACCCTGTAAACTAAATGGGTTACCGGCAAGCCATATAGACTTATTATAGAGTAGTTTCTGTATTTGCTGGCTTAAAGAATTCCAATAATGAAAATTCATTCTTTAACTAAAGATATAAACTAGTTATCGATAAATATATAGAGTAATCGAAAATAATAGTAAGCCACTTGCTTACAGGGTATGCGACAGTCGATCAAATCTAGCATTTAAGCAAATACTTATATCAATATCATTTGATTACAATCAAAAGCTCAAGCCAAATAAGTTCAATAATAAAGAACGGAGACACTAATTTCCAGGGTATGTACTAGTCAAATACAGGCAGAGCCAGTCTCCCCCCTAGTTCTCTCCTTCTCTCTCTCTCTCTTTCTCTCACCCTGTCTGCCGGCCTTTCTTGCTCTCCCTCGCATTGGCTTTTGCGTGGCTTTGGACCACAAAGCAAAGTTTTCCATTTAATTGCGCATAAATTTTTCAATTTAATTATGAAAAGCAGCAACTTGTTTGAAGTGGTTAAAAAAAACCAGAGAGACAGAGACAGAGAGCGAGAGAGAGAGAGAGAGAGAAACAAGAAGAAGAACAAGACGTAGTCGAAAGGGTTGCCATGGTCAGTGACGGCGAACAAGCAAACGAGGCTTGGGCGGGTCTATTGCATGCTTTGGCTGAAAATCGTCAGCAACAACAACAACAACAACAACAACAACAAAACGCGACAAGCAGCGGCTAAGCAGCTTTTTGTGGCTTTCCCCCCAAAACAAGAAGAACAAGTTCCGAAAAACATCCAACCATACTCTACGCAGCACTTAAGTCCTTTGTAGGAGACCATTAATGTCCTTTGAGCGGGACTTGCCCAAAAATTGCCAAAATATTTCGTTTGTATATTTCATAAGTGCATAAAAATTAACAAAGTTGTTGCCTTATAAATACATATATACACAAATATACATACATATATAGTTATTATAAAGGTACAACGCTACAAAGTTCGTTAACGAAGTTTGGTCATCAAAGCTTTAGCTTAGTATTGTGTAAAGAACTTTTTGTTCTAATAACCAATTCATTGATGAACAATGCAGGAGATATTTATATAGAGAGAGTTATCTATATAGATATATGTAATATATATATATAACTATACACATATAACTATACACATATATAGCACTTAGTTAGCTAAACAAGTTTCAAGTCCTTACACAGAAATAAGTTTTAAACACTTCATTTCAAAGCTCATGTCAAAATTTAACATGCACTTTGAACAATGTCAATACAAGCTTCCACTTTTAACTATAGTAACCCACCTATGTATATATGTATATATATATATATATCTTCCATTTTTACATGCACTAAAATTTTATTGATAATCACAACAATATTTGTAGCTCTACAAAGTTTGACATGTACTTTCAATATTTTGCACAGCTAAACGGTTAGTCTTAACATAGTTGATATGCTCATTAAATATTTGAGTGTGTAATCAAATTTTATTTCAGAATTTATAAGCATAAGCTTTATTGCTGTAATAATTTGCTTCCATACTCGCTTGGCTTCCTAGTTAAATTTTGAAAGTGCTCGTTAAATATTTGACATTGACGTTAAATATTGCATAAGCTAAATATATGAAAGGCTTAGCTGAGACCTAAATTTAAATCTGACATCTCTTAAATGCTAGCTCCACTAAGCCATCGATGTGTGAGCGTTGCCACCTGGCGGCAATTAAGTTTACACGCCGAAATATTTTGCTACACACGATAAAAAAAATATAAATAAAAGTGATATGAGGTCAGTTCAAAGTTTATGACATTGCCAGGCTTTCACTTATTAATCGAAAAATAAAGACACAGCCCATGTCAACTCAGTTCAGATGTGAAGAAGTTATGTATTTCATTTTCTTTCCTCATGACCGATGACAGCTTAACGCTAACATTGACATTTATCGACTGCATCAGACAACGACAACAACAACAACAACAACAATGGCATTGATAAACTAGAAGAAGACGCCGTTGCAGCTCAACAGCTTGGGCAATAAACTGTCCGCTGCCCAGAAATAGGGTCAAAAGGTACACGTCCAAAAAAAAAAAAAAAAAAAAATGGCACAAAGCGTAACGGAAGAAGCAACAACAAAAAATTAGAAGAAAAAAAAAAGTAGAAAATGGAGTAGCCTAGACTAAACGACTGCGTAATGCTCGCTCAAGCTTTATCTAAAAAAAAAACACACAAATTCCGTGAATAACTTTAAAAACGAATAAATTGAATAAATTTAGAATCGAACCCACTGAGCCCTGATATATGACCGATCTGAGTTGAAGTTGCAAATAAACATTTGCTAAAATCGCTCTTGCTCTCTTTTGGAAAATCTAAAAGCTTAGAATTCTCAACAAGTTACAGCTGAGCAGGAGTAATGAATGCGAAGATGAAATTCATTTAGATAGGGAAATTTTACGATGATTAAATCAATGCCGAATGGCTTCTGATCAGACTTAGTAATAAAAATAAAATTAAAACAGAAATACCTTTGACTTCTGATATCATATTGCCAGAATCTGATTGGTAATCGTCAATTTTCAATGAAATCGTTACATTCTAGGCCAACAAAAGTGAATTATATCTAGCATATTATATAACATAAACAAATATAGATCATTTCTTATTTATATATATATATATATATATTCACATATTTATTTGAGCCCAATTTAAAGCCAGCTTTTCATAGTGTACAGCCAATATCCTCTGCTCTAGCAGCTAGAGCAAGTATTCAAAAAAAAAAAAAAAAAAAAAAAAAAAAAACAAGGAGTGAGCTTATGTGACTATAAAAACGCCGCAAACGTTTTTTTTTTAAGGCTGCTGTTGCTGTTGCTGACAGGCCAAGTTCTAAAGTGTTGCTATTGCTGTCAGCACACACACACACATGCCACATCAGGGTCTCCGAGTCTCCCAGTCTCTCTCTCTCTCTCTCGAGCGTCTCTCCATTTGATTTAATGCAGTGCAAAAACAGCGAACTGGAAACAAAAAAAAACACACGCGCTGTATTGCATTTTTAAAGCTGTTCTCACAATGCAGGCGCTTCAGTCTCTTCTTCTTCCACTCTCTCATTCCATTGCTAGCTCTTCTCCTTGAGCTCAATTTGCTGACTGGCTGTCTGGCTGGCTATGGCATAGCTGCGCTCAGTTCCTATTCGCTTTTTGGGATCTTTGTTTAAAACTTTGCTGAATGAAACAATTCGATTGCCATTGACGTCCATCTTCATTATGCATGCAATCTCTGCAGCCAAAAACTTGGCCAAATTGAAACAAGAGTGCATTTATCGTTTAAATGAACGACGGCAACATACCCTATATTAGATTTTACAACACGAACTCTCAACATGTTGCTTGGCAAATAATGATAACTCTTGTAGATATCGATAAATATCGACCTTATTTTTCTAAAATTTATAATTTTCGCTTATTCTACTTTCATATATTCAAGAATTTCCATATACCCTGTGCCTTAAACATATTCAATGGGCATTTAAAAAAAAAAATACCTCAACACAAAACCGAAACCAAAAAAAAAAAAAAGAAGTAAAACTTGGCAGCTAGGGCTTTTGCTGGTATTCATCCAATTTGAAAGGTAGACAACAACGAAAAGAACAACGACAACATGTCACACAGCGAGCGTTGCCAGACAGCTCAACAGATATAGAAGAGGAAATGAGTTTAATGCGCTTTTGCCCAGCAATTGCAATTGGATCTATAAAACTAGAGCGATGAGCTTGTAACTAAAGTAATGAAACCTATAGAGACTTTAAGAGATTTATGAAAAAATAATACGAAATTTAGATTTTCGATTAAATAAATATGCATATGCCAGCAAAAGCAATCCCCATAATATATATATTAATATCTACTGATCGATATATTATCGAAATCAAAATGATGCACTGTCTAGAGCTATTTCAGACCTTATCTTCAGCTACCACAGCTCCTTGAGTCTTCTATAAAGCTTCTTTTTCTCATTGTTCCATGCCATTTCGTTTTTGTTCCATTCCATTTTGAAATTTTCTGTGACTGCAACAGAATGAGTTTGTGTTTTCAATTTTACATTATTTTTGCATTGTTTGCAGTTGTCGCAAAAACTTTTTCGCTTTTCTCTCTCGTTGCCTACACCTCTCCTTCCTTCTCTCTCTCTCTCTCTCTCTCTCTCTCTCTCTCTCACTGTATATATCTCTTTCTGGTTGCTTTTGTTTTTGGCTAGCATATTGTGTAATGAGTTTCGTAGCAAGTTTTTGGCGCTTTGTTTGCTTAACTTTTACGTCAACAATTTAGTTTTGTCATTAGCCTTCAACTTAATTATTCGCTCAGGTAATTTCAGAGTTTTTCTGCCTTTAATGAATGCAACTATCAGGTAGCATCGTCTACGACAATAAGTTTAATTAAAGGGCCGTTAAACTATAATTTAATAGGCTTAGCAATTATTGGGAATATACACAAAATAAATAAAAAAAAATATTGATTGATTTTTTTTTTTTTGTTATCATATATATATTATACTCTCTATACTCTATATACTCAAAATATATTTTATATATATGCAATTTCAAATCGCATGACACAAATAAAACATGTCTTTTAGTAGGTCATCAAAAATCAATCTTATCAATTTCATTAATGTGGACTACAAGGCTCAAACCACAGACACACACACCCACAACACATTCACACACAGACACACACACACACTGTCAGAACAACTCTCATAAAGCTCATAAATGCACAAATCGGCATTTGCATTAGACTGATTAGAGCTGGGGAAAACAAGGAGATCCCAACAGCGTAGCAGGGTGAGCAGGAGATGGACGAGCAGAAGCAAAAAAGAAAGAGTTGCTATTGGAACCAGCCAATTACTCAGCCACATCAGGAGGGGGTGGGACGGCGTGCCAGGGCCTAGGCTTGGCACGGGCAAGCCCATGCACGTTAATAATCCGACTGCGAATAATCAGGCTAGCTTTTACGCTGCTTATGCAGACATCAGAGCAGAAAACGTGGAATGGACCAAAGACCCAAGGGTTAAGGCAGATAGGTTGGGTGGTTGGGTTGCTTAGGTGGATTGGGTGGCTTGGGTGGCTTGGTGATTGGATGGTTGACTGTTTTGGGCGGCAAGGGTTTGGCGCTAAATTGAAAATTAATTACGTGAACGGAAATGCGCCTGAAGTCACGGTTTGGCAGCTCAGTCAATGGCTATAGCTAAATCCATGCGCCTCTCTCGCTCTCACTCTGCCATTGCCTATCTCTATCTGGCATGCAATTTTAATGTTCGGACCATTTCCGAAGTTTGGACAGCTTGGCTCTCGCGTTATGGCCTTATGCTCAAGGCAATTATGTAGCCGAGAAATTAGCAAACATTGATTGGCCGGTCGAAAGAGTTAATCAAATTTAATAGCATATAAATCGATATTATTATCGATACCACAATAATGACAATTAATTATTATGAGCTATGAATTATAGATATATTATGAAAAATTTATTATGGTTCTCGATAGCACAGCATTCGGCATAGTTATCGAATACACATTAATTACCGCTTCAATGAACGATATTTCTACCATTTTTCACAAATATCGATAATACGACATTAGCAACTAAAGCTTTATTTAGTAACTATATCTAGGCAAATGATTGCACGTATCGATAAACGATAGATTTTCAATACTCTTCAAATAACGTAAGCTTTTACTCCATTTGCAATTGGATTGTACAGATATATAAATGCTTTCATTTGTTTATCGATTATGGTCGAAAAGTAGTGTTAAATTGATTACGCTCGCTCACACACACACACACACACACACACACACACACACACACATATATATACCCGCTCAGTTGCTCGGTCACTGATTGCGTTGCTGTTGCATTCAGAAATGTCATTAATCAATGCAGTCCATCAATCAATGAAAGCCAATCGAAACGCTGACCATGTGCTAACCGGCGCAATAAATCTCTTTTGCAGCATCTGATAACAATGTTTTATCTCTCTCTCTCTCTCTCTCTCTCTCACTCACACTCTCTCTAACTAATTCTCTTTTCCTCTCTTTTTCTCTTTCGCATCATTTGCAGCAGCTGCTCCAAACGGGCGTCTCGCTCATTGTGGACGATGGCAAATCAACGCCGGAGGCAGCTGCAGCTGTGCCTCGGCGACGTCCGAGCAACGGAGGAGCTGGAGCTGGAGCAGGAGCCGGAGCCGGAGCCGTATCAGGTGCAGGAGGAGGCAAACGCAAACGACGTCCGCAATTGCCGCTAGCCACGATGGGTGCCAACGAGGAGGAGAGCGAACCAAATGGCGCCTACTGGCGCGGCCATGTGGAAGATGCTGCAGCTGGTCGACGCAAACAGTTGCTCATACGCGAGCCGATGGCTGCACTGGAACGGGAGCGCGAACGTCAGCGAGTGCGTCAAACGGAGGCACCCGCCTTGGGCGCCAGCAAAGCCTATCGTCGACCCTACGGCCAGGCCAAGAAACAAGACCAGGAGCAGCAGCAGCAGCAGCAGCAGCAGCAGCAGCAACAACAGCAACCGATTGCTGCCACAAGCAACAGCAAGACATCTGCCGACCTAAAGAACATTTTAAAGAACTCGGGCGGCCTGAGTCTCAGTGAGATATTGCAGCAGAAGAATCTATCGCTCGACGATCTGCTCAAGGGAAAGCAAAATGCGCTGCTGGCATTGCAGACAACAGCGGTGGCGCCCGCTGCCAGCCAAGAGGCCAAGACAGCGGCAGTTGCAGCAGCAACGGCAGCCAATCACAACAGCAACAGCAACAGCAACAACAACAACAACGGCAACAAGCATAGTGTGCGACGTATACCTGCCGCATTTCTGGCACAGGATGAGGACCAACAGCAACAGCAACAACAGCAGCTGGAGGATTCACGAGAGGAATTGTTTAAACCTAAGCCAAATAAGCTGCCGGCATTGCAGCGTTTAAAACTATTTGGCAGCTCATCGCGTGAGAGCAGCAGCATCACTAGACGCATAAGCAGCAGCACAGCAGCAACAACTGTTGCTAGCAGTTCGACGACAACGACAACAACAACAACACGTTTGCCGCTTTATAAGAAGCGACAGCAAATGCGTTCCACGCTCAAGCCGCATGGATTGTTTAAAGCAACAACTAGCAGCACAACAACATCAACAACAACAACAACAACAGCAGCAACAGCAACAACAACAACTGCTGCAGCAGCAACAGCAGGAACAACAATAGCAACAATAACTGAGCAAACTGAGGACGAAATGCTATCACTGGATACAACAACAACAACAACAGCTACTGCAGATATATCTGAACAAGAAAACAGCAGCGAATTGCTGACAGCAACACACTATCGCACACGCAACAGCAACAACAACGGCAACAGCAGAGAGCAAACAAAACGATTGCGCGACAATATTATTGGCAGCAATTACGATAGAAATTCCGTGGAGGGCATAGAAGATGTTGAATTGGAGTTGAACGACAACATAGTCAGCACAGCGCCAACATACAACAGCAGCAACAGCAGCAGCAACAACAACAACAACAAGAGCAGCAGTGAGGAGCAACAAGAGGGCAACGATGAGTTGGAGAACTTTTTCGATGAAGTCGAAAGCAATACGCATCACATACGCTTGCCAGCGCCAACAGCAACAGCGCGACCAACCAAACAACGCATACGCACACAGCAACAACAGCAACAACAGCAACAACAGGAGCAACAGCAACAGCAGCCGCTGGTGCTCATCGATGATGTGGATGATCGCACGGATCTGCTCGAATTAATCGAGGATCGACGTTCGGGCAATCGCTTGTTCAAAGTACTCGAGCAACGCAACATGACGCTGGAGGAGCTGATCGAGCATCGTAAGCGTGGCTCGAGTCAGTTGCATCTATCTACGATTCTCAGCTCGGGCAGTGAGCAATCGCGCTATTATCCCGGTCAGAAGGTGGTGTTGCAGGATAATATGGATATTGTGACGGCGTTTGAGAATTTTCCGCATTTCAATTTGATTGATTTGAAGAGCGTGAAACCGGATGAGATTAAAACGGATTCGCAGGGCTCCAGCTATTTCACATCGATTATCGATATTGAGCCGAATAATGATAATGAGAATGGTGATGATGGTGTCGGCGATAACATCGATAACAATCGCAATCGAGGTATTACTGCACTGCGGCTGCGACGTCAACGGCAGCGCCAGCGCGAGCAGCGCCAGCGCGAGCAGCGCCGGCGACAGCTGCTGCAGTGAGCGTGTGCTGATGCGCGCGTATTTGGCGCCTGCTGAGCTGTTGCCATTTATCGATTGATTATAATTTCCATTCACTTATTGTTGTTTTTTTTTTTGTTTTTTTTTTGTCTTTGTTTTTTTTTTTTTAACTGCTGCTGTTGTTGTTGTTGTTGTTGTTGATGATGATGATGATGATGATGATGATGATGATCGGGAAGGCACACAAACAAACACACACACAGCAGTGCGCGGCAGCAGCTCAGCACGCCAAATACACAGACGTAAGTAATCGCTGGGAATGTTGGGCATAATTGATGAGTGGTCTATGTTATCGATATTGATGTACTGATGCACTGGTTTGTAAAGTAAATTTTGTCGACAAAACCGTACGATTATTGAAGCTATTGCATCAATTTTATTTAATTTTGATTCTCAATCATCAATAATATATTTTATTAATTATCGATAACACATGCATTGATTATATATAATTTATCGATGACACGTACATTGATGTAGAACTCCATATGCATAAAAGTTGTTGTTACTTTTGCTAACTTGACAATTATCGATAACCGATAGATTCACAAGTCACTAATATATGTGTCGATGACAATTTATTACTAAGCAACGCTTACAGTAAATATAATTTGACATTCAATAGCTAGCTATAAGCAATAAACAACTAACGATATTCGATCAAATTTTTTTGAAATGTATCGATAACACTACAATATGATATTTATATATGCAGAGGTAACAATGCTTAGTTTTATTGCGAATGCGCGCTCATCAGACATACATAGTCGTACATCGATATTTATCGATAACATATTACCCAAATATGCCATCATATCTGGTACTAACGCACACAAGCCACAGCTCGCTGTATAAACGCCGCACAACAACAAACTAAAACTTTGTACACTCCACATTTTCATTTCTCTCTCTCTCTCTCTCTCTCTCTCACTTTATTTCTCTATGTCTCTCCCTAGGACCCGTCTATGCCCAAACATCCCTATCAGCCACACCCACAGCACAGCAACAACAACAGCAGTCGCGCGGCGAAAAGTCGCTCGGTTTTTTTCCATCATGGAAAACATTGGCGCTCGCCTCGCTGGCCACGGCTCGAGCTGGCAGCGCCAATGTAGAGGATAAACGGAACGCATACTATTTGCCACCGCCACGCCTACTGCTGGACAGCAACGCGGGCAGCTCACAGGAGCAGGACGACAGCAGCAGCAACAGCATGGACATTGATCTAAGTGTGAATGCATTCGGAGGCACGAACAGCGGAAATATAAGCAAACTGCCGCCCAGCGAGGACAACAGCGATGTCATCGACACCATTGAGAATGAGGTGGCCCGTGCACACGATCTGCTTGACTTGGAGCTATCCGGACATGGCTTCCATCGTAGTCCGGCAGCGGCAGCGACAACCATGTCGAAACAGCATCTGAGCAGCCTATACGCGAGCATGCCAGCGGGCATTAAATCGGCACTGGTGGCCAGTGCGGCCATTGTGCTCACGTCGCTGGCCACGCTGATGGTGATCTTTGTGGTGTGCCGCTGGAAGCAGCATCGCAAACGCAAGTCGAGCTACCTAAAGACCTACAATGCGATGAAGAGCAAGCTGCCACAGTTGGCACAGACGGCGAATGCCTCGCGTCGCTCGTCGCTGCGCCAGCATATGGAGGAGCTGGTCATTACCAGCAGCAGCAACAGCAACAGCAACAGCAGCAGGAGCAGCAGCAACAACAGCGGCGATATGTGCCGCAAGCCGCAAAATGCTGCACTCGGCATTGCCACAGTGTCATGCAACACGCCCGTGCACCATCAATATCAGCATCAACAACAATCACATCATCTGCAGCGTCAGAGTTCGCTGCTGTTTAGCCGCGAGGGCTGCTCCATGACGACAGCAGCAGGTGCAGGAGGAGGAGGAGGAGGAGGAGCAGCAGCAGCAGCAGCAGCAACAACATCGACTGCGGCTGCAACAATAGCCACATCTGCTGGAGCGGCTGCCACAACAGCAACAGCAACTGCAACAGCAGCTGGGCGTGGCGTCAATTCGTTGGCATTAACACTGCGCAGCACACATCAGAAACTCAATACAATGGATCCCAATTCGCCCGAGGTGCAGGAATACCTATTCGATACGTTGCGCAAATCATTCGATAATTAATTTAGCACTAGGCTCTAGATAAAAATACACACTCTCACACACCCTAGAGAACCGTTGATGGTATTCGCTCCGTTTAGGCCAAGTTTTATATAAACTATAAATATATAAATATATATACAAAATATAAACATAATCTAAATATACACACAGAAAATATGCTAGTTTATTAACTTAAGAGAAATAGTTTTTTTTTTTGTGTGTGTGTGTATGGTTGCATTAAGAAGAGAAAAAGAAACGAAAAAATTCAAAAAGTCGTTGCATATGGGTCATATGACACTGTCCTACAAATTGCATTTAAAGTAATGCAACAAATTTGACATGAGAAATTGATAGAAATACTAGAGAAAACGTGGGAAACAGAGAGTACATTGAAAGAGAGAGAGATAGAGAGAGAGAGAGAGAGAGAGAGAGAGAGAGAGAGAGAGAGAGAGAGAGAGAGAGAGAGAGAGAGAGATAGAAAGAGAGAGAGAGAGGAATAGAAAGGGAAAGAGAAAGAGAGAGACAGAGAGAGAGAGAGAGAGAGAGAGAAAAAAAATATAAAGAGTGAGTAAGAACGAGAAAGAGAGAGTGAGAACGAGAAAGAGAGAGAGAGCTATAAAATATGCGGGAGAGACATAGTAAAAAATAAAGTGAGAGTGAAAGAGAAAAAGAACGAGAGAAATTGAGAGAGAGAGAGATAGATTGAGAGAGAGAGAGAGAGAGAGAGAGACCCAATCTGCAATAAATTGAAAAGAAAGTGAAGAAGCGAAAATAAAATATGAACACAAAACCAAAACAAGCTTTAAAAACCAACAGCAAAGGGAGAAGTTTAAGAAAATAATTGGCAAGCGAAGTGAGAAGCATATTGGGAAAACCTACAAAAAATAAATATAGTAATATATGTACGAACCTAATACATAAGGAATAAGTCTCTAGCTCTTATATCTTCGGAAATCGACGCGTTCAAGCAGACGGACACACGGACATGGCTGTATCAACTTTTCTGGTCACCCTGATCAAGAATACATATACTTTATGGGGTCTGCCACGCCTCCTTCTGCCTGTTACATACTTTAAACAAAACCATTATAAACTGAACCCATCAATGGGTTCAGGATATAATAACTAAGTTAAAAAAGCGGCCGAAATGACAGATGGAACGCTCAAGCAAAAATTTCAGACCAAAACGAACAAGGAGAAGCACAACAACAGAGAGAAGCTATTGCTTCTCCAAAATACTTATGTAAAAAAAAAATAGAGTAAAACAAATATAAAAATGAAATGAAAAATGAAATTGAATAGATGAAAGCTAAAGTCATTCAGTGAATGCAATTTGTAGGTCTGTGTCATATTTACCCTTAAGCACATACTTAAATAAATAGTATTTAAATCTTAGACATTAATTACTGTTCGAACTACAGCTAACCTAGAAAAAAAAAAAAAAAAACAAAACAAAACAAAAACAAAAATAATAATAATAAATCAAGTAATTGTGAAACTAAAAAATGCAGATACATTTAAAAACTCGATATAAGTGATTAATAAAATTAATAAAAATTGCGTTTCAGGGGCACAAATAGAATTCGAAATGGGTTTCGCTAGAGCACAAACAGAGATACATAGATAGAGAGAGATAGAAAGAGATAGAGAGACAGAGAGAAAGAGCAAGATCAACTACTAAAATAACAGAAAGACGAAACAAATTATGAAAAAAATCTTTTGGAAAAGCCAAAACAAAATTGAATACAACAAATGTTTGAGGACAATAAATTTTTCAATCGATATCGAATCACAACAAAGTAAACCAATTTCATTGCTCTACGACAACTATACTATAGCCAAAGCCTCTTAACGCACTAAAAAAAATGATAGGTTGCCCAACACTGGTAAATTAAAATAACTGCAAAAACATGTATGAAATGAAATGAATATTCTGAAACACGATTTCAGATTTTTTTTTTTTTTTGTGCCCGCAAAATATAAGAAATATAAATATATATAAAAAAATATAAATATAAATGTAAGCATGTAAATAAGTTACAATTTGTTTTTCTCTTTTTGTTATTTATCTTTCCTTTTTTTTTTTTTGTGAAAAATAAAATAATAAAATAGTAAAAAAAAAAATATATATATATATATATATATATATATATATATATATATATTTAGAATAATTTGGAATCTGATAACATAATATGAATGAAATAGTTGGATACATCTAAGTATGGAACGTTGGATATAAGTACAAAATAAGTAAATGCTCAGCGCGGGACTGTTTAAGGAACTCAAAGAATGAATTATAAAATAAATCTTCATAATTATGATTCATTTAATAATTCTATTATTAATAGAGAAAGTATATAGGTAAACCATTAAATACCCATTGGAATGGGCAAAGCAGAGGGAACCTGTTAATGATATATGGAACACGTAGCGTACACTCACCGATAGAGCTCGTAGCAGAGACCGTACTCGGTGAAGAGATTTGCCATGCCGCCCATAACGCTGTCATTGAGCTGCATGAAAGCACACTTGTACATGGAGGCGTAGAGGCGTGCAATGACGCGGCAATGCCGTACAGCAGCCGAGCAGGCCGAGGTGCCGCGCAAACGTTGCATTTGCTCTACAGTATAGTATAGCACGGTGTTGTAGCGCAAAGGCAGAATATCGATGAACGGCTGCCAGGGGCTGTCCGCGCCACGTAACTTCTCAATGATGAGCGTATATGTGACATTCAGATGGGTGGGAAAATTGCGAAACAGCTGACGCTGCTTCTCGGGCAGCAGTTCCTCGGAAAAGATGAGCTTACGTGGTACACTAAGCACCTGTTCACCCGCCTTAATATCGCGTGTGGCCCGCAAGCCCAGCTGATAGCCCGGAAACGTTGCGATATCCAGACAATCGCTTTGCACACCACCTTCCCGTGCCCATTCTATGAAAGCTTCGACCTTCGCCATTCGAGTCTGTTCAGTCAGTTGGGCATCGTCGATGGGAAAGACAGCTTGTTGCAGCGGCTTTTCAAGAACGATCATGCGATCGAGCAGCCGTTGCAGATCCACATACTGTTTCCATTCATCATTTGCATTGGCCGGCTGCATTTGCACTAAATCCAATATGTCCTGGGCGAGTTGATTTAATTTTATTTGTAATTGTTGTTGTTGCTGCTGCTCTTGCTGCATCTTCTTGTTGCGCATTCTTGCGCTGTTATTGCTACTGCTCGCCTGCTTTTTGTTATTGTTATCTGTAGATGTTGTTATTGTTACTGCTCCTGCTGCTGCTGCATCTTCTGCAGTCAATGATTCAATTTCCTTTGCTTGTTGCGTAGGTGTGACCAGTCTTATCTGTTGCTGCTGTTGCTGCTGCTGCTGCTTGTTGCGTTTGTTTTTATTTTTACCCATGGTGACTTATTTCTCTTTTAGAGTCAAAAAACGATGATCAATTACCGGTTAAAAAATGCCGCCGCACACCAAACACCAAAACAACATCCAAATAAGGGTAAAAAAAATCAGTGCAGCTCTGGCGACACGTGCAATCGCGAGAGCAACAGCTGTTTAAGAATGGTATGCAGCTCACGCTTAATTTAGTTGCGCGATGTGTACCGGGTCGACTTCACGCTATTACAGCATTAACACATGGAATGTAACAAGCATTATTAAAATAGTATTTCTAAAAAATATACAAAATGGACATTTTTCCTGAAAAAAATATAAATCTCAATCATTTCTTTAATTACCAATGTCGATGTATATAAAGATAGTAATTTGTATGATGGCTTTCCTACGTAAATCATTCACTATTTTTTTTTTTCGTATTTTGTTATTTGTAGAACAAAAATTAAACATATGCTACTAAACATTAAACATTACTACTACTAACTATTTCATGTACGTGCATTGTATCGCCAACTTATAAGCTACTTACGTGCCTTGAGCACGATAATAAAACGATAGTTCCTAAATACAACCGTATGCGCAGTCACATTGCAACTAAAACACATTCCACGAGCCAGCCAGCACTTTAGAAACGTGCTTCGTAAATTGCGGCAGTCTTTGCAGTTTTAAAAGATTTGTTAAAAAGTAATTCTTTTTTTTTATAAAAATGAAAACGAAAATAAGTCGAGATAAGAAAAAGAAGCCAGCAGTAGGCAATTCATTGGTTAAACTGCAAATAGCAGCTAAACAAATACAAGAACACCAAAAGGAAAATAACAATAAAAACCAACAGGATTCGCAGCCAACTACAAAGAAACTCAACCCAAAAAGGCCATTCAATGCCACAGACGAAACAAATTTGAAGGTTTCAGAAAAAAAACGGAAAATCATGGATAAAGAGAATACTGATAAGAAAGCAGAAGCCGAGGATCTCACCGAAGAGTCGAAGGAGAAAAAAACTGACATAGCCAGTATAAATAAAAGTATTTTCGCAATTTTTAACAAATTGCAGGACAGCACCAAGCAGAACACACAAAAGCTTGTAAACGACATGATTTCACTACTAGGCAAAGAGGAGGATGCCAACAAGGTATGTACCCAAACTCAAAATTTATTCAATTTTTGAAATGTAAAAAAATGTATATTTTTCATAAAAATGCAGTCACAGTTGCCTTTAGGTGCTACTTGCAAGATTCGGTCGTTACATTAATTACATTTTGATATGTGCGTTTATTCAATATACAATTAAAAAATTTCATTCAATTTATAATTAAAATTCCCCTAGAAAAACCTAAGAATAACAAAAATACTAAATAAAAGCTAACACTATAACGTTTTCTAACCGACATGCAACACTGCGTGTAACGGCAAATTAAAACAAAAATGGGGTATTATTCAAATTCTAGAAAGTATTTGCAAAATTTGAATTGGTAATTAGTAAATTTTAAAAAAATACAATTGCAAAACCTAAATTTTTAGTAATAATTTGATTGTTATTAATTTCATATTGTTTACAGCGCACCGCAACCTGTGCCTATGCTCTAAAACGTTTGGTGCGCTGCACCGGTGCCGACGACAAGGCTGCTGTGGCCACTAACGCTGGCTACATAAATAGTATATTGCGCTGTGTGCCCGGGCTCGATCCGATCGAACTGTTGAATTTGCTAAAACGCGAGCTGCCTTCCAATAGCAACCAAAAAGGCAAAGAAGAATCATTAGCTGCTATCGGACAACTGATTACCATTTTGACCATCATGCAGTCGCAACACTTTGAGCAGCCGTCAGCAGCTCTGATAGCAATGGTCTATCCCATTTTGATAGCTCAGCTAAAGGGACGCGAGTATTTGGTGTCGCTCTGCGTTGAAATCATGGCCAGTTCTTTCAAGAAGGTATAAATTGAAATAGACATTTTTTTAACTGTAGAAACTAAGCATGAGATTTTTTCTTTTTTAGGTGAGTGCGCCAAGTTTCCAGACCCACGTTTGGCCCCTGCTGCAACCAGAGCTCAATAAGCCCATTGCGACCCAGAAGCTTCACATCTGTGACCTCCTGCTGGCCGTACACCTTAATTATCCCATGGTGTTGCCTCTGCAGCAGTTCCAGTCGATACTCTGGCGCAAGCAGCCACCACAATACAAGCAGCTCTTCGAGCTCTATTTAAAATCCTCGACTATGCAGGGATATGGCAACCACTCGCGCCTGGGCAAATTTTTGGCCACATGCAGTGATGAAGAGGCATTGACAGCCTGGCAGACGCACGTTACTGAGACGCTGCCGACTAAGCACATCACAGTTAAAAGCTACATAATAGAAACTCTGGCCAACATACTAATGAATTTTAAAGAAAGTAAGCCCAATGCTCACATTCAACTGCAGCAACTATTCGCCGTAGAGCCATTAGTGAACTTGGTGCTCGACGAGTTGCGCACGTCCAAAAAGCTGACCAATAAGGCTAAGGGCAATATCAAGCCAGCACAGCATCAGATGCGCTATATATGTCGTAGATTTGAGACGGCTATGCTAGTTACATTACAGCACCACTTCAAACAGGATGCCTGCAAGCTGGCCATTCTGAGTCCGTTGCTCCAGAAGCATTTGCAGCTTGACGATATTACGCAAACGCCTCGCTTTTCTCAGAATCTGCTAAGTAAGCTCAGCGAGCAGGGCTTGAATCAGATGTACGATTTCTATTTCGCACGATTCACCAGCAATGAGCAAATGACTCAATCGGATCGCGAGCATTGCCTTAAACAAATGCAACAGCTCAACCATTCCAACCGCAAAAAGCAGCTGGAGTTCTTGCTGAAGGCGTCCATCTATCATCTGAACGATCAGCTGAAGCCGTGCACAGCCGCCGATGCCGCCATCTTCAGTCGTCAGGCAGCCGCGCGTTGCGAGGAATCATTGTTCAATAGCCTGATTAGCAAGATTGGCACACAAACCGAGCAATTGGTCACCCTCAATGAACAGCTGCGTTCGCTGTTGCAGCCATTGTCTAAGAATCTAAACAAAGCAAGCTACGAGCCGAAGCTGCGAGTTAAGATGACTAATGAAATACGCCAAGTGTGGGAGAAGGTGCAAAATCTGTTGGACTCGCCGGTTTCAATAAAGAATAAAACCCAGCAATTAAATCTCATTTTTGATACGCTAATCATGTTCCTTGGCCTCGCCATGTTGACTCCCAGCAATAATGTTGGACTGGATGTCATTGAAGATCTGTTCATTTGCAAGCAGAATGCCATCAAGTCCAAGTCAGATAGCAAAGGGAGCAAACGGAAGTCCACTGTAAGTGTTTTAACAGAAGCTGTTAACAGTTGTAAGCGCGTGTTAGCATTAACAAATCCCTCTTAAACTAAAGCCTGTCTAACATTTTTCTTCTGTTTCTTTAGGCCACTGAGTCGGAACCCAAGTGGCAGTCGGTCCTCACAGATGCTCTGCTCCAATTGCTGCTCCAGACGGGTAACTATTGGCGCCAGTTTGTTAATTCCATTGGCGGCACATTGATTCCACAACTGGATAAAGATAATCTGGAGCAGATCTTGGAGATGCTCGACATGAATAGAAATCCGTTTGCGGACAAGTCGTGGGCCGATGTGGATGCCGATGAAGATGGTATTGAAGAAGGCAACGAAACCACCGAAGATGAAAACGAGAATGAGAATGCTGATGACGAAGAAGAGGAGGAGGAAGATGCTGACTCTGATGATGATGACGACGATGGAGAAAAAGATGAAGATGATCAGCACAAGGACGATGAAGATGGCGATGAGGACAACGATTCCGAATCCGACTCCGAGGATGAGGAGGATGAAGATGAGGAAAAAGAGGCCGCTGACAATGACAATGAGGCCACAAATTTGGAACTAGTGCGAGAAAACGTGCGCAAAGCTCTGCAGAGTGGGGAAACAGATGATAACGATGATGCCAATAGCATCGATTGGAATGACGTTACCGAAGAGCAGGGCGAACGTCTCAACAAGGCGCTGGAAACCGCCTTCCAGATGCGCAAACCTAAAGGCAACAGTCATCAGAGTAAGAGTTCGAAGCGCCCACCCAAATCTGAACGCATCACAGAGACTGCTTTGCTACACTTTCGCGTACGAGTCTTGGATCTGGTTGAATTGTTCATCACATTGCAGCCGCAGCAGAACATCATCTTGGATGCCTTGGTTTGCATTCAGCAGGTGTTCAAACATTGCGTCCAACACGCCAACTTAAAGCCTCTGGCCGAGGCCACGAAAAAGACGCTGCGCTCGTTGCTCAACCAGCGGATTACCTATAATACATCGGAGCAGAACAAAGAACCGATAATTGACTGCATTAAGAGCTTAATGGAGGAGCAGGAGGTGGAGCCACAAGCAAATGCCAACAGCAAACGCTTGGCTAAACCTATTCAGAATAAGGGAGAGTTAGCTCTGTGGCGTAACCGGTGCGTTGCCTATTTGATCAGCCATTTCGACGAGACGAATGTGGCCAATTCTCCCATTTGGCCGGTGCTTCTGAAATATGCCAAGGACTGGACCGACCGACGCAATAGTCCCTATCAATTGGGCACATTCGATGCCATCCTCTCCATGCCCTGGATTGGCAATAACAAACTGATGGAAAACTTTTGTACATTGCTCACCGCATCCTCGTTGTGTTCTTTCCGTCGCGTCCAACTCCTTGGTCTGTTGCTCAAGCACTGCCGACGCGTCTGCAACATGACCGGCAATAAGCAGAAGACCGCCAGGGAGTTCCACACCGCCGTCGGCAAATACGTTCCACACACCGACAAGGATCGCACTCTGCAAAAGAAGCTCCTGACTCAGCTCGAGAAGTTGATGGCTGAAACGTAATTTTTAGATTTTACAGGGGACTAATTTACTGTTCCTCTCTTTTTTTATATCCTAGGGGATACTACTAATAAGGGCAGGTTTTCATGTAAACGCCGGAGCTAAAGCGTTTACATGCTCTATGTTGGTTTAAACAATGAACCAAGTGATACGAGGAGGATATATAAAAAAAATCTATGAAAATAACATATTTATTTTTAGTGAATGAAATCTTGAATATTTGAACTTGTTTTAATTATTCGAAAATCAATAAAAATAAAATGTTTCTTTTTAATATAACAATCAATAAATCTTCAATATATGTATATGTATGTAATTGCTTTTTTTATTTGGAATTGTTAAATTAATTTCTTGATAAAATAATGAGTCCAAAAAATTAGCTTAGAATAACAAATTTTTATTTTATTATATAAATTATATAATTGTGCGAAAATCGGTTTGAAAACCCAAAAAACAAAGAATTTGAGAATAAATACGTTTTTCAATTTACAATTGGTTTTTCTCTTTTTGTTATTTATCATTCCTTTTTTTTTGTGGAAAGTAAAATTGTATAAAAAAAAAACCGTTAGACACAATTTCAATCAATTGATAGTTGAAAGCATGTATGCATTTGGAACGTTGGAGATTAAACGATAAAATAAGTAGCGTGAAACTGGAATGCTGGAATTGAACGGATGAAAGTACAAAATAAGCATATACATTTAAAATGATCAGCGCGCGAATGTTTGACAAACTCAAAGAATGTATTATGAAATAAGTCTTCATAAATATGATAAATAACTCATTTTCTTGAGTGAGTTCTTTAAACCGTATTTTCGCAATGGCACATACTGAAATTCTATATTTAGAGAAGCAAAAGGAAAAGATTTTAATATCGAGGTCGGAATGCCTCTTGATATGAAAAGCTGAAAATATATAAGCAAACAATTAATGAGTCAATGCTGCTGCTTATTACGGTTGTTTTTGTTTTTGCCCATGATGACCTATTTCTCTTTTAGAGTCAAAAAACGATTATCAATTACGAGTTAAAAAATACCGCCGCTCTGACGACACGTGCAATCGCGAGATCAACAGCTGCTTAAGAATAGTATGCAGCTCACGCTTAATTTTGTTGGGCCACTAACCATGTAAGTATATCATGTAAGTGTATCGTCAACACATAAACGATAATAAAACGATAATTCCTAAATACAGCCGTATGCGCTGTCACATTGTAGCTCAAATTCATACAGCGACCAATTTGAAAAAATTCGTCATACGTTGCGGAAGTATCTTGAGATCCACATTTATTAAAAAGTAATTCTTTTGTTTTATGTAAAATGAAAAGGAGAATGAGTGTATTTCAAAGAAGGAGGCCAACGGTGCCGAATGGATTGGATACACTGCAAATAGCATATCAAGAAATCCGGGAACACGAAATAGATAATAAAAGTGAAAATCAACCAGATTCGCAATTAAATTCAAGGAAAATCATTCCAAAGAGGCCATTAAATGGCACTGCTGAAGAAAAGGTTTCAGTCAAAAAAAGAAGGATTACGGAAATAGAGAAATCTGAAGACGAGGAACAGTCGATACCGAAAATAATTACCAAAGCCGGTATAATAAATAAAGGTATTTTCGCAATTTTTAACAAATTACAGGACAGCACCAAGCAGAACACACAAAAGCATGTAAACGACATGATTTCACTGCTTGTCAAAGAGGAGGATATCGGCATGGTATGTACCAAAACTCATTTAATTTTGCAAAGTTGAATTTTTGAAATGTCAAAAAAAAAGAAGAAAAAAATGGCTGCTGTTACAGTTGCTTTTAGGTGCTGCTTGCAACGGTCAAATGTTAAAGAACTGAAAACCAAGATTCGGCCGATATATTAATTATATTTTTTTTATATATGTTTATTCAATATATATACAATATTATTAAAATGCCCAAAGTAGAGCAAAAGAATATCACAAATGCTAAATAAAATGTTAACATTGTAACGTTTTCTGTCCGACATGCAACACTGCGTGTAACGGCAAATTAAAAAAATGGAAGAAAAAATGGAGTAACATTCAAATTCTAGAAAGTTGTAGAAATTGTAAATGATACATTTTAAAACTAATGATGTGATATGAAAATACAATTTTTAAAGTTAGACATTTGGAAATAATTTGATTGTTATTAATTTCATAATGTTTACAGCGCACCGCAACCTGTGCCTATGCTCTAAAACGTTTATTGCGCTGCACCGGTGCCGACGACAAGGCTGCTGTGGCCACTAACGCTGGCTACATAAATAGTATATTGCGCTGTGTGCCCGGGCTCGATCCGATCGAACTCTTAAATTTTTTGAAGCGCGAGCTGCCCTCCTATAGCAACCAAAATGGCAGAGATGAATCATTAGCTGCAATTGGACAACTGATTACCATTTTGTCTATCATGCAGTCGCAATACTTTGAGCAGCCGTCAACAGCTCTAATAGCAATGGTCTATCCAATTTTGATAGCTCAGCTAAAGGGACGCGAGTATTTGGTGCCGCTCTGCGCTGATATTATGGCTAATTCCTTCGAGAAGGTATAAATCGAAATAGACATTTTATTAACTGTAGAAACTAAGCATGAGATTTTTTCTTTTTTAGGTGAGTGCGCCAAGTTTCCAGACCCACGTTTGGCCCCTGCTGCAACCAGAGCTCAATAAGCCCATTGCGACCCAGAAGCTTCACATCTGTGACCTCCTGCTGGCCGTACACCTTCATTATCCCATGGTGTTGCCTCTGCAGCAGTTCCAGTCGATACTCTGGCGCAAGCAGCCACCACAATACAAGCAGCTCTTCGAGCTCTATTTAAAATCCTCGACTATGCAGGGATATGGCACCCACTTGCGCCTGGGCAAATTTTTGGCCACATGCAGCAATGAAGAGGCTTTGACAGCCTGGCAGACGCACGTTACTGAGATGTTGCCGGCTAAGTACATGACAGTTAAGACCTACATAATAGAAACCCTGTCCAACATACTAATGAATTTTAAAGAAAGTAAGCCCAATGCTCACATTCAACTGCAGCAACTATTCGCCGTAGAGCCATTAGTGAACTTGGTGCTGGACGAGTTACGCACGTCCAAAAACCTGACTAATAAGGCCAACGGCAATATCAAGCCGGCGCAGCGTCACATGCGCTATATATGTCGTAGATTTGAGACGGCTATGCTAGTTACATTACAGCACCACTTCAAACAGGATGCCTGCAAGCTGGCCATTCTGCGTCCGTTGCTCCAGAAGCATTTGCAGCTTGACGATATTACGCAAACGCCACGTTTTTCTGAAAATCTACTAAGTAAGCTGAGCGAGCAGGGCTTGAATCAGATGTACGATTTCTATTTCGCACGATTCACCAGCAATGAGCAAATGACTCAATCGGATCGCGAGCATTGCCTTAAACAAATGCAACAGCTCAACCATTCCAACCGCAAAAAGCAGCTGGAGTTCTTGCTGAAGGCGTCCATCTATCATCTGAACGATCAGCTGAAGCCGTGCACAGCCGCCGATGCGGCCATCTTCAGTCGTCAGGCAGCCGCGCGTTGCGAGGAATCATTTTTTAATAATCTCCTTTTTAATATCGGCACTCAAACCGGGCAATTGGTCACCCTCAATGAGCGGCTGCGTTCGCTGTTGCGCCTATTGTCTCGGAATCTAACCAAATCAAACAACGAGCTGAAGCTGAGAGTTAAGATGACTAATGAAATACGCCAAATGTGGGAGAAGGTGCAAAATCTGTTAGATTCGCCGGTTTCAATGAAGAATAAAGCCCAGCAATTAAATCTCATTTTTGATACGCTAATCATGTTCCTTGGCCTCGCCATGTTGACTCCCAGCAACAATGTTGGACTGGATGTCATCGAAAATTTGTTCATTTGCAAGCAGAATGCCATCAAGACCAAGTTGCAGAGCAAGCGCAAGCGCAATCGCAATCCCAACACCGTAAGTGTTTTAACAGAAGCTGTTAACAGTTGTAAGCGCGTGTTAGCATTAACAAATCCCTCTTAAACTAAAGCCTGCCTAACATTGTTCTTCTGTTTCTTTAGGCTACTGAGTCGGAACCCAAGTGGCAGTCGGTCCTCACAGATACTCTGTTCCAATTGCTGATCCAAACGGGTAACTATTGGCGCCAGTTTGTTAATTCCATTGGCGGCACATTGATCCCACAACTGGATAAAGATAATCTGGAGCAGATCTTGGAGATGCTCGACATGAATAGAAATCCGTTTGCGGACAAGTCGTGGGCCGATGTGGATGCCGATGAAGATGGTATTGAAGAAGACAACGAAACCACCGAAGATGATAGCGAGGATGACAATACGGTTGACGAAGAAGAGGAGGACGAAGATGCTGATTCTGATGGAGACGATGACGATGGAGAAAAAGATGAAGATGATCAGCACAAGGACCATGAAGACGACGACGATGACAACGATTCTGAATCCAGTTCCGATGATGAAGAGGATGAAGACGAGGAAAAAGAGACTGCTGATAATGACAATAACGAAAAGGCCATAAATCTGGAGCAAGTTCTGCAGAATGGGGAGGCAGATGACAACGATGAGGCCAGCAGCATCGATTGCAAATCTAAAACACAGCAGAATAAGAACTCAAAGCATCTAGTCAAAGCAGACGGTATCAAAAGGACTTCTTTATTACACTTTCGCGTGCGAGTCCTGGATCTAGTTGAATTGTTCATCACATCGAAGCCGCAGCAGAAGATTATCTTGGATACCTTGCTTTGCATTCAGCAAGTGTTCAAACAGTCCATCCAAGACCCCCACTTAAAGCCTCTGGCCGAGACTGCGAAAAAGACGCTGAACACGTTACTCAATCAGCGGATTTCGTACAATACATCAGAGCAGAACAAAGAATTGACAATTGACTGCATCAAGACCTTGATGGAGCAGCAGTTGGAGCCAAATCAAATGAGCGTTCACAGCAACGGCGAGTTAGCTCTGTGGCGTAACAGGTGCATTGCCTATTTAGTAAGCCATTTCGAAGAAACGAACGTGACTAGTTCTTCGGTTTGGCCGGTGCTTTTGAACCTTGCGAAGGACTGGGCCCTCCGACGCAGCAGTCCCTATCAATTGGGCACGTTCGATGCCATCCTCTCCATGCCCTGGATTGGTATTAACAACCTGATGAAGCATTTATGTAAGATGCTGAACGCACCCATGGCATGCCCCACCCGTCGCAGCCAACTACTCGGGCTGTTGCTCAAACACTGCCGACACGTCTGCAACAAGTCGAGGAACAAGCTGCAAACCGCCTTGGAGCTCCATACCACCATCGGCAGTTTCATTGCAAACACCGACAAGGAAGTCAATCAAAAAAAATTGTTGCTGACTGAGCTTGAAAACTTGATGGCTGAACCGTAATTATTCAAATTTTCCGATGACAAATTTAATGTTTCTCTCTTTTTTTTTATACTAGGGGATACTGCATTTAAACATCGGATAAAGCGGTTATGTTATTTTAAACAATGAACCCAGTGATACGAGAACACAAAAAAAATCTTATGCATTTTAATGAATCAAATCTTCAATATCTAAAAATATTTGAATTTTTTGTAATTTTGCAAAAATCCATCTTTTTATAATATAACAATAAATATATATTTACTTGATTTATGATTTGAAATTTTATTATATATGTACACATATATTATAATAGATTATACATGAAACATTCCACATATATATCCATGTATATATTCCTGATCAAGAGCAGGAACTGCGTTGTGCTGGTCTTGACATGACAGTCTTGATAATTGAATTATTCCTGTATAACATATACCTATTATCGATAATAATCGAAAGTTGCACATGCATATTGGTTTATAAACGTATTTTGAATATCGTAATTGAAGATTTGAATTCAATTTTACAAGCTGTTGTATATATCGGATTTGAAAAGAGAATATGTCATAATATTTAAAATATTATATGCGGCATTATTATCGAGGACAAAAGTTGCCGCTTCACAGAACCTTAGGCGATAAAGAGCTTCCCATAAAGTGTGTAGCGAATCAGACAGAGATAGCAACATCTAGTTGAACTCTTTTATCACAAAGCATAAACGATGTCGTTAGTCAAAAATAAACTTTGATATATATATATATATATATATATATATATATATATATATATTGACTGACTGAAATGATTAGAATATATACACAGATCCATATACAATTAAATAATAATAGTTAAATTTCTACAGTGGAATCACCTTGAATGCGCATCAAGTGGTCCCAGGGAGGTAAACGCTCTGTTTCAGCGTATTGATGACAATGGGCACCATTTTCTGATCTCTATCGCCACGTTTCTGGCTCACCTGTCCGGCTGTAATGGTCAGAATGTCCAGGATGTGATCGCTGCAAGATTGATCAAGGATTAGAAATCGAAATTATGAATCTAATGTTAATATTTAAAGCAAAGCAAACTTGAACCCTAACTGGAAGTTAGCTGAACTGAGTTTTGAATTCAAGATGAAACCTCTTTACCTCTCCGCATGCCGCTGCACTGTGTCGCACAGCGTCTGGATGAACCAACTGCCCTGCACACTGTGTCGCAGAGCCACAAATCCCGGCACCGTTGACATGGCCACCACCATATTTGCCAGCTGAATGGCCGACTGCGGCGTGGCATTCACATTGCGCTGCATTAATAGTATATACAAAGAGACTATGAATGAGAAATTCGATTACAAAAAAAAAAAAAAAAAAAAAAAAAAAAAAAAAACTCAACGATGTCTACCGTTTTCAGCTGCTTCTCGTTCTGCTGACAGGCCTGGATGAATAGCATCTTTGGCTTGTCGTACAGACTCTCGTTGGCGAGCACATTCTTGACCTCCTCAATGCTGAGCGGTATGCTGTCCGCACCATAGATGGCGCCCTCGAACCCGTGCGACAATATGCACACAATAAGTGAGTCTCGGTGATGAGATCTGGCACAGGTGTTGCGTATGAGACTAATTATATCCAAATGATTCACATTGTCGTGCGCCTCTACAGTGTAGCCCAGCGGCGAGAAGACATCGATGAGACGCTGTTTGTCCACATTGGTGCCTTTGCGTTGTGTTAGGTTCTGGCTGGGTAAATATGACTGTAAGAGGTTCAGGTTTAGTTATAGCTTCTCTTAAATGAACGAGTTTTAAAGTTGTTTACAGTTAATTTACACAAATCGTGTTTTCTTTTGTAGTATCGACAATCGATATTTATGTTTTCTTTATATGTACATTTAGGTAATTAATGTAGTTAAGCCACGTCCTATTTGGTTTATCAATATTTTTTTTACCTTTATTTACATTTGAATTTTGTCATTTGAGTCATTTATAAATTGCATATAAAATACGTTACGCATAGAAAAACACTAAAAATCGCCAAATTTTGAGGGCTTTGCGCCTTTTTGAGTAGTAAAAAGGACTAATTTAAAGCATATGTTTATCGATAGGATACACAAAGTTAATTACCGATACTCTTTTTGAAAATAGGGTTTGAACTTAAAAATTTCAATTGATAAAGTTAATCTAAACTAGATTATAAAGTACATTACATAAATATTCAATATTGCTTTGGTAACATTTATAGAAGCTGTGTTTAGTGTTCTCTAATAGAACTATTTAGCTAACCAAAGAAATATATATATAATTTAAAATTTAATTTTTGTTTACTCACGATTAGCTCCTCGCTGACATTGCGATGAAAACTCTGCTGATTGATTATGAGCAATATTCCAGCCCTATCCCGACGCACTTGTAGAGCATTGGTGCGTCGCTGGTGATTGGTGCTGGATGATGGAGTAGCGGGCGCAGTGCCTGGAACAGGATCAAGAGCTGGGACAGGAGCCGCAATTGCTTCACTTAGAGCATCTGGAGCATTTTGCAAATCATCAGCCTCGAATTTTTTCATTGAAGAACTGCTGTTCATCTCGTTGGCGCTGCTGTTGACCGTTTCGATGAGCAGCGTGGCCAGATGGTTGAGGTCATTGAACTTGAAGTACTCGATGAGCAGCTGCACATCGCTGCCAATGGTATTGATGTCGCCCAGGCACAAATGACGACGCGTCAGCCAGTCGAGAAGAAATATCTCCAAGTAGGAGTAATCATAGAAGCGCAAGGGTTCGTCATGTTCGCCGGAGGACGCACGCCTTCGGGCCAGCTTATCGTTGATATCGAGAACGAGACGTCCGCTCTGTGCCACCGTCAGGTGTTCGCATATATTGTAGAGGGCCTTCAGCAGCGGATGCACGTGCAACGTCAGCTCCTTGACATGCGGTAAATAGTGCTGGCACAGCTCAGTCCAGCTGAAGCCCAATTTGCGGAGCACTTGGCGAGCGCCAATGATGCAGAGCGCCTCGACCAGATGGCCACGCCAATATCCTGGATTCGTCTGGGCGTACTGACGCAACAGATCACTATTCAATTGGTCCGCTGGCCGTGCACGCATCAGTGCCAACAGCCGCTGCAATATGTACGTGGCCAAGGAGTGCTGATCGCCGAACAGAAGAAAGGCCAGCGAGACCTTTAAATGGCAAGTGGGATATGAATTTATTGAATATGTGTTCCTCTACTTTTCCTTACCTTTTGTGGCAAGCTAAGATCACGCTCCAGATAAGGCAAATCATCCAAATGCAGATTATCGAGTGCAGCCAGCATCGCACAAGTCGTTCGCGGGGAAGTCCAAAAAATCAATAAAAGCAGAGCAGCAACTGTTGCAGCTTCGCATGCACGTACACGCATACAGAAGTGCGCTGGCGAAATATATTGTTATTTATGTTGTTTAAATTTAAATAAATGCATCAATAATGTCTGCATTTGTTATAAACTGTTATCAAAATAAAAAGCAATTCAGCACGCGATCAAAAGTGTGACCTTTTACAAAATCTTAAATCAGCGCACACGGCTACACTGCATCATCGATTATTAGTGATCGATATTAAAACAAGAGCTACAGTCCTTGTGTACACGTACAATTCAACCATTGCAAAAGTTGGTATATTATTTTATTGCAATCAAATTCATGAGTAGAATTTACTATAAAATTAAAAGAAATTAAATCCGCGATCACAATGTGAGTCCATGATATATATATATATATATATATATATATATTAATTGCCCTACACACAGTCACACTGATCTTATCGACATCACCTATCGATTTCGTTAAGATTTCAAATACAATTCGAAAACGAAGTTGCCTTGACTTTTCACTCAAAGCGACAAAATCAACTTATTTGCTGACATTACTATTCAATGTTCATTATTGTGTTACATGCATCGAAGCAGGACAAATTAAAAAAAAAAAAAAAAAAAAAAAAAATAAAAATAACACAAAAAATATTTCAACAGAAATAATAATAATAATAATTAATTGTATTGAAGAAAATTATATTTAGCAAGCACATTCATAATAAAGAGTGGTCTATGTCTAAGGTAAGAAACGATGTCTGCAATGCTGACCACCTCAACCCAAATACCATATTCAAACTTATACATATCTATATATAGTGTATACCTCTATATAAATTAACATTTCTGCATAGGTGTATTATTATTTACGCTACTCTGCGAAATCTTTTTCGCACAGCTGTCTATCGAAGCAAAGAAATTCACCAAATATACCAGTGGCAGTGCTGCCAGACTTGTGACCACCAATATTGGCGCCAAGCCTTTAAAATTCATTTGTACAATGCTGCAGTCCACGCTTTATCAATTATATATATTGAAAATTTTTAATTGGCGGCAAAAATCAATTATATCTACAAGGCCAGCAATGGCATGCAAAATTAACATACAAATTTGCGCTCAAACGGTGCTGCCAAATGTTTGATCAAAAATTCACCACAAGCACTATCGTGTGTATCCAACCCTGGTTTGTGTCAGTGGTGTATGGTTGCAATTTTCACAAATCATTCAAGTAGATATTGTTGAATTGTTAACAACGCTCATGTTGACGAGTTTTTAATTATTTAATGTATTTGTTATTCTGTCTATGAGCGAAACAGAGAGAAAGGGACAGACATATACAGAGGCCAGGGCCACAGTCAGAGAGAAAGAGAGCGACAGCTTGCATATAATGTACAAAAAGAAAAAACAAAAAAAAAGAAAAATGAGAAATTAAGAAATATTTATTTCTCATACATATATACCACATATATATATATCTATATATATATATATCTATATATATATATACATATATGCATACGATAAATGTACGTATATGTGTATACACTCATATTGCGCTATAGTCATATGCATATGTGTATGCCAGTATATGTACATATATATATATATATATATATATATATATATATATATATATATACATATGTATATATATATACCTTCACATATTTTATATACATATATGCATATCTATTCACCTACTGTACCACTTCATTATGTAAGCAGCGGGACCTCTACGACGCCAAGCAAGCAAAAGCAGAAAAAAGCAAACAAAAAAAGACAAAAATCAACCCAAAATATGGGAAACAACAATCGACAAAACCAAAATATAACCAACAAAACAACGAAATTGAACAGAAATGTTATAAACCATTAATAATTGTAATTTGTAAATGTTCCGTAACCATAAACCACGCCCACGCTGAAACGTAAGAGAAATTGTTCCAAAATCAAAAAAAAAAAAAAATGCTAGCACAAAACAATTTTTTCCAAATTTTTCGCAACAAATTCTTGTTCGTTTTTGTTTTTATTGCCAGCCACGCCCGCATTTCGCTAGTCAAACAACATTTAAAGCTGAAGAAAACACAAAGCTGAACGCTGAGAAAAACTAACAAGGAATTGTTCCCATTTTTTTTTCTTTTCTTAAATATTAACTTTACCAACAAATATTTCTTACGGGGCCCACTCTGTGTACTTGCGTATTAGTATATACGCACATACATACATATGTTCGTATACACACACACAAACATGCATTTCTGCATGTGCATATGAAGAGGTACGGTACACAGCGGCCATTGCTGTAGCGTTCTTTTTTCGTTCGTGTGTCATGAGGGGCGTCGCATTACATACACACAAACACGCTCACTCACACAAACGTTCACAATTTATATATATAGAGGCGAGCAGCGCGGCTGCAACAAAAACTTTCGCTCTGCGTGGTCGGAAAAAAATGTGGCAACTTCTAACAAAAGCGACAAGTATAAAGTGTAATTTTTCTAACATAATTTATAACTGTTTTTTATATACAAAATCTATATGTTTTATATGTATGTATGTATCAAATATGCATTTCGAACGTTTTAACCAAAACACATACACACACAGACACAATCAGACGCACGTATGTGTGTCACGCATTTGCGTTTTATGCTCCGGCTATGCGCGCAAGCGAGACAACATGATATGTCAGCCAGAATGGAGAGCGTGCCAGAGCGCCGCTTACTGCTTACGCTTACACATACTTGTATGAATGCGTCTGTATGTGTGTGTGTGAATTTTGTTATGTTGTGTTAAAGGGGCCAACAGAATTTTGCAAAAATACGATATGTATGTATATATGTAGTTTTTGTATTTTTCTGTTGGCCTCAAAAACGTGCATTATACATATTTATATACACATATACAAACATAAATTGTTTATAACGGCGTTTAACAGTAATCTGCTAATGCGTAAATACGCATTTGCTACTGATATTTGATCTAATTGAGACATTTTTTATCAATGCAATATCTATATAGTACATATTGTATGTAAGCATATTTGCTCATACTCTCACTCTCTATAATTAAATATATATATATATATACATGTATATATCTATTTGTAAGGCCAAGCAACAAGTGTCTGTGTGTGTGCACAATGTTTCTGGCAACATTCTGCGTTTAACAGGGCTATGTTATGTGCTAAGTGAATGGAAAGCTAAACTGCGACTTTGGACGTATGAATGCAAACAACTGTGAAAGTGTGACAAAGCATTGCTCACACAGCCCCGCGCACGCGTGTGTGTGTGTGGTTTAGTATATAGAGAGTTGTTTTTTTTTTTTTTTTTTCAAATATGTTTATTATGCTTTTGATTTTGTGCCTTCAATGGTTTGCTTCGACTCAGCAACATGTTGCTTGCCAAAGAAGCGAGCAAAATGTTTCTATGTCGCACTGTGGTCAGTGGTTCGTTTGAATCTTTATGCATATGCGTCCAATATATAAAATACATGTCGAATGTTGAAATCAGCCCTGCTCCTGACTTAGCTAAATCCCTCGATCCATAATATCTCTTACAGAACTTTTCGCTCAATTTGAAACATAATCGCAATATGTCATCCGTTGTGGCTGACGAAACGCCTTTAATAAATCTAGCCGAAGATCTTGAGGATGGCGAGATCGACGATGATGATGATGAGGATGAGCAGCAGCTGCAGAAGCCGCCGCCGCCGCCGTCGCCGCAGCAGCAACAGCAGCAGCAGCAGCAGCAAATTCAATCACAACAAAAACAACAGGGAAAGTCAGGGGCTTTTAAGGCTTCCGGCTCCAACGATGAGGTGCAATTTGTGGGCATTGAGCGCCTGAACGAGAAGCACGACGATGATGTCATATTCCTGGGCTTGGCCAACGAAGCAGCAGCCCATAACAATAGCAAATCCAAGAAGCCACGCCCACTCGAAGGTAAACAGCAACGGGATCTGATTTTTTCCTGTGACGCCTTTTCTAACTGCGCCCCTTTTCCAACTCCCCCATATATCCCCCTCTCACAGATGATCATGCGGTGAGCATTGAGAACGCCATTGCCAAGGCGCTCAAGAAGGGGGGAATTGAGCCGCCACTAACCAAACTAAATAATAGCAACAACAATAACAGTGATGCCGACAGCGCTGCCAACGCCGCCGGCGACAGCGGCAGCGCTGGCATCGGCCATGATAACGGTCCACTTGGGGGACAACAACAACAGCCACCGGCAAGTCGCAGCAGCCGTCGACGCAAGCGCAAAAAGGAACGCGAACGCGAGCAAAAGAAAGACAAGGAGCATCAGGTAGGTCGTTGCTATCGGCTAACGGTACACACTCTTTCCACTTGTTTCCCCTCCGCCATCGTGTAATGCGTATTAGAGCAGCACGAATTGAAAATTTCGCCTTTCGCTTCGGCTTTGGACGGCACAAATCGTAATGCGAATTGAGTGCAATCGATTGGCTTGGCAGACGCGAGGCGAATTCTGCTGCTGCAGTAGCAGCAGCAGAAACGTTAGAATTCATATTCGCCACAAGCAGAGCATAGCATAGCATAGAGTCCCAAAGCTGGGCCAACTAAGTTAATGAGGGAAATTATATTAGTATATATACAAATTTAGTAATTAACTAGAATTGAGAAAATTGAATATTTAAAAATAGCAATAACAAAATACCCTGCAATTTAAAAATATAAACAAATTATTGGAATTCATATAAACAGAAAATATTGCTAAAATAAAAAAAATAATAATAATTATACAAATAAAATACAAATTAATTTATAATGATAATATATATATATATATATATATATATATATATATATATATATATATATATATATATATATATATATATATAATTGCAGAATGAATGGGTATTTGTTTCTAGCAATTCTTATATATTTCATATTATATTGCACACAATGTATATGTATATTTATATATTTATGTATATCAAGACAATTTCTAAAAATGTAGAATATTTTTCCTATTCTTAATTATTATTTGTAAATCATTATTGATTTATTTTAAATTATTCAGTATTAAACAATAATAATTAATATAATGCCTTAAATAACACATAATTGTAGTAAAAAATTAAGGGTATCTGTTAGTCGAATATGTCATGTAAGAGGCTAGGATAGTAGATGGTGTTATTGGATAAATTATAGCCAAAATTATCATTTCACTAAATACACAAAATTGTTTTACAGGGTATATTTGATTGTAGATTGTAAATTAGAGGGTATTTGAATAGTGTTGCCCATACGAAATTGTATTTACAACGGAGTATATATTTAGGGAGTATTCAATTTGACTGTTTCCATTAAAAGAACAGGGTATCTATAGTATATTTACAAGGTGATTTGTGTTATTTCTAAAATTTGACTGACAAAAAAGAACAGGGTATGTCTACTTCTAGCATTTGGTATATCATAGGTAGCTTCTATGTACCTTTACAGGGTATCTATGTACGTTGCATTAGTTGAGCATACCAGCCAAGCATATATATACACTCTATTATTATAGGGTATTTTTGGTAGTCTCATCACGATTTATAACATTTTTTTTTTCACTTTTCGTCTTAGAAACGTGCTCGCCGTGATTCAATGGAAGAAGTCGGCGGCGTTGGCGGCAGCGATGACATGGAAATGGATGAATACGAAATGATGAATGTGCGTGGCGGTAGCCCACCGCCAGGTGGCGCTACTGGCGGTGGTTCAGCGAGTGCCGCAGCGATCCGTTACGGCAGCAACGATTGGCCTGGCATGGGCGACGATGCGGGCTACGAATCGCCACCAGAGAATTACAGCAGTTATGATTCCTATTCGGATGACGAGGTGGCCAATGTGGCGGCTATGGGCGCTGGTCAGCGTCGACGTCAGCGGCGTGAGCGCGAGAAGGAGATGCGCGGCGGACGCAAGCGACGTGATCGTGAGCGAGAACGTGAACGTGACCGTGATCGTGATCTGGATAGACGCCATGATGGAGGCGGTGGTATTGGCGGACCCGGCGGTGGCTTGGGTGGAGGTCCTGGCATGGGTGCATGCGGTGGCGGTGGTGGAGGAGGCGGTGGTGGTGTTGGCGGCGGCAGTGGTGGTGGACTTGGTGGTGGCAAACGCAATCGTCGCGACTCCAATGATGAAAAATCGCGCGAGCCACGCAAACTGGAGCTGTGCAAATTCTACCTTAAGGATTGCTGTGCCAAGCGGGACAAATGCAGCTACATGCACAAGGAGTTCCCTTGCAAGTTCTACTACCTGGGCATGGATTGCTATGCCGGCGATGATTGCCTCTTCCATCATGGTGAGCCATTGAGCGAACAGCTGCGTAATATTCTGCTGAAGCATATGGAGACGGCGCCCAAAGAGATTCTCGGCGACTTCAAGCGCATCTCACGCGACATTGCACTCAGCCAGATGACGCGACGCCATGAACAGCTGTGCGAACAATACAACATGGACAATACATGGACAACGCTGGCCAGTGCCGGCATCAGTCGCCTGCAGGATCAACAGCATGCCGCTGCCAAGGCGGCTGCCCAGGCTGCCAATCAAGCGGCCGCCATTGTTACGGCCAATTCAAATCTCCAGCAGCAGCAGCAGCAGCAGGCGTCAATAATTGGAGGGGGAGGAGCAGCAGGAGTAGCCGGTGGTACAATACCCTCGCTGCTCGACATGGTCATCAATCCGCCCATCAGCCTGAATCCGGGCGAGTCGAAGCCCGAGAAGAAGCGTAAATCGCGCTGGGCCGAAAAGTCGGCCACCAAGCCAACAACAACAACTTCTACGGGCTCTGGAGTGGGAGCAGGAGCAGGGGCAGGTGCTGGATCAAGCTCAGGAACGACTGCTGGCGCTACAGCAACAGCGCCGCCAAGTGCATCTGCTGTTAAGCCCTTGCCCGCCCATTTGGATTTGGTGAATCTGACGCAGGTGCTCAGCGCCGAGCACATGGCCAAACTGAATAAGCTGGGCATTACAAATCTTGAGCAGATGCTCCAGGTGCCCTTCGGCCAACTGACCGAGGTGGGCCTCACGCTCCCAGAGCTGGGCGAGATTCAGCGCAAGGCCGAAGAGGCTAAGCCTCAAGCAGCAACAGGAACAGGAACAGGATCATCAACATCATCAACAACAGCCGCAACAGCGGCGGCAACGACTGAAACCAAGTAAGCATGCCCGTCTAAACAGTTTTATAGGGTATCTATATATGTTTTTGTATTCGTTGCAGATCCAGCAAGACAGAGCAGGAGTCGAGCAATCTGAATACCATTCTCAGCTCGAACAGCAATAGCAACAGCAACAACGGCTTCATCATGGTCGACTATACTCAGTATCTGAAGGACGCTCATGTTAACTTTCCAGGCAGCGATCCGCGTAAGTATATAGCCAAAGCAAGAATCAAATCTAAATCAGCTGATTAGAGATAGTTATAGGTATATATAGAGGATAAATAGCTACAATATCTTCTATATATATCATTATATTAACTTAACATTTAACATGAACCGGGAACTGTTAATAGTATGTTAGGCAGATAGTCTGTTAATATTGATGTAAAGCAAATTCTTTGGCACTACAAAAACATTTATCGAGCTGTGTATGATAAATATATTATTTAGCATTAATTTTGGATTCGTGCTGTTAATATTGTTGCACAACATTTCCTTAACATTCAATATGTTAATTCATATTTAATACTGATGTAATATAAATGATCGAACATTCACTGTTAACATTAGCAGCGTTGTTATGTAGTCAGTCTGTTAATATTCTACATTTCCTTAACATTCACAATCAACAACATCAAGCTGTTAACTCACATTTGCAGCGCTGTTAATAGCCGGCTTTGCAGACAATCTGTTAACATATTTGTAAACCTATTCCTTAACCTGTTAACATTTATGGTTAACATTGCGCTATCACTAACCTGCTAATAATAATTATTCTTCTTTCGCTTTCCAACCAGTGGACGATGATCGCGAAGAGGACGAGGAACAGCTAGTCATCGACGATGGCAACGATGATGGCGAGGACGCTGACGAGTCCGAGTCGGATGCCAAACTAAAGAAATCGAAACGTTCCAGTGAGGAAGAGGAGAAGAAGCCACCTTCCCAGTCAGACCTCGATGAGGATGCGCCGCCCCTGCCATCCGTTTTCGATCTGCCCACCTTTATGAGCAATATGCTCGCCCAGAAGTCAACGTTGACAACCATCACATCACCAGCTGCTGCGTCGGCCGATTCAGCACACAGCACACCGGATCCGCACCGGGAGAATAGCAGTCCGCCGGCATCCGCTAATAAATCGCCAGTCGGCGGAACTGGCGTAGTCTTTAATAAGCTGCTCTTTAGCTCCTTCTACAATCCGTTCAGGGCGAACAGCGGTGACAATGCGGCCGACGATAGCGAGAACCATGATGCGAATGCCACGAGCGATAGCTATAGTTTCTTGGACAGTGTCCACTATTCCAATTCGAATTCACGATCCATGACGCCAATTCCGACACCGGAGCCGGGCTCACAATCGCCTAAGGGACTGGGCGGCGGCACTGGGGAGCAGCAGACACAGCTGGTTTCGGGTGCTTCACCCCAAGGTGCATCTAATGCGGCGAGTGCCTCGCTCTATTCCCGTCGCTCTATGTACGACTATGAGCCGACCAAGGCGGCGCTGGAGGATGCGCGCTCGAATGCAGCGAAACGCGAACGGGATCGCGACACCGATATGCGTCTACCCTTTGAGCCAATGAAACACTATTTGCCTGCCACCGAGATCGATGCAGCCATCTTCTCGCACATCCCGATCCGCTGGCAGATGCAGGAGGTGCTGGTGGAACCGGCCTGTTATTCACAGCTGCGTCAGAGCGCCAGCCACAAGGATCACCGCGAAGTGCGTGATCCGCGCGTGCGCCGCATTCTCGGACTGCCGGAGCTCACAGAGGAGATGGGTGCGGCTGCTGGGTCAGTTCTGGCCAGTGGCCAGGGCGGTGCCAGCTTTAGTACAGCGACTGCCTTTACCACAGAACGTCGCGAACGCAAGACAAGCAACTGCATCGCGTCACCCGATGCCCAGCTAATCGACTCGACACCCAGTTCACCGCCGCCCATTGGACTGGCAGCAATGCCCTCGATGAGCGTGCCGCCACCCATTGCAGTAGGCAGCGCCTCCGTATCCGTCGCCGTCTCCTCCGCCATATCGTCCAGCATTGAGTCAGCCGCAGCAACTGGCGGAGATCCGCGTCGCAGTGATCCGCGTCGTGATCCCCGTCGTGCGCATTTAAATGTTAGCACCGCCAATGCTTCCACATCCACATCCTCATCCACCACATCATCGATCACAACATCGACCTGCTTCAATGACAGCGGACGCCAAATCTCCGAGATACGCAACCTGCTGCAGAGCTCCAATTGGTATAGGCAGCTAGGCAGCAACAACAAGATCATGGTGAATCAACAGCTCGCCCTGGTCTTCACCGAGCTGAAAAAGTTCCATCAACAGGAGTCGCCCAATAAAATCTTCGACGTGAACTTCATTGTGAACAACCAGACGCTGCAGCAGATCTTCGCCAAGCTGCACATCTACATCGATGACAATGGCCTGGTCGTTCAGGTGCCCGAGGATCCGCCCCAGAGTGTCGCCTCAGTGGTAGTGCCCAATTTGCCACCCATTTTGCCAAATATGTCACAACCGCCGCCGAATATCGTTCAAATGCTACGACAACCGCCCCCAAATGTGGGCCGTATGCTGCCCATGGGCATGGCCATGCCGCCGTTCAATCAGCCGCCACCGCAGCGCGCCAATAGCATTTTGGGCATGCCGCCCCATGGCATGGGCGTGATGAATAGCAATCCGTTTAATCCATTTGCCAACAACAATCTGAATCTGAATAATCTCAACAATCTGAATAACTTGAATAACCTCAATATGAATATGAATATGAATGGCATGAACAATATGAATGGAATGAATATGAACAATCTCGGTGTGGCATTCAATGGCGGCGGCAATGGCATGGGACCCGGACCGGGACCGGGACCAGGACAGGGACTGGGACCAGGACTTGGACCGGGTGGACCGTTTAAGAATTTCGGACCGGGTGGCAATAATCAGGGTGGCGGCCGTCATTTTCTGGGTAATCGGAATCGTGGAGGTGGCGGCGGTGGCGGTCATCGCAATCGCAACTAGGAGGAGATTAACCAAATACTGGGAAATGCAACAAAAAAAAAAAAGGAGGAGAAGGAGAAAGAGAAAGAAACGAAAAGAAAGGACAATGCTCGAACAAAACACTAAAAGAATAGAAAAGAACAACTGTTACAGAGTCGAGGACGGATGTATGCGAAAATACTGGGCGAACGTTCGCATATAACAGAATAGTGGGTAGAGAGCAAATGTTAGTGTATAACAGAATAGTGGCAATGGAGTGAGCATAACGTTAATGTGTACAAAGAATACTGGGCAAACTAGAAATAATGCTGGGGATAATGCAGTGTGTCCGGAAAACAAATCAACAACAACAAAATACTGGTTAAGAAGCAACCGTTAATGTATGCGCCCGTTTGCCTTGCAATACGCCCTTCAATGAAAAAAAGACTTGTAGTGTTATGTTTATGTTAATATCAATGAACTGCCCAAACCAAACCCCAGACTTAACCCCCCCTACCCCCTACCCCCTCACCCTGACCTATGCCCACACCTCTGTGGCACCTCTGAAACAAGACATAGAACAGAACCTATCACACCCACACCCACACACCCACACACCCACACACCCACACACCCCCACACACACACACACACACACACACACACACACACACACACACACACACACACACACACACACACACACACACACACACACACACACACACACATACACACACACATACACATACACACACACATACACACACACACACACTCACACACACACACTCACACACACTCACACACACACACACACACACACACACACACACACACACACACAAACATACACAGGGACACACAGACACGCACACCCTTACAACCACACACACGCGCGCACTCACACACACTCACACGCCCCTCCCCCTCACACACACACACACACACACACTAGGATATGAAAAGCAAATGTTACATTTGTATAGCTTTATCGGTTTTTTGCTATTTTTAGCTAATATAAAGAGAAAAAAATCGGATTTGGACTGCTATGTAACTGTACATTTTAACTATAAAAATTGTTTTTTTTTTTAGCTATAGATATATGTATAATTAATATATATGCAGACTATTTTTTTTTTCTATATTGATAAGTATACTCGTATATATATACAGATAAGTATAAATATATATATGTGTGTATATATAGCGCCTACGTACTGATACAAACTCAAAAACATTTATATATTAGTCGTTTGTTAACGATTTTAAGCTTAGTCTTAATTGTAGTGTAGTATTCAGCAACTTGTAGACATACGAAATAAACGTCAAGTTTTAAGTATTATATACATATATAGATAAAGAAGTCTGAAATTTGAACTCTTGGCATTTGTTTAATACACCACAAATACATATGTATGTAATTTCAAAATTGCGCGCGCAATGGTTGCGCCGTTTGCTTAAAGATCAGTGTTGACAGCTGTTCAACTGCAAAGAGTGTGGCAGCAATTAAAGATACGCCACGCGGCGTTAACAGGAGGCGTATAGTGCGTTTGCAGACTGTAAATCGGTTCGCTCAGTGTTTAATAATAATTTCATTTTAAGGTGAGTTACTACACTTTTTGATTGTAAATTGAACTTAGCTTTTAAGATCAATTAAGTAGTTAGCTAATAAGATTATAGTTTAGCATTGAAAACTTATCAAATCTGTTTTTTCGCAAAGTTTATCAAAGCTATCGATAACTAACAGCATATATTAAGCTTAACAGAAGTGTGGCCGCGTTGATGCACTCTGTTACGGTATAGCTATCGCTGCTTTTTTGCTCGTGCTCGAGTCGGTCACGCTTTCAGTATCATTTTGTCGGCTGTGAACTGTGAAGGAAATTTGTAGCGCCGCGCGCAGTGCATTTTTTTCTGGTAACCTTTTTTTCTCCACTTTGTACTGTTTTTCTTGATTTTTTTTTTCGTTTCTTTTTTTTTTGCAATTAAATACACAAAGCAATACATTTTCGTATGCGTTTAATCGTCGAAGGCAAAAGACTTTTAAGTGCAATCGAAGAAGAAAGCCTGCCTAAAGTAACAACATAATATACATACACACATACACGCACGCACACGTATGCAGGCACATGCGTGTGCATGTACATACATATTGTACGTATCTGTGTGTGTGTATGTACTAGGGCCCACAATGGGTTTCAGCGTGACGTGAAGTGTATATAAAGAAGCTGAAAAATAATTCGAAAAAATGTTAATCGACGAAAAGAGAAAATGAGAAAAAGAAAACACGCAGACATTGTGAAATACATACGCAAAACAAATATTGCACATAAATTATGTTTTTTTTTTTTCTCGAGTAAATCGTATCATTAAAAAACATGCGTAGCCATTGCATTTCATTCTAGTAAAACAAAATGCTTCAACATTTTTTTTTTAATTTTATTTACAATTTTTGTTAATGTATTGCACATATCATTTACTACGTATATAGACGTATGGATGTATATGTGTGTATGAGTGTACGGCGAAAAGGCAACGAGTAACAGGGCATTTTTGAGTAACTGTAGCAGTTACTCGCTGTATTATTATTTTTTTTTTTTACACTGTTGTTGTTTGTTGGTGTACTAAACGGGCTGAAAATACGTATAAAATAAAATACAAAAATTAATTTTAAAAAATTGAAGTGCATTGAAAGTGCAGTAAAGTGATGTTTACTAAAAGAACAGTTTGAGCATGTGTTTGTATGTATTAGTATATATATAGCCATACAAAACAAACGAACTCTGTTATACAGTGCGTACCAAAAGTGTATGCCTCATTTATTAAAACAAATAAACTGCAGACTTTCGTTACGCTTGTAAAATTCTAATAATTTATATATATATATTTATAATGATTGTGCACATTTCAAGAGAAGTCTGCATAATTTTGCAGTGTACTGTAGCTGTAGCAGTAGAGACGACAGCACCAAAGCAAAAATGGCAACGAGCCGTTGAAAACGTACGCGCGCACTCACATATACACACACATGCACTCACACACAGACAGAGGGAGAGAAATATATAAACACACAGACAGACACATTCACAACGTCCTCGTTCACTGAGGCCGCTGCCACTCGCTGCTAGCGTCGATGACGAATGCGTGTGAGTGAACGAAGCGCGCTTGTGTTCGTGTGCGTCGTGTATATGTATATATATTAATATATGTATGGTGTGTGTGTGTATGTATGTGTTGGCTTTACTAAGCACCGCCGCCGCCCGCCTCGTTGTCAAGCCAACAACTTGGTCGCTCTACAGCGTTTTTTTTTTCTAATTCATGCTTTGAGGTTTTTTTTTTTTTTTTTTGCTGTTAGCATCAAATGTGCTCTTTTTTTAAAGCAACAAACAACAACAACAATATAGTCAATAGTCAAAGAGTAAGCGGTTAACGGCAAGCATATTACAGTAAGTTCATCGGAATATTCACAACACTACACATATGTAGATACATATGTACATACATATGTATGTATGTACATTTGTATATAATTTTTGTTCTTTCGTTTGAAATTAATTTTTCTGGCAACGTGGGTAAATCGAGTTGCCGTCTGTTTCTCATTTCTTTCTCTCTCTCTTATATGTACATAAACTACCATTTTGCCTTTGCTACGAAACGTGAAAACGAGGGGAAAGAAAAGTGCGAACACTTGCAAGCTGCTCTGTAGCGGCATAAGGAACAACAACAATACTACAACAAAACGCGTGCATACAGTCGCGTCCAGCAAAAAGTTGCCACATGCGCGCGCTGCTAAGCTACAAGCTTCTACGCACATAGTGTGTACACACTGATTCCCATCAGTTACGCTGCGAAAAGTAGACCTGTATACATATGTATGTTTGTGTGTATGTCACATTTTTTTTTTGCCGTCTCTTGTCCGCTGTATTCGTCTACCTAAGCGAAATGAACCTTTTTACATGTCCTGCTTATTCCCTTCCGGTTCATTCGTTCTCTTTCCCGTTCTCTTCGTCTAGCAGTTCCTTAATTTGTAAGGCTAACAGATTATTTTTTATAAAATCACAATTGTTGTGGCATCACTATTTCGGCAATGCACTGTGACGTAGCAGCTGTTCTGTCGATGTTTTGAAAATGAATGTGATAAGATAAAAAATATTTGTTGTATGTGCAAGTAATTTGTTGTTTACTTATTGTATTTGTACACTATATTAATTACAATAATTGCTGGACACGAGCGTATTCAAATGTTGGCATTTACTAAAACTACACAGTTAACAGTTATTGCTCTATTATATTCTCTCTAGAAATTGATCGATTCGATTGGTACACAATAAAAGTTAATGTTGTTTAATACAAACATTATTAACCGGCACACGCGCGCCTGCTTTAATTACGTTGGATTTATATTGGATTTTATTGCCATTTTTCCATTGAAGAAAAGGTGTTCATGTGTAGATCTTTCAAACTCTCTCTCTCTTTCTCGCAATATTTCTCCGACCAAGCAGGTAGTCGCGCCGGCTGCCGGCCTTCGTGCATACTGCACTCCATTGCCTCTCCCGCTGTCTGTGCCGTTGTCATTGGCTGGCCATGCAGCTGCCGAAGTGGCGAGAGAAAGAGAATGAGAGAGTGCGCACACAGACGACAATTGCTTTTGTGGACAGCTGCCGCATTCTCCATAGTTTGTGTTGTCGTTTTTCTTTGGATTACATATCGTCTCTCTTCCTCTTTTTTTTACTTTTTTTTTTTGGCTCCCCACTTCCTGTGATGATGGGCCATTCGCCTCTGTGAGAGCAACGATCAGCGAGCGTAACTTATACGAGTACCTGTCTCGCATACTCGTCTGCTTGTGTGGAGTGTGATGGTGGGCGGGAGGGAGAGTTGAATGGAGCGTGGGGTTTGACCAGTTAAAAATGCAATAACATGTGTTCATAAATTAAACTTCATTGTGTATACATATGTATGTATATATGTATATACACATCAGCTGGAATGCCGGCCTTGCCACATGTCATTTCTTCTCTTCCGCAATTCGTATTGGTTTTGTGTTTCTGTTTTTTGCTGTTGATTCGTCAATTATTTAGCTATCTGTGATATTTCATTTTTGTCTTTATATTTGTCCTTGGTTTGGTGCTGCATAAACTGTTTTGTATACGTGCGCTCTCTCCAGCTCTTCAGCTCTCTGTTTAATTTCTTGACTGAGACTTGCCCTTATCAGCAGCAGCAGCAGCAGTAGAAGCAGTTAAGCGTGTACATACACATAAACGCATTTGCATGTTCACCTACTCGATTGCTGTTCAAAGCTCAATGCTATGTATAGTTTCAGTCCTGCCTAGAGGGTTGCATAAATCCCTTACATACCAAGTATCGTATCCTATCCTTTAAAATAATTAAATAAATTAAATTTTTAAAAATGCGATAACAAATATGTTATTGTGTAATTAAGTTTTGTTTACGTATTTTCGTACAAAATTGTTAATAAATTATTATTGCAACTAAACTACCATATACTATTAACTACGATCACAGGGTATTGTTTCTTCTATATTAGTTGATTTCTAGTGTTTGCTTTGACATTGCTTTAGTCATTTTTGTCTTTTGTGAATTAGTTGCGATCTGTTGCTCGCTCTCGCTCTATCTTATGGGCCAGCTAGTCCGACGTTTGCTCTCTTCGTGCATATACGCTGTTGTCTGTCGTATGACTTTCTTTTTTTGTTTTGATTTTTAGTCTTGTTTGCTTTCACCGTATGTTCAGCGGGATTTACGTGTGTAGCTACATGCTCTCTGCTGCTATTTCTAACTGAAACTTCTTTCGGTACTTCGCTTTGGAACGTTCTGCTATTGATTCGAGCTTGCAGCAGCTGCAGCAACAACAGTTACAACACGCCCTTTCTACACTGCTTGCCAATTGTTTATGTACGATTTTTGGCTACAGAACGAATTTGGTTATATATTCGCTCTTAGTTGAGCTCTCTTATATACTTGTACTGTTGTATGCGGTAGTCTCTGTCTCTGTGTGTGTGCTTTAAGAGCATTACACACACACATAGCAGCATTTTGACTATTCGTATATTCGTTTGCTCCCTTTTAGAGAACGACGTTTACGCAGCTACGCATTTATTGTCCAGCCCATTGCGATTCAACGCTGCTGCTGTGGCAGCTCCTGCTGGGTGGCTGAGGGGAGGTTTGGTGGTGGCTGCGTTGGCCTGTCCTCAATTTCGGCTTAGCTGTGTCCACGCTCTGTGTATTTTTTTCCTTTCCTTTTCCAACTTTTCTTCTTTTTCTTGTGTGGAGTGGAACATGCGCCGAAGAGCTAACCCCCACTCGTTACAATTGTGTTTTTTTTCCTTTGACTAAGGTTCGCCAGCTTTGAAATGCTCTGCAGTTTATTGGGTTAAGGACATAATTAATTATAATTATAATTAATTACAATAATTCTTTACAACATTATTGAGATAATTACACAGAGTTGCAATTTCAAAAATGTGGAAATGTTTCTTTGATATAAATTTAAAAAAAAAAAAATTGTTTTTCGAAATATAATACATATAATATAATATATAAAGTTGTATTCATGAAAATTTTAGGATAAACAAAATATTTTGATAACAATTTGAGAGGAATATTAAAATTGTCATTAATTTAACTTTAATTTAAATTAAATTTTAATTTATTATAAATATATATATCCCATTAATAGATTATGATATACAAGCTATGCAGATTATTCAGATATATATCTATTTTTTAGAGATATGATGTGATATACTTACTGTTCATAAAAAAATGAACAAATTAACTTATATATCAAAATGTAAAATAATACTCATATATATGTATTACATATATAAAGTTCGGTTGGGAATAGAAGAATTACTTAATACAATCATAGCGAAATTGCAGCTGCCTGAAAAGCAGGTGATATATATATCATTCACTCATTAGCTGAGCTAGTTGGAAAATGCCAGCCCAATACTAAGAAAATCGGTTTCAGGCTTCTTGCCTAGAGAATTTTTCAGAAATAGGTTTACTATATATGAGGTATATCTAATATTTAATATTTTATATTGTATTATATTATCTTGAATTTATAAAAGAAATTTCAGAAATATATATTCGATAAATATGATTTTATTCCTAGAATATATTATATTTTATTTTATCGTTTAAGTTAGTCGTAAATAGTATTAAGTTTATCTTCATCATTGATGACAAAAATTCTGACAATGTCTAATGAATTAATTTCTAGTATATCCCTAAAGATATCTCTAGATAAATTATTATAATTTATTCTGCATTCTCCCTTTGAGGTTGTCATTAATTCTTCGGCATCCTAATCCAATAAATAGAGTTTAAAGACTTGTCCTAATCAAAGAGTATTTGACCCATTTCAATTTAGTAAACGAAACTTATATCCTATATTTCATTAACTTATCAAATCAAATATATAACAATATAAAACTTTTGGGATATTCTGAACTAATTTGTAATCGACTTGATTAATTCCTTGTAAATCTCTTTGCACTCAGTTTTCCAGCTCGAATATAATTTGCAGCTTGCTTTCCGAGTAAAAATCAAATTGCAGCTTGTGTCCCAATGTTCCACCTTTTCAGATTTCCACCTTGCCATTGCCAATACAGCGCTAGAGAGCTAGAGAGAGCTTCCGAGAAGACAAAACATCTGTCCCTGAATCCAGAAAAGTCCGTCATAAAAATGGCACGCTTCCCGGTAGATCGAATGCTGATCGCTGATCGGGTCGACTCGACTCGAGTCGACTCGAGTGGGTGGTTGCTCTCTCCCTCTGCCATTCGCTCCAGGTAGCGCACGCGTCTGGCACGCGCACCTTGCGCCCAATTTCTGACTCTCACTCAGGCAGGTAGCTTGTCGAGCTGTCCGCCCACCGGGCTCAGATCCTGGCGATCGTTTAAATAGCTTTGACCCGTCCCTACGCACTTCAGTCGAGTTTCACTCGTGTCAAGTCTAACTTGTGCCTTACAAATTGTGATTCGTTTACAAATCTCCTATATATATATATATAAATATTATAAATTGTGTGTGATACATCATATATCCTTAAAAATGGATTTCAATTTTGATACTGTGACACCTTCAACGACCATGTCGTCCTTCTATAACTTTAAAATGGCAAGGTATGTTGGCTCTAGTATTGTCGAGAGAAATATCTTTATATGTATATCTATCTAGTAGTATATATATATTTAAGCGCATTTTTATGTCTTGGTTTTCGAAATTTTTTGCAAATTAAACAAAAATGAAAAGGTGACAACTCTACTACAGTATTCTGGCTGTTAGAGTTCATTTCTCTAATATATTTATATATTGTTAATATGGCTGAAACGATTTTTCTTGCTTATTAAACATATGCTCAGGTTGACAAGTCTTTAACTCTATATAATCTTTGCCCTTTTTAATGGACTTCCATTATGGGGCGACAGCCCTAACTAATCTAAATCATACTGCTTATAAAGCAGTTCGATTTCATAACTGGCAACCCTATTTAATTATAAGACTAGTATGTTTTTATTATAATTATAAGATGGCAACCCTTTTGTAATTATGTACAAAGATCGCTTTCTGTGAATGTTAATACTTGTGCTTGGGGTGGGTGACAACTCTAGTCAATGTTATTCTAAATGGTAATTTAGCAGAGTTACTTCCGTTTATTATTTTGAATAGAAGGTGGAAACTCTGCTGTAACACTGTGCATACAATTTGCTTTTATTATGGTACTACTTGTGAGCAAGCAGAGTTGCCACTTTGTCTCCCAATCAGACAAAGTGGCAACTCTGCTTGCTCACACAGACACTCACACACACACACACACACAAATTGTAGCGTAAAACGATGCCGTTAAATAATGTAATCTGCCTGCCGTTTAAAATAATTTGAATTTACTCTATTAAAAATCGCTTGCATACGTACACACACACACACACATTTGCATTCATACATACACACACACACACAACACGCACACATTAAGTAAGAGAAAAACAATGCACGTCTCTTTGATCATATGTTAATTTCCTTGCCAATTTCTCACCTCTCACTTCCAACAACAACAACAACCATAGTAACAACAACTACACAGCTGAGCGCGCCAACAACCGCTACAAAGACGAAAGAGAGAGAAAGAGAGAGAGTAAAATAAAACAGTCTACAAAAAAGAAGAAGAAGCGACAAAGTGCCCGCCAATATATTTGATAGTAACTGCATGAAATAAACAAAGAGAAAGAGACAAATTGATTAACTGTATATTGTGGCTGGATAGAAAGGAAACGAAAAGGCTTTGAACGCAACTATTTGCGTTCCAGTCTACGACGAGAGCCTCAAAAGCTCTCGCCAGGCAATATAAAACACACAGACACACACTTGCATCAAGACCAAAACTCTCTCTCATATACATAGAAACGCTTATGCTCGCTCACTCACACCACAGCCAAAGCAGACGAGGCAATTAGAGCAACAAAAAAAAAAAAAACAAAACAGAAGAAAAGAAAAGAAAAAAGAAAAACACTAACAGCAGCTGGCAGCTGAGAGCGCTGAGCGCCAAAAGATTAATAGAGAGAGAGAGTGCGTGAGAGGGAGAGAGAGAGAGAGAGTAGAATACGAAACTCTCTGATCTCGTAGATCGAGAAATAATCTGCAAGTCTTGTACAAAAGAACGACGCACTGAGAGTATTTTGCAAAAAATACTCGTGCACACACACTCAGGATATGTACGGCAACAATAATCCGGGTAGTAACAATAATAACGGTGGTTATCCTCCATACGGTTACAACAAGTCGAGGTAAATTTTAACTTCAGTTTCTTCATCTTCAAGCATTCCAAAAAAAAAAAAAAAAAACATACACACACACAAGAACAGCTACACAATACCAAATATCCCCAAATATCCCTCTTTACACACACGAACACACACACACACACACACACACACACACGAACATACACACACACGAACATACACACACACGAACATACACACACACGAACATACACACACACACACACACACGAACATACACACACACACACGAACATACACACACACACACACACGAACATACACACACTCACACACAAAACATAAACGAAAACATATATACACACATACACGTACACAACTACAACCAATTAATGTGCCAAAAAGTTATTTTTCTAGCGCGCACACTGAAACAAGTTCCCACTATATATTTTTTGTCCCAGTTTTTATTTATAGCTGTAAAACAAAAAAAAATTAATAAAATAGTTTTGCCTACTTTGCAGCTGATAGTAGACTTAGACATATCTTTATCCACTCGACTTAATTTTTTTTTGCTAGGCTCAATTGATGATCTGGCAACGTCGCTGTATGCATTGGTATATATTGACAGCAATAAAAACACCCCTAACCCCCTTTTCCCTCACCCCTTATGATTAAAAAGAATCAGAGCAACAAAACGAAATCGAACTTAACCTATTAATATACTAAACTAACCCCATAACCCAATACACACACATATATACACACATATGCACACATTTTCTTTATTTTTATCTTAAAAAAAAAAGCATAGAAAAAAGATTGTTATTGTTTTTTCAACAATGGAAACTCTTGAGTGTGCTACGATAACAACAACAACAACAACATGAACTGCAAGCAACAACAGCTACTAGAACTAATATTTATCTGATTTGTACTAGATTGTACAGTCCGAAAGAAAAAAAAAATGTAAAATAAGCACATAGAGCAGCTTAAGCTAACCTCAAAAAAGAAAAATAAAAATTATATATACAAATAAATCTATATGTAAAGTGTGTGTAGACTGCAGCAAAAAAAAAAAAAAAAAAAAAAAAAAAAAACAGTCTCGTACTCCTCAGGCAGCAGTTCAATAAATATTTATTTATATATATATAAATTTATACATAACCGACACGTAATACCCCCGAAATTATTATTTTGAGCTCATTTTCTCATTTAGAGTTTTTTTTGTATAGTCATTGCATCCAATAATCCCCACCGTCGCTTCATTTGGGAAGCTGTTGCGCTCCATATTTTACGCTTTACGTAGCTCTTTCGTTTTGCGCTCTCTTTATAGCATTTACAGTTACGTTTTTACGTTAGTTCGTTGCGTCGTTTCATGCTCCCATTGTTCACATATTGCATTTAATACATATACATATATATATAGAGAGAAAAAATATTGACACGATTTTCTACAGCGCTTCGCATCGCTAACGTCACGTAACGCAACATGTCACGTAACGCAACGCGTCGCGTCGCGTTCTGTTCGCCAGTGTCTTGCAACACAAATGTGATAAATAAAAAGCAATAAATATAAGGAGGAAGAATAAAAATACCAAAGTAAAGAGAAACAATACTCAAATTAACTTAACGTAACGTAAGGCAAGCTCTTCCATTCGAACGTAACTGTAATTGCATTTAAATAAATTTAAAAAAAAAAGAATTAAATAAATAAATAAAAAAAAAAAACGAATACGAAAACCAAAAGCAAGATGGAAAAATACGCCATTTTCAGTTTCAACGGGATTTGAGAGCAGATTTCGTTGAAGATATATATTCTATATATATAATATATCTATTTTCTTTCGGCCACTGAGAGGATTAGCGTAACGGCCTAACAACGTTTTCGTGGTGCGGCATTTGCAACCTAAACAGCCTCACGATGTACCGGTAAATGTTCTCTTATCTAAACGAAAAAAAAAAAGTTTTAAAAAATCCAATTCTCTTTTTTGTTTTGTAATTCGTTTTCTTTATTATATCAAAGTTATTTAATTGTCTATTTAATTTTTCACCACTTGCTTTACGTTCTTTGCCTCACTGTAACGTCGCTCCACAAACCACAAATCGAAAAATAAAAAAGAACCGTTCACCGTTCGTTACTTCATTTCACTCAAAAATGCATTTTCACTCATAGCATAGGCTAAGCTTAAGATTAAGCATACAACTCTCTCTCTCCCTTGACTGTTTTTTTTTTTTTTTTTTGCTGTAGACACGCACACACACACACACACATACGCACATGGCGACGCACTCGTGCCGAGTGCTAGTGTCCTTAGTTGACCTATTTTGCTGGGCCAAGTGGGCCAACAGCATCAGCATCGTCATATCTTTAGGTCCTTGAGCTGCATGATGCAACTTCCTTTTGATTGCCAAATGGATAAAGTGCCAAATGCCAAAATGCATAATAAAAAGTTTTGCACTGTTGCCGCAGTTCATACTCCAAATGGCGTCATCCTATTTCTTTTTCCTTTCTGTTCTTTTGTGCCCTTAGATTTATTACTGCAAGCGGCGGTCAAATGTAAACAAAAATCGACAGAGCGTTAGCGAAAGCGAGACAGCATGCTGTGAGCTGCAAACTGCGTGCGAACTCACAGGCATGTGTGTATGTGTGTGCGTGTATCACGTGCTCGCAAAACTGTGTCAGGACCTTGACATATGTTCCATAACAGTCGCAGTCGGCATCGCCATCGCCGCAGCAACAGCACTGTTAGGCTTAAGTTATGTATTTGTAGTCATGTAAGTTAACAGTAAGTAGTGCAGCAGCAACAGTTGTTGTTGTTGTTGTTGTTGTTGTTATAGTTGTACAAACTTACAAACACATACTCAACTACACACACATACACACACACACACTGACGTACACAAAGTTATCTAGATATAGATTTCTCCTTATATATCCAATGCATAACAGACGAATTGCCCATAACTCCTATCTCTTAAGCACTGCAGTAGCAGTAGCGAATCTTATATTAAAAAAAAATTTGTACAAGAAAATGAATAAATAAAAAAAAAAAACAAACAAACAAAGCAACAACAAACAAGTATGTCAGGCCTTGAGCCGCAACAACTACAAAAACAGCAGCAGCATTCATCAATGTCAACAATCAACAATCAATCAAAAAACAACAGTCAACAATCAACGACATCAACAGAAGCAGAAGCTGTTATTTAACAGCACTTAAACTGCAGCGACTGTTATTCAACAACACGACAGCAGACTCCGTTATTTAACAGCAGCAGCAACATAATAAGTTTAACCAGCGTTGCCAGATGCAGTAGGCAATGAGCAAAGTATATACTATATTTTTTTTTAAATTTTTTTTTCGTGTGCTACAAATTTTTTTTTTTGAATGCTAAAAGTTTTATCAATAAAATGAAGAAAAAAAGTTCTTTGACTATAACTCACAATAACTCACGAACACAACACACACATCTACACACAAGATCCCGCATCGATAATTCGATACATATACATATATATATATATGAATTAATATCTGTGTTTATCGATCTATTTGCCAGTTGATTTAATTGTGTAGACATGATCTCTTTCCACAGCAGCCAAGCAACAGCAGCCTTTATAAGCGATCTCAACAGCAACAGCGAAAACAACGACCAATACAAACGATTCGATTGTATTTAGTGTGGTTGCTTTTCGCTCCACTTCATTATTATTACGATTATTTTTAATATTACTATTATTATTGTTTGAAACAAAGAATATAAACAAATATATATACATACATATATATATATAAATATACACATACATATACATATATATATGTGTATATATAATAAAAGAAAACTGGTGTGATAATTCTCTGTGAAGAACCCAAACAACAAAATGTTCCTTAAACGAAGACGCCGTCAACGCCTGTAAGTAAAGACTCGACCTATTTACCATAAACTTAAAAAAAAAAAAAAAAAACTAGATACAAAAATTAATTTAAAATTGCTATAGGAAAAAAATTACATTACAATCAATTTCCATCACACAACAACAATTGTCCACGTGGGAAGTTCTCTATTTTGTTATTATTTTTTTTTTATAATTTTTTTTCAAGTGCAGTAACAAATTTTTTTCAAGTGCAGAACTCAAGCTTTTTTTTTTTTATTTTCAAGTGTTTAATAGGAATTTATATCCACTGGGTGTTCTTTTTCAGTGTAGCTGAAATTACTATAAAAAATGGTTAAAGTGTAAAGAAGTAAATTTTTTTAAAGTGTACTACAAATTTGCGTCCGTATTGTCTAAAAGTGGTATCCACTTTTTCAGTGTAAAAATACGTTTTTTTTCTCAATTTTTTTAAAGTGCATAAAAAATATGAAATTTGTGTCCGAATTCTTTTTCCAGTGTGAATAAAAAATGAAGAATTTATGGTGTATTTTTTTTCCATTTTTTTAAAGTGCAAATATATATATACAAAAAAATAAAATATGTAGATCCAAATTTTTTTTATGTGTAAACCATTTTTTAGGTGCCAAATACAAAAACAAAAAAAAAGAAAAAATCAGAATTTTCTATTAAACAACTATTTTTTTTTTTTAACGTTTGCTTTGCGCAGAGTTAGTACCAAAAAGAAAAAAAAATAATGGATGTCTAACTCTGCTGCTTTTCTGTCTCTCTCTGCATTTAGCGCCCGAAAGGCTGCTACACATTAAGAAAATTGCCCATACTTTATATTTTATTATAGATATTTAATGAACTAAGTCTTAGGAAATATGATAGTAATGCAATGCGTGTAAGCCATTGACATTAACAGAGCACCTAACAGTATGTTATGTGCGTCCCTGTTAGAGTTAACTGCTGCACACATTGGGTTGCCTTTTTAAGTCTAAATTATTATTATTATTATTATAAAGCCACTTTAAGTTAGTCTTTAAGCCAATTCATTCATACAATGGTACAATTACAATTCATTACATAGCATTATTTCGAAAACCAAAAACCAAATTGCGTCTTAAATCAGTTTTAATTTTAGTAACTTTTTTTTTTTATAAATATATATATTGTTTTTATTAACAATAACAAACTAAAATAATTATAAATATTTTGTATGCTAATATCGTTATATTTTCTTCTCTTCAATCTATCAATCTTGTAACAGCGGTGGACGTGTATTTGGCATGTCTCATTCACTTCCATCAGGAATGGTACGTATTTCGTTAGAAATTCTGCTTCTTATTCGTATAGTAAATACAATAAATTTTTTATATTTTATTTTGAACATAAAGTTCGAGATCAATCAAACTCAAATTTCATTGCATGAGCAATAAAAAGGAATTACAAAAAAAAATAATAATAATTTAAAAGAAAATAAATTTGCAATTTGCATTGATAATTGAATTTTTGTTTGTTTTCGTTTTTGTATGTTTATGCAAAATATATTTAAAAATTTATTCTAGTTGAATGTTATTGAGTTTGTCTCATTGAACGCTCCTGGGGCACACACGCTTTTAATCAGAATTTAAAAAAATAAAAATAAAAATAAATAAAAAATAATACAGTTTTTGTGGATGCTCTCAAAATATAGTTATATATTTATATGAATATTTTCGCTTAAAGAAATTGTAAAATAATCAAACTAAATAAATACAACTTTAAATTTGATCATTTGAAATTTGCATTTTGGTCAGCAAAACAAAATACAAAACTTTTAAAACAAAAAGTCACAACAACAACAACAAAAAACAGAATTAAACTGAAACAGCAACAACAATAACAGCCACACAACAGTAACAGCAACAGTCACACAACAGCAACAGCAGCAATTGTGATTCAATAACAGCTTTGCGCTGTTAATAACATTTTTATAACAGTCCGTTGTTAGTAAACTATCCTTTCAAACATTCTCAACTACACCCACACACACACACGCTCGCTTTGTGCTGTTACAGCCAATCAAAGTTAATGACACACCCACACACACACACATATACAAATCTCACACATATACACACACACATATATATATATATATATATATATATATATATACACATATACACCTACACACATATACACCTACACATGCATATACAGCTGGCAATTCGTACGGTTTATCTATTCATATTCTTTGAGAAATGCATTTGTTTTTCTGTTTTTCTTTTTCTGCTTTATGCTCACAATTTGCAATATCGTTTGCCCTAAATTAAACGAAAACAAATGCCACGCTGAATGCCGTTAACTAAAGTTGAACAAAACACACACACACACACACAAACATGAACATAAACAAACTTAAACGCAGCAGAAGCTGTAAGAGCTGAGCGCTGTTATACGTTAACATGCGTCTGTTAAATAGCAATCGTTAAGTACGCACGTTACATTTTGAGCATTTTAAACATTTTCTATTCATGCAAAACTTTAATTTTTCTGCAACTTAATTAAGCTTTAAAATAAAAATAACAAATTTCGTAGACAACTTTTGTGTGTTGTTGTTGATGCTGCTGCTGACAGCGCGCGCGAGAGAGAAAGAGAGACAAAGAGAATGTATGTATATCGATAACAGCGATACACGTCGATATCTCAACCCACAAACTGAAAGTTACAGTGTACAGCGTTTTATGAGGCCTGCTCTCAACATTAGAATATCTTTGTATGGTTAATTTGATTACAGTCACGTTATGCGTTCTCACCACAGGACACAGAATTTACATTTCCAAGTTCCTCGTCGCGTCGCGGTTACAACGATTTCCCTGGGGGAAATGGCGGCAGTGCCAATTCCCTTGGCGGCAACATCTGCAACATGCCAATGGCCAGCAACAATTCGCTGAACAATCTGTGCGGCCTATCGATTGGCAGCGGCGGCAGCGATGATCTAATGAACGATCAGCGCACAAGCAACACCAATTTGATAGTCAACTATTTGCCGCAGGATATGACTGATCGCGAGCTGTATGCCCTATTTAGAGCCATTGGACCCATCAACACGTGCAGAATCATGAGAGACTATAAGGTGAGTTTATTTCATCTAAATTAATTACACAATTGAGATTGCTCAGAGCTTTGTCCTCGAGTCGCTTGGAGTTGAGCTTTAGCTTTGGTATTGAATTTAATCTTAGCAGAGCTTTGCCTAATTGAACTTCTGATTTATCATTAGCTATAGCAATATTATCATCTTTGATCAAGAATTCTATTATGTGTAACTACATACGAGAGCTTTTGTTAAGCTTTAAGCTTAGTACTGCTTCTAGACGTTCTTTTCAAGCTCGCTCAATTCTAACAATTTTTTTTTTTCAAATAATGAAATTAGCAAAGAAATTTGATAATCATGTATTGCTATATCGCTTATCTAATGTTAATATATATCTTTTGCAATTCGTTTAGACTGGGTACAGTTTTGGTTATGCTTTCGTGGACTTCACATCGGAAATGGATTCGCAGCGTGCTATTAAAGTGCTCAATGGGATCACAGTGCGCAATAAGCGTCTCAAGGTAAATATTGTAAAATGACAAAATGAACTAGAGCGAGAAATGCTAGTTCAATGGGCCATGAACTAGTTCAATTGTATTGAATTATGTAAGTGAACTAGTTCAAAAGCACTAGACGAATATATAAAGCCATCTTAACTGATCCACGCTCTAATCTCACACAACAATTTAAAATCTCTTATTATTATTATTATTATTTTATTTGAATTTTATTTTTACTTTTTGCAGGTTTCATATGCGCGTCCTGGTGGTGAATCGATCAAGGATACAAATCTGTATGTGACCAATCTGCCGCGCACGATAACCGACGATCAGCTGGACACGATCTTTGGCAAATACGGCTCCATAGTGCAAAAGAATATATTGCGTGATAAGCTAACTGGGCGGCCAAGGGGCGTGGCATTTGTGCGGTAAGTAGCAATCAATAATTGAATCTAACTAAATCGATAACAATCATCGATATTGCATTATCATTAACACTTTCCATTCTAATCATGTTTATTTTTTTGTTTTTTTTCTTCATTTTCTTTCACATTTCTCTTTTGCATATATATATATATATATATATATATATACATATATTCATATATATGTATCGGAATCGTTATCGATATCTGTGTGATACATACGCACACACACACACACATATATATATATATATACATATATAGCTATAATAAACGCGAGGAGGCACAGGAGGCTATCTCAGCGCTAAACAATGTTATACCCGAGGGCGGCTCACAGCCACTGTCCGTGCGCCTGGCCGAGGAGCATGGCAAGGCAAAGGCGGCGCATTTCATGTCACAGATGGGAATGGGACCGCCGCAGGCACCGCCACCGCCACCACCACCACCACCGCACATGGCGGCCGGCTTCAATAATATGGTTCACAGAGGTAGATCATTAAAATCACAACAGCGCTTCCAAAAAACGCATCCCTACTTTGATGCACAAAAGTTTATCTAAAACAAGACAAAACTGATCAAAAAACAAAAACAAAGCACAGAAAAGAAATGAAAATTTCAACAACAACATCTAATGAAATGTCTAAACAACAGACCAGTTTATACCACACGAAAAAGATAAATCTTGTGTATATATATATATATAAATATATATATAATAGTAATATATATATATATATGTATATATAATATAATTTTTTTGTTAATCTTGACAACAACAATCCAACCAATCAACCAACTCTAACCGCGCCCCATGGAGAAACAAAAAAAAAAAAACAACCAATTTTAAGCATACTTAATTTTAGATATAAATAATTTTTTAGTTCTCTTTTATTAGCAACGTATTTTCTATATAATAACAAACAAAATTTCTTGTTGCAATTTTTTTCATGTTTTTTTTTTTTGTTTTTTTAAATCTGATTTTCATGTGAATGACACAGAAAAAGATAAGAAAAATGTTCGCTTATATATATATATATATATATATATATATATATATATATATATATATTAATTACCTATATATAAATATGGTCAAAATACAAACAAATTGAATTGTATATTTGAATAATAATTTTTTTTAACAAACAAAAAAAAAAAAAAAAAAAAAAAAAACTACAAAAAAAAAAAAAAAAAACAACAAATACTTTAAAAATTACAAAATAACTAATGCGTACTATTAACTTAAAATTAACTTTAGATAATACTAACGTAAAACAAAAACTGGAGAAAGAAAAAAAAACAGGCAATTTTTTTTAAGCTGAAACAAAAAAATTTTTTTTATTATTTTTTTAAAATTTGTTTAGCATTTCTAGAAAAGAACTTTAGTGCAGCCAAGAAAAATAAAGCAATCCACACACACCCACACACACACTCGTACACAATGACACGCACACACACACACACATGAATACATATTAATAAAAGTATAAAGAAAATCAAATAATCTTGATTAAATTAATATCGAAACGAGCAGAGAAACGTAAAAACCGAACCCAAGTGCCGTAGACATTGTTCTTCTAATCCTCAAACAACGATCAACTCACGCAACAGTAAATTAAATGAAACAACAATATTGATCTATTCATAACAAAATCGATTGCAGTTACATTTTGTAGCATTGTTTTTGCGCTGCATTTAGGCTTAGAGCAAACAAATATTAAATAAAAAGCAAAATAATATATATATAAATATATACATATACCATTTTTTTTTTGTATACATATACACATACATATATACCAATCTATATATATACATAATTGAAGAGAATGTGCTAAACAAAAAAATTTTTTTTTCGAGTGTATGTGTGCAAAAATGGAATACGAAATGGACTGAGCTGCATAAAATCTAAAATAAGACAAAAACTACACCAACAAATATCCCACGGCAGATAACTAAAAAAAAAAAAACGATAAATTTATATTTTAATTAAAAAAGAATTATAATCGTGAAAAATATTTTTTTTTTGTGGCATAGAATAAAAAATAAAAATAAATAAATAACAAATAAAAATCAAATGAACTGAACTGAGTAAAGGAACTGAATATAACTTAAAAAAAAAAAAAACAAAAAAAAAAAATAGTCACATAAACAATTAAATATAAAATAAAAAACGTTGCCCTGTTTGTTACATTCAACCGTGCTACAAAAACAACAAAAATAATATAAAACACAATCGCATCATATTTATGATTTAACAAACAACAACAAATTATTCTCATAGTATATATATATATATATATATATATATATATATATATGTTTATATATATTTATAATAAAAAGTAACGTATAGATATACATATATATATAACATATTGACTATATATAAACGTATCTATATTTGCAAACATAGAGTTAAATTTTAAATTATTTAGTTTGTAGTGCGTTACAACAACAACAACAACAACAACAGCATCAACAACAACACCAGCAACAACAGTAACAACACATCAAGCAACGTCGATCGATAGAAGCGAGAATGCATATATAATCATATATATAATTATATATATAGATATATATAGATATATATATATAGATATATATATAGATGTATATATATATATATATATATATATATATATATATATATATACATATATGTATATATACCTATGTATATATAGAAAGCGAAAAAAAAAAGAATAAAAAGCAAACGCAAAACAAAAAGAAAACAAATTTTTTTTATTTTTTTTTGTTGCTATTCAGCAAACGAAAAAGTCAATGAAAAACACAAAAGCAAAAGCAAATGCAAATATTTTTTTCCCCAACAGAACAACGGTAAACATGTGCGCGTGTGTGCCTGTTCTGTGTGCTTGTGTGCGTGCGTGTTTGTGTATGTGTGTGTGCGCGCCTATATTCCTTTTTTTTTGTTTGTTCTTTTCCCCGTTTACACGTGCGTGTTTGTTGCAAATGAACGCCGCCAGGGGGCTCGCGCAACAGGTTTTTTTTTTTGTTCACAGCTCAAAAGAGAGACAAAGAGAGAGAGAGAGAGAGAGACAGAGACAGGGATTGTTTGACGTGTTAAGAATGAGGCGAAGCGTGTGGCGCATGGTAAGTATGCGCGCACTTACGTAGCCGATAACGGGGTGCGCTTAATTCTACGCGTCATGTAATCGATCAAGACGATCGATGTTATCGAACTTCAATTTTTTTTGTATATTTTTTTCATGTGAAAACAAAACCAATTTTGGTACATTTTTTTTTTTTTTTTTTTTTTTTTTTTATATGGGAGTGAAAAAAAAAATTTTTCATTTGCATTCAAACGAATCAAAAGAAAAAAAGTAAAGTACAGCTGCCAACACCCCCTTATCGGTTTCGTTGCGTATCGTTAACTTTGAATATGAAACGCCTCAGACAATAAAAAAAAAGAAAGTAAAACAAAAAATTATATAACAAAATAAAAACTATGTTGATATTTTTTTCATATTTTTTTACAAGTGTATCATGCATAAAATAACCATATCTTAAAAAATGAACAATGTTCTGTTTTTTTTTTGGTTTTTTTTTTTTCTTCAAGTGATAAAAGTGTGGAGGAGTAGGCGGGGCTCTATTCTATGAAAAACAAAAAAATAAATAAATATATATATATATATTTTTTTTTATAAATTTTTTTATAGTGCTAATAATGCATCCTCTAAGCGTTTACAATTATATATGTATATAAATTTTCAAATATTTTTTCCTACGTTTTTCTGTTGTGCCTGCTGTTTAAGTGTTAATAAAAAGGAAAAGAAAACTTCTGGAAAATCATCAGCTCATAGTAACTGCGCTTTTTTTTTTTTTTTTTTTTTTTTTTTTTTTTTTTTGACAAGGGAAACAAGGCAGCAATACTCTTTTAATATGAAAAATATATGTATTTAAAAATTTTTAAAAAATGTTTCTCAAGTTTTTTAATTCATGTTAATTTTCTTTCTATTTCTTCTTTGTTGTTGTTTGATCAGTTATATTTAAGACATTTATTTTCTTTTTATGTATTTTATTTTATTTGATAAACATTATATATTTGCGCTTAATTTAGATTTTATATTAGCAAACGATAGTCGAGAATTTATTTAGTTTATTCTTATTAATTAGTATTTCGAGTAGTTTTGTTAAATATCATATATATATATATACACATACATACATATGTGTCCCAATTTTATTGCTGTTGCACTAACCAGGCGTGTGTTCATACCACGCCCATCTAGTAAAACAAAAAAAAAAAAAACTAACCTATCCAGAATATTTTTTCTCTTTCTGCCATTTCATCGAATCTTCAACCTGCCTTTGATTTTTCTTTATTAAAAAAAAACGTGTTAAGAAAAAAATATGAAAAGATAAACCAATTTATATATATATATATATATACATGTTATATGTATTTATATGTATATATAAATATATATTTATTTATATATATATCTATAATATATATGTATATGTAAAATATAAAATATACAAAATAATAATATTTATAAAAAATATAAAAAGAAAATCAGCTGGCGCCAACCACAACAACAGCAAATGCAAGTTGTAAAAATTTGTTTATTTTTTTTTTCATTTTTTTTTATAGACGGAGCTATGGAAAAATTACGCTCATTATTCGATGCTATTTGCGATGCTATCTTTGGTCTCGATAGTAATTATTCCTTTTTATATTCTCTACTATGCCTAATGATAATCGTAATCATAAAATTGAATTTAATTCTATACATTTTTTTTTTTTTTTTTTTTGAGAGCACATAAGAAGAATCGAGTCTAAATAAATAATTTAAGTAGTCTATGCGACACAGTCCACAAGTCATAAAAACAACTTACATAATTGCATACATACATACTAGACAATTTACCTTAATTGACATCCAAATACTGAGCGCAAGAATCGCAGTGAGAAGTTCCATTTGTATCTCTGACCACTTTAAGCTGGTTGGTGCAACGTGAAGAGAGAAGAAGCTTTAAGCATAAAATATAAAACTGCTTAAGCGCTTCTCTCTATGCTATTAATATAGCTTAGCAAGCGAAGTAAGAATCTTTGAAGAAACAACAAATGAAAAACAAAAAAGAATTAACCATTTTCTTAGCTCAACAAGCGAGAAGCTTTAAAGAAGCAGCAAGTACAAATCATTTGCTCGCTTGAAGAGTTCAACATCTTTAACTATTCACAATGCTTCTCGCGTTCAATTTGGTATCACTTATACACACACATTCACATACACATATACACACACACTCTCTCACACACACTCCTACATCGGACATAATCGGATATATATATATATATATATATATATATATCCGATTTATATTTATTTATATTCTCTATCTGTATTAAAGCGAGCTTCAAATTTTCGTCTCATAATGCAAATTTGTTGAAAAAAAAAGAAAAAAATTTAAAAAATCAAATTGAAAAAAGTCAAAGAAAATCTATTCAAAGCGTGCCATGTTTTATGCATTCCTCTATTTAGTTTGTCATTTCATCAATCTCTTACTAGAACTTTAAACCCACATGATTCGTATAATTCGTGATTATTTGACTCTCTCTCTCAAAAAAAAAAAAAAAAAAAAAAAAAAAAAAATATTAATAATAATAAAATTGAAAAAAATGTAGAGCGTTATATGAAAAAGTTCCAACATTGCATAAAGGCCACCTATGAATTTAATAATAATAATATAAACTATATATATAAATTCAAAAAATAATATTTTAAGCAATGCGCAAAAGAAATCGCTTCCCTACAAATATCTAAAAATGCAGCTAACAAAAGTTAATTGCTTGCGCTTTAAAATCCCAAGACAAATGTAAATCGTTTCAGTTTAAAGATATATATATATATATATCGGTGTTTTTTTGAAAATTTTTGTGTGAAGTTTAACCTAAAACATTTCCTAAATCCCGATTCCTATAATGTGCACAGCTGTTCGATTATATATTTATATCTATATCTATATCTATATCTATATCTTTATATATAGCATATATATATAGCATATATATATATATATGGCATTTCAATAAACTTCTAATTTAGTTTACAAATCGAAGGCAGCTGTGCACTTTGCTCTAGAATTGCAATCCATCAAACATAAGCGACAACAAAAGATTTCAATCATAAATCACGTATTGTATTTATCTTATATAGCCGCTATATATATATATATATATATATATATATATATATATATATATATATATTATTGTTTATCTGAATTGTGTTTTTGCTTGCCAAGTTCTCTTTAAAAATCAATTTTTGTACACGTTCTCATTCACATAGAAATTCCATCCATTGAATAATTTTTGTGTCAAAATATATATTTATATTTTTTTTGTTTCAACACAAATTAAAAAAAAAAAATAATGAAAAGTTGAAAACAAACACAAACAAGACAACAAAACATGGCACGTTCAATGAATGAATGAATCAATTTTATAAATCGATAAATATATTTATTTTGGCAACAATCAAGAAATAATCGATAAATCTTTCGTCAAGAATTTCTTACGTCGTGTAATTTAAAAATAACTTTAAAACAGAAACTCGCTAAAATTAAACAACAACAAAAAATCTTTAAAAGACAAAAGGAAGTAACTAAATCCAATACAAAAAAAAAAAGTAAATGAAAGAAAACCACAAAAAAATACAAAAATAAACAAAACAAAAACACACACAAAAACTAAAACTAACTTTTTCAATATCGTTACACGCAGTCTCTAGCTTAGTTTTAAAATAAAATTAAAATGACAAGTACTAAGTTATTTAAGTTAGGGTTTTTGTCTAGCAGCACTTGAAAAACTAAATTAAATTTAAATTTATATATAAAAACCAAATTTTTTAGCTTAATTTTAAAATTAAATTAAATATTTACTCAAATGCAACTTTTTCAAATAGACGTTAAAATATTTAATTTAAAAAAAAAAAAAAAAAAAAAAAAAAACAATTTACTAATATAAAAATTTTCTCTTTTTTATTTTTCATTTTATTTTATTCATAAAAAAAAAAAAAACAAAAAAAAATTCTGAAACTATTTAGGCGACAACTTTGCCGATTTGCTTGATGGACTGTACCGCAGGAAGTACCATTATCCCTACTTATAATTGACGCCGCAGCAGCAGCAGCAACTGCAACTCTATCAGCAGGCGTGCGGCTTTAACAACAATAGTAACAATAACACCAATGGCAACACCAACAACCACAATCCCAGCAACATGTTACAGTATCATTCACATTATCAGCAGCAACAGCAACAGCAACAGCAACAATTGTCGCCACATGGAACACATAGCAGCAACAATATTGCTAACAGCAACAGCAACAATCACTATCAATACAACAACAGCAACAATACGCCACGCAACACACCGCTTAACTACAGCAATTACAACCATCAACAGCAACAACAACATATGTCACGCAGCAGCAGCTGCAGCAACAGCAGCAGCAATGGCTTAAGCCTCAGTCCGCACGGCAGCAACATGTTTCAATACAGCAATCAACAGCAGCCGCACAGCAGTAACAGTCTGAGCTTTAGTCCGCACAGCAACAACAGCAACAACAATAGCTTGGGCTTTAGTCCGCACAGCAGCAATAGCAACATTAACATGCAGGGCAACAACAGCAACAATAGCCTTAGTCAATTCCAAAATTTAAGCTTGAGTCCGCACGGCAATAGCAACAACAGTCATCTGCAACATCATCAACGACAACAGCAGAGCAACAATAGTCGCATGCTGCAACCGCAGCAACAATTGTTGCCAGACTACAGCTATACCATGGAACAACAGCAACAGAAGCTACAAAAATTGATCAACAGCAATACATTTACAACGACATCAACATCAACAGCTGCTGCCGCCTCGACGACTGCTACAACAACAACGGCAACATCGACGGCAACAGCAACAATTGCTGCTAATAGCGGCTATCTGTGGCGCACATAACCTCAAATACACACACAAATCCATACTTAACAAAATAATAAAAAAAAAAAAAAAAAATTGATGAAAAACAATATATATACATATTAAGTATATATAAGTAGATCATCCATCTATACATATGTTCTCAACATTAAGCGTAAACTTTAAATCAATTTTCTGAATAAATTTTTTTTTTTTTTTTTTTTTTTGTGTTTATGCTCACATGTTCCTCATTTACTTTATGTTGTATTTTTTTTTATTTTTGTGCTTTTTTTTCGGAGGTTTTTTTTTTTTTTATTTTATGTAAAATGTATATCAATATATACAATATATATATATCAATAATTCTATATTAAATAATTAAATATAGAGAAGAGAAGAGGTTTTAACTTTAGGCAAATTAATAAATATATATATCCAGATATGTGTATCTTTACCGTTAGGCGCGTGAAGGCAAATAAGATTTTTTTTTTTTTCTGTTTCTATGTCTGAAGGAAAAACTGACTTATATATCCGAGTATCGGATTATATATATATATATATATATATTTATATAGCTGAAGATCTGTTTACTATATATATATCTTTTTTTTCATAATTTATAAATCTTTTTTTTTTTTTATTATTATGTAATGTACACATATATAGTTATATGAAATGTTAGCATGCTCAAGTTCAGGCTGTTCTTACCAACTATATATATACGATGAAATGTAAACGAGTGAGAGGGAGAGGAAGAGTGGGCAGCTTATGATGGTCTTATGGAATCGCCGTCAGCCCGATAAAAATGTTCAACAAACAAAATTACAAAGAAAAATATATAAGAGAAAAAACTGAACTATTTTTTTTCATAGTTTATAAAATTTTTTTTTTTCATAATTATAAATTTTTTTTTTAATCTTTTTTTTTGTACGCGTTTAAACAACTTGAGCATGTTACATACACACACACACACTCATACACACACACACATAAGTACTGACAAAAATTAATTAAAAACAAACAAAAAACTAAAACCTTAAATGAAACGAAAAGCACGTGATAAATGCCTGACAGAAGTAAGATGAAAGCAAAAACATAAAAACAAAAAACAACAAGAAAAGCGATAAACAAATGTTAAAACAAAAGAAATCACGAAGATTTCTTTATTCAAGTGGGCGTGGCGCTCGGCAGCTTCAGCCAAATATGAAAATTGTCACCATTTATTTATATTTTATTTTATTTAATTTAAATTTTTTTAAGTTTGTATTTTGTTTTTAATATGATCTATTTATGAAGACAACTTGTCACGCCCACGCTTTATGTAAATGAAACATGAACTAATTTAAGAATTTCATTTAAACAATTGGATATGAGATGATCCTCTATATATAACTTTTTTTTTTATTTTAGTTTTTAACGAAAATGTGAAAAATTTTACTTTGTCAACAAAATTTCTGAAATACGTACGTATATAAACACACACACAAATTTAAAACATTTTTTATTCTGATTTTATTTTAATTTTGGATCAATGAAATAAACAATTTGCAAGCACTTAAATTTTTATTTGTTTTATTTTTCAATTGATCACCGAGATCATTTTAAAATTTAAGTAAAAAAAAAAAAAAATAATAATAAAAATTGTTAAATAGCGAACAATTAATCATTTTTGCATACAGCTTGGTTGTGCTGAGTACTAAAATAAATTCTAAAATTCTAAAAAAAAAAAACAACAAAAATTCAAAATAAATAAATATTAACAAGAAGATTCGAAATAACTAAAAGAAGTCGAAATGAAAATATATATACAAATGACATTTTTTTTTTTTAAATATGTAATAAATAATCTTAATCGTAAAGCGAACATAAATCAGTTATGCTAGGTGGCCGCGAGAAGCGTAGAGAGTAGCAAGCTAGAGAAGAAATTTTACTCCCAAATAAATAAGTAAAGCGATAGCAAAAGGATAAGTAAAACGAGTGCAAATGCCAGGCCATAAGACTTAAACACCATATTTAAGAAACTTTAAACAAACAAGCGAAGCAATAAAATAAGTACAGAGAACAAACACGAAGCGAGAAGCGAAGAGGGAAGTTACACAAAAGCATAATGAAAATGCACAACAAAACTAAGCAACTGATAGAGGTAAATGGGAGAAGTTGACAGAGAGAAGCACAGGAGAGCATAAAAGCATAGAGAAGTTCACGCTGCTTTCTTTCGGATTTTTTGTTGTTTATTTTTTGTTTTCGAATTTGTGAAGCTTCTCTGCAGATTTTCGAGCGGCACTCAGACCTAAGCACATATGGCATATACATACATAGCAAACAAACCCACACACACACACACACACACATAGACGGCAGTCGATAATAATCGATATGCATAGTTACAAAGTACAGAATACTCAACCAATTGTAGCCTTAGCTTGTAATCGAATATCAGAATAATCAACTTAGCCGTTAGCGTCTCTCGTCTCGTAAATAGTATTTAGTCCAAGCGTAAAGCAAATTTTTTTCCTTGTCCAATAAACGATTAGCGATTAACGATTAACGATTAATGATTAACGATTGATCGATAGCATAAAAACGTCTCATCAATTGTTCAAGTTAGAGGTTAATGAATAGAAAAGCAAAAATGTAAACGTATTCAACAAGATTCTTTTATAAAGAAAATTAAAGATAATAAGTGTGTTTTTTTTAAAGAAATATTTTTTTTTTGCATGTGCAAAAGAATATCTACATATATAGATACATATACATTTTTTTTTCGTAGAGCTGATATTTTTTTTCATATACTATATTTTATACGATAAATGGAAGAACATATATTTTTTTTTTTTATTTTTCATATTAAACATAAGCAGCCAAGCTAATTTTGTTGTATGTTTTTTTTTTTTGTGTGAAGAAATCAAAGCGCAATTAAAATAAAAAAATTATAAAATGTAATATTTGAGCAAAACAACCTCACAACAACTAATTTCATACATTTTAAATGTTCAAGGAAAATAAATATACAAACACACTTTTTTTTACATATATATATATATATCAAAGTAAATGTTTAGTGTTAAAAAAATGGAGTCTTTTTATAATGCATAAGAAATCGAAAAACGCATACATTTTTTTTTTGAGTTTAGCATAAGTAAAAAAGGAAAAGAAAAAGAAAAGAAACCAAAACACTTTTTTTTATATATATATATATATTAAAATAAAAAATTAAAAACAATAAGAATGAAGTGAAATACCATATATTATATATATAATATATATATATATATATATATATATATATATATATATATATATATATATATATATATATATATATATATATATATATATATATATATATATATATATATATATATATATATATATATATATATATATATGTATACATTAACGAATCGAACCTCAAAACTGATGATTAGTAAACAAAAATAGTTTCTTACGTAAAATCTTAATGAAAAAAAAAAAACTTACAAACAATGCATTGAACCAGGTTAACATATATAAATTGTCTTTTTTTTATTAATGTCGTGCATAGTAAATAAATAAAGCAGATTGCAGAAAACCCGACTTATGGTATTATATATATAGAAAAACAAATAAAACACAAAAACAAAAATGAAATGCAAATTAGAAAAAAAAAAACAAATAATAAACCGAATTGTTCTTCAATTTTTTTTTCGTCAACTCTATAAAGATTATTCATTTCGAATTTCTATTTAATGGCAATGGCCAAACATTCCACGATTTTTTTTTATATACATACATATATATATATATACACATAGGAACATTACTTATATACGCATATATATATCTAAATAAGAAGTACATATATAGTACATATAAAGCAAACTATATACTAACATATATATATATATATATTTTTTTTTTTTTTGCTTAGTAATTGTAGTGCATGTGAATCGTATTAAAAAAAGAAAGAATAAAAAAAAATATATATACATTAAATGAAATAAAGTTAAAGAAGAACCCGTCAAACTACTGTCAAATGTTTGAGTGCGGAACGTGAACTGCCCTTTGAAAGATTTTTAAATATGATAAACAAGAACAAAGACAACAACAAATACACAAGTCAACTGCATAAGCAATATATATAAACTACATAAATAAAGGAACAAAACAATTTAAAGAAATGTATTCACTGAAAAAAACACGATCAAAACTAAAACAAATTATATATGTAACTATATACCAATACGTATACAAATGTTAAGTGAGAACAAAATATAAAATTAAACGCGCGCATTTTTTTAAAAAGGAAATCCCAATTAAAAAGTACGAAAAAAAAAAAAATAGATACGATACGATAATCTATACTACACACACACACACAAACACACATAAAGACATAAACTTGTAACGTTCGTAGTTCATATATATGAAAGTGAAAAGAACAACTTGAATTTTAATTCGTTTATACAAATATATATATATATATATATATATATATATATATATATATAAACATATATTATAATATATGAATTGCAGCAGCTAATTGTTGTACGAAAACGTCACATTAAAACCAAGATAAGAACAAATAAACAAAAATATTTAAAATTCAAAAGAAAACGATTTTTTTGTTTGCATCACATGTTAGCTATGTTAATGCGGCAGACAAAAGCTGATAGATACGACAGCCATTTGGCATATTTGCGCAGTTAGCGCGCGCGGTTGGCAGACAAAGTCTTTATGCTACAAGAGATGTAATGTTTGCACTTTGGCGCGTATTTGAATTTGAATTCATTTATATAAGTGTAGAGCTACTCACTTTACAAGAAGTCAATGAAATATATGTGTATAGATATGTCAATACCATTAAATGGCATGTGCACTAGCACAATTAAAATGCATTACATCACTCTTGCAATGTACTGACAATCATCGTTGAGAGGTTCTTATGTGGAAGGTGCTCTTGATGTAGTAATTGCAGAGTGCTTATAGGCTATATGTGCGTGTTTACTCTATATGCATTGATAATGGGCATAACACTAAACAGTATCTTAAGTAAAATACAAATTTTAAGTTCGTACCATGAACAGGGTTTGTCTCACATTCACATTCGCATCGCTGGATCGTTTTTGTCTAACCTCAGCAAAGCGTTTGATTGTCGTCGATGCCACGCCTCTATCGTTTAGGTGACATTCCCCGCCTGATAGGCAATTGATTAACTGATAGGCGGCACACGTTTTTCAATCACACTCAATTAGAATTGTTTGTGTACTTTTTGTCATTAAATTTGTTATTGTTTTTAGCTGCTGTGCAGTGTTTTCTCTTTTAGTTTTTTTTTTCCCTGAACTCATTGAAAATGGGAATTCAGGGTGTAATGAAAATGTATGTAACAGGTGGAAGGACACGTCGCAGACCTCATAAAGTATATATATATTCTTGATCAGCACAAAAAAAAAAAGTTTATATGGCCCGGTTCGTCTTTCTGTCCGTCCGTCCGCCATTTTTCGAGCATAACTTCTACACCGTTTTAAATAGAGACTTCAAATTTATATATTTAGATAGATATTATGGATTTGCAAACAGACCCATTTGTATGCTATTAATATATTCTGAAAGTTTTATGAAGGTAGTCCATCTAGAAATGGAGTCCAAAGCGGTTAGCAGAGCTCGCGTTTATACGTGCGTAAAGAAGAAGAATATTAGTTTATTTATTTTTTTTTCAGGGTTCAGGGTATCGCGTAGTCGAGCCGTTTCGACTAGAGCCTTCTTATTTATTTATTTTTTTTTTTCTAATCTTGCGCACAATTTGATAACCATTAAAGTGTTTGCCATGAGGAAGTACCTTTTAAAGGTCATAATAATGATTTGCTATAAACGCTGTCATAAATATGATTTTATTAATTGTTTAGCTAAATTATAGATAAATATATTTGTATATTTGCAGTGACAAAGTTGCTTGTAAAATTTCGCTAATGAACTTAGCTTAGCTCTTCTTGTAAAAAAAAAAAAAAAATAAATATATATATATATGTTTTTTTTTTATTCCCGATAATCTTTGCATTTTGCTAATGGGGAATCCCCATATTCGAACCATATATGGTGCTCATATCTCTCTCTCTCTCTCTTTCACTTTCTCTACCCCTGAAATTAACTCGATTTACGATCTATATATACATATTTTTTCGATTCTATTCGATTCTCTATCTACATCTCATCCAGAGGCTAAATTTTTTGTTTTCTTATGCAACTCCATGTCATGTGATGATGCAGTGAACAATACGCGAACTATCATTACCTATATATATTTCCCTCTCCCTTTTTCTCCCTCTCCCTCTCTCTCTCTCTGTCTATGTGTTTCCCTCTCTTCTCTAGCAGGTCGTTACAATTTGTTAGCCATATCTAATTATTAAACTTATCAAAGATTTCGCCGATGCGTAGTTGCAATTGTTAAGTGCAAGTGGATCAAAAGCTGACTCAATCATAACAGCTGATTGGCTTGGCAATTGGCTAATGCCAAATGTCCATTGTTTACCCTCAAATGCACTTCAAATGACTTTATACATCACTGAATTTTCATGATTATTATGAAGAGGAGGGTAGCCCCTTTTAGGGTCTAGCTACAGTAAGAGTGTGTTGGGCCTAAGCTCTATATACATACATTCTTCTATATATGTTTCTCTTAAAAGACACAATAAATCCGAATCAGATATTCCTAGTTGTACTCACAGAATGTCGACCACTTCCACTACTCTTAATTCAATTCTAGCTTGTGTTTATTTACAAAGAGTAGACAGCCCGTTTATTGAATCATAGCATGTTCATATTGTTTCGATGATGTAAGTTAAACATTGAGTACTATACAGGGCCCTTACGTCACGCTGCCGGAGGGCAATAAATGTCTGTCTCGAACGCACTTCAAATGTATTTTATGCATGCCCAGTCTGGTTATCATTGGACATAGCCCTTTTCCAAGCGGGCGAGAGTCGAGCGTAATTGTGCTTGAATTATTGCTCAATTGATGGCTTTGCCGGGCTCTTAAACTATGTAGCCTAATGTCCTGGGCATGAGCACGGCAATGGGAAATGTATGTTGTAATAGTAATTCTCAATTTGTATTACTTGATTCAATTACTATAAAGTCACTTGACTCCACAAGTCCTATAGACTATTTGATTGGTGGATTATGGAATTTGGGGAGGCTGGCGCCTTAGTGAATAGGGTGTAAGGGGTCTAGGAATTGGGAATTTGAGTCTGTCTTTCAGCTATTTCCCCTCCAATTGCTGTCCACTTTGTTTACCTAATTGAAAACAATCTGATTAGGCTAAAGATACTCATGATACTTGATACTATATATATATATATATATATATATATATTCCATATTTATTTGTTAACTTTTTTGTATATTATTATTATTATTATTATTATTATTATTATTATTATTATTATTATTATTATTATTATTTGTTGTTGTTGCTATTTGCCATAGAAAATGACGCATTCCATTTGGCTAAGGCTAGGTACTTAACACATCACAGATTGCATTGCCATGAGCTGACTCCACTCACTTTTTCAGGAAGACCTCGTGCAGCTCCACATCCTTCAGATTATTAACGGCCGCCGCCGAGGCTCGCTGCTCCCGTCTACCCCGTCGACCCATGCGCCAATGTTCCTCGATTTCGATGAGGGTGCGCCCGCGTGTCTCTGGCACAAAGCTATAGATGAAGACGGCGGCGATAAACGACACAATCGCATAGAAGGCAAACAGATTCGATGTGCCGAGCAGTGCCTCCATATTGGGATAGATTTTCAAACAGATGAAGGCCAAGATCATGCCAAAGAATACTGAAATGCCAGATGCACTGCCACGTACGCTCTGTGGAAATACCTCCGATATCATGATGAAAGGCAGCGTCAGCATGCCCATTGTCGAGAATACAATGTGGGCCACAATGCAGACGACGGGCAACCAGGACCAGGTGCCCACTGTGCTGGGACACCAGCCACCGGCGGCTAGGAAGAGCATACAAATGCCCATGCCGGAGGCCGAGAATATGCCCGCCGGCCGTCTGCCCCATTTCTCGAAGATGCTGCTCATAAAGAAGGTGGTTATGATGCGTGCCACGCCCAGCATGACTGCGACCAGTACCGGATCGATGGTCACACCAGCTCGCTGAGCGATCTGCACCGCATACACAATGATGACAACAACACCGCAGGCCTGCTGAAATCCAAAGAAGCCAATCATCATGAGTAGTGGCTTATAGACCTCCGGCCGGCGAATGGCCTGGCTAATGGATTCGCTGGCCGCCGTGTCGCGGCTATTGTCCGCCGTCATTTTCATTTGCGTTAGCTCCGCCTCAAACTCTGGCACACAATCGTCATCTAAATGGATAAAGCATTTTATTATGTGTTTCATATTCGGCTATTGGATTGAATTACCTCGACGATGCAGTCCGCGGAAATAGCGCAGCGATCGACGGGCCAGCTCGATGCGACCCTTCTGTAGCAGCCAGCTAGGCGATTCCGGCATGGGCATCACCAGCAGCGTGGCGGCTAGCTGATAGGCGCAACTGATGCCGGCAATGAGCACCACATTGTGCCGTATAAAATAGCCCAGCAAATACATAAGCAATATGCCCGATGCCAGACCGATTGAAGTGCCCAATATCAAACGGCCACGTATGCGCGGTAAACTGATCTCAGCGGAGTAGACGCCCACCGGCGAGACGAACATGCCAATCATCATGCCGCCAAAGGCTCGACCCACTAGCATCTGGGCATAAATGTAATCCCGATTCGTGTGCATGAAGCTAGTCGCCAGCAACAGCCAGCCAATCAGGCCGATCACATTTGTCAGCAGTATCGTGTACTTGCGTCCGATGCGATCTAGAAAGTAGCTAACCATTAGACCACCCAGAGGACAGGCCATATTGTTGATGGAGGCTGTGGGGCGAAAGGAGTAGAAGAAAGTTTATCAAAAGGTTGTCAGAAAAAATAAAAAACAACTATTTGAAGCCTAGTTTTGTTTGAGAACACAAACAACAGTATCTCAATTAAACCGAACAAAAAAATCCTTTGAAGCTAATCGAAGAGTTGGATCTATTTATCAGCATTTATTTGCTGACAAAGTTCTAGATGAAATTCTTTAAGATTAGGTAAGCTAAGAAAAAAAAACGAAAGTAGATAATTAAAAATGAGAATGGAATGTGATCAGACATGAGATCACAGCAAGTCAAACATTGGGTTCTTTATAGAGATTATACAGAAAAGAAATAGGTTAAGGTCAATAAAGGTTAAATAGCGCAGAGTGTGCACTAAACAAGATAAGGCATTGATACAATGAGAGATAAGACAAGATAAGATAACGAAATAATTGGTTAATGATAAGCGTAAGAAAATTCAATGGATGCACAAATATTAAAGCTTAAGTTCAGCCCAACCAAATAAGGGGATAAGCTCGATTAGTATCGAGTCGACAAAGTCTTGAAAAGGGCATAATAAACATAGCTATTAAACATATGCTGAATACGATTTGGCAGATAGTAAACACTTAACCTTTAAGGACATTGAAGTACCAGACAAACAAATAGTCTAATAAAGTTCTGGAATCTCATTTATATCTTTAGTGAAAAAAAAAGCACAAAAGGCAGGTGATCCATCATCTTTGCAGCAATAAAATGCAGATTAATGAGATCCCGAAGATTCTGGCAAAATTTTCTTGAAGTCCATTGATTTCTGTTAAAATACAAAGATCTAAGAGATCCTAAAGAGCCCGGCAAAATTTTTTTGCAAACTAAGAAATAGATCTGATTGAGTTGAGATTGCTGAAACTTAGGAATTTCAGAACTCTATCTTAAAAAAAAAAAAACTGAAAAAAAAACAGTAAAAAAAACCAGATGTTTTTTTTTTTTTTTTTTACGAATAATCTAGTGCTTCGTCCTAACCGTGACAATTATTGTCTTTATCGCATGCTTCCATAGTGCCAATCATATTTTAATATTTATATTTTTTGGCTACTCGTATTCAGTTTAAGTCTTTCCGCAGCCAGCATTTGAATTCTTGGCTTTTACGCCACACATCCTGGCATTTTTGTTTATACTAAACTATTTGATTTTAATTCAACTATAATGAACAACACTTTATTGTACATATATTCTCTAATAAATTTTAAATTGCTCAGTAAAAAAATAAACGGAAAAATTCAATATATTTATTAAAAAAGCCAGAATACCTGCTGCCCGCTGTTTTAAATTTTTCCTGCAGTTGGATATTCAAAATAACTAGATTTGACGGGAAAAAAATCTGATTTGGCAACACTGATCTGTTTTACTAACTACTATAGGCAATGAGTTTGAGTCATTCAAGAAATCTATTGGAGTCTAAGAAATTGTCGGAGTTTCTTGACAATCTCTAGGATTTTATAAGAATTTTGTTTAAAGATCTTACGGAAATTGCGAATGCTTTCGGTAATTAGAAATCACTTGACTCTCAAAATGTTCTTTAAAAATTTACCCAATTATTGCAAATGTCTCCCATTCATTGAGTACTCACCAAACCAGCTGGCCTCGTCCTTGTTCAGCCAGAATGGTTGCGTTTCATCGGTCAGCTGATTCAGCGTGACGCTGGGCATGCTTACGACCATGCCAGAGCCGAGAACGCCGCTGTTGCCCAAGAAGACCATCAGCTCCTGTCGCAGAACGGCCAAGTGGCGCTCGCCTAAGGGTAGACTGCTCTCTTTACGCTTATGTGATTTGCTTTGTTTGCAATTGTTGTGTTTGTCGTTGTCCTTATTGCTATCCTTGCTGTTGTTGTTGTTCGTTGTGGCTTGCAGGTTGCTTTTGTCGAGATCCTTGCAAATGATTGCCATGCCTGCGTCATATTGCGGCGGCATCAGCTGTTCCTGTTCCAGCGTCATCTTGTCGTATAGTTCTTATCGCTGTTCTTGTTGTTGTTGTTGTTGTTGTTGTTGTTGTTGTTCGGTATATCCTTTGTGCTCGTTGTCTTCGTGTTTTCTAACTAGACAACGTTGCTGCAATGTTGACTGTGACCAGACTGTGACTATGCTATCTGCTGCCAGTTGGCTTTGTAGCGTGCTCCGTGCTTAATGCTGAGTCTCTTATTGTTGCTGGTGTTGTTGCCGCTCTTAACTTGGCTGTTGTACACTTGTCTAATTGAAAACGACAAGTGGAAACTTCCGCGCATTTCAATCATATGGCGACTGGCAACGACTCAGTATCAATTTCATAACTCGCTTCGTGTCTCTCCATGACAAAACAAAACAAGTAAGAAGGCTCTAGTCGAGATGGCTCGACTACGATATACCCTGAACTCTGCAAATAAATTAATATTCTTCTTCTTTACGCGCTCTGCTAACCGCGCAGTTGCTGCCGACGGTTGGGGGTGGGATGGGCTGTACTTTGGATGCTTATAACTCCATTTCTAGATGGACTATCTTCATGAAACTTTCAGATTCAGATAAATATTAATAGCATTCAAATTTGTCCATTTGCCAAATTACAAGTCTCTAGTTGTTGAAATACGTTTTTTTTTCAAATTGGTGGCGAAGGGGGCGTGGCATCTAAAATCTGAAAATTACAAAATCTGCGTAGCCATTATATCTATCTAAATATACAAATTTGAAGTCTCTAGCTAAAACGGTGAAGTTATGCTCGAAAAACGTAAAAAAGGTAAACGAATTTTCGATTTTTTATCGATAATTAAGGAATGGGATGAGTTATCGAAAAAACAAAATAAACTTGTACTGCGTAACTAAGATACGAGTGTTCATGTAAAATTTCTCTCTAGCTTTTGTAGTTTCCGAAATCTCGTCGTTCATACGGACGGACGGACGGACAGACGGACAGGGCTATATCAACTTATTTTTTTGTGCTGATCAAGAATATATATACTTTATGGGGTCTGCGACGTCTCCTTCTGCCTGTTACATACATTTTCACAAAAACATTATACCCTGAATTAATATTTTCAATGGGTTCAGGGTATCAAAAAAATCTATATATATATATTTATAAATTGATATATATATATATATAAGAAAAACCAATGAGAACCTTTTTTCAATATATATATATATATACATACATACATATAGATATTTACAATATATTTATTTTATCATTTTGAAAACGTAACTCCCACTTGACGTCGTTGCGTCTACGGAATTCTGAACTTTTGGACTTGTTCGATTTCAGTGTTTCGGTTTATTGTTTTTTCTTTGGCGTTATTAACCAATGTCTGCTTGATCGAGATGCGAGCGTGACACGACTTTAAAAAACCATTAAACTTTATTATTCTGATCAGCGAGAGGGAGATGGCGATGGAGAGAGGGGAAAAGAAAGAGATCACTCTAGTTATATAAAACATATGCTAATTATTGTACAATGCGTCTGCTTAGAATCTTAAATTGTAACGCGTTGATACTTTCATTGATGTAACTTAATGTCATCGGAATAGAAGTGATTGAATATAGCTAATACTCGGGGAGGATTAATGAACTAGAACGAGTTGGCACAACTTAAAACAAATTCTTAAAACGATTCGTAGCAAACACTTCAAGGCACAAGAAAAAAAATAACAACTAAATTTGTTAAACTATAATTAAAAAAAAGTTCACAAAAAAATTAAAAGAAATATATAAACATATATATATAAACATAATATATATGTATATTAGCCTATATATGTACATATATATATAGATATATATATATCATCGTTAGTTATGCTGGCTTATATATCGGTGTACAGCGATATATAGTCTCATTTTGAAATTGTATTATTCATGAAACAAAATTTGAAAACATATATATAATCTTTAAATAATATTTAAAATTTTTTTCAATAATATAAGCTTTCTCATCGATATTAACTTATTTAATTAATTTATTTATTTATTTATTTAAATATTGAGTTGATAACTTGATAAAAAATTTCACTTAAAAAAATTAAAAAAATAAGCTTTGCATTGATCGTGGCGTCTTTGCCTGTGGATAATATTGCATTTAAAACTCGCATATCGTATATCGTATATCGTATATCACATATCGCATATTGTATATAGTATCGTCTCACGCGTTCATCTCTGTATTGACAATATTTGCGTGCGGCGTTCTATTGATTCGACTATCGATTCGTAGGGCGCCCCGTAACTAGCCTCTTCAAGCCAAGCACACACATACACACACACACACACACACACACACACACACACACACACACACACACACACATACACACACACACACACACACACATACACACATGCAAACACAAATATGCAGACATAAATTATCACACGCGAAATTTGAGACTAGCAGTTGGCAATTGGAATTCGTAATTGGGGCAGTTGTTTTGCATCTGTTAATTACCGTTATTGCCTTTTTGCAATAATTTATGGCTCTGTTTGTGTCTTGAGTGTTTTTATAAGTGTTCGCAAAATGGATCGACTCTGAGGCGTCCGACTGAAGCAACGTTTGCGCAGCAACTAAAACTTTGCCGGGCTAAAACGAAGCACACAATAAATAGAACAGCAGCAGCAACAACAACAACAAAAACAACAACAACAACAGCAGCAGCAGCAGCAGCAGCAGCAGCAATAGCAACAATCTGCTGCTCTTAGCGGAAAAAGCAACTGTTGCTGCTGCTGCGGTTCAGTTGCGCTTGGTAATACCCTGTATGGATAACAGAGTGGGTTGTATTTGGCCGTCATTCAAAATGTTACCTATATCTATATCTATATCTATATCTATATCTATATCTATATCTATATCTATATCTATATCTATATCTATATCTATATCTATATATATATATCTATATCTATATCTATATCTATATCTATATCTATATCTATATCTATATCTATATCTATATCTATATCTATATCTATATCTATATCTATATCTATATCTATATCTATATCTATATCTATATCTATATCTATATCTATATCTATATCTATATCTATATCTATATCTATATCTATATCTATATCTATATCTATATCTATATCTATATCTATATCTATATCTATATCTGCATATATGTTATCTTATAATTTCTAACGCATCTTCTAGTCCAGCAGTTCCTTAACTATGAAATTCTAATATGTTTCTTTATTGGATTCCATTTAACAAATTGATTTTGTGTTTGTGTGTCCCACACGGCGTATGATAAACGTCACATTAAGTATACGACCCGCAGACCACCCACTTTGTTTTATATCATATTGTCGAATCGGTACTGCAGCTCTCTTGATTGGGTGGCCACACGACTATCCACTACATCTTCGACCTTTCCATCTCCCACTTTCCACTTTCGTCCATCCTACACCTCAGTCTACAAACGAACGACATTGCCAACGAACTTATCTTCATGGGGGAGAAGTTTGGTGGAGGTGAGAATGCCGTACGAAATCTACGTTTTATATTCTTCAAAAAGGGTATCAAAAGAGTATGTTAGTAGCCATGTGACGTTGGCATACAATGTCTGTTAGCTGAGCGCATGGCAAAGTTAACCAGCTCCAATTGAACAAATATTAAATAAATTATATTCCTAATTTTGGATTAATTGATATAATATATGTATATTTGATTAGTTTGTATGATAAATCGCTTTGACATTTTTTTTTTTATTTTGTTTTCAGGGTATTGCGGATCTTGTGTGAGACGCTGCAGCTGCAATTTCTGCTGGCCTAAAGCCAGAAGTTCTCACAGCTTTAGTTTAACAGCTGACGCTCTTCCACTCTCTCTCTCTCTCTCTCTCTGTCTCTCTCTCTCTCTCTCTCGCTGTCACCATGTTGCTGCGGAAGAGGGCCATAAATTATGGTGTGTGGTCAGTGATATGATATGTGTTGTGAAATTTGAATCGCGCTTATCAGACCGAACTAACGTCGCGATCAAAACCGAATTGATTTCATGAATTCTTCTAAACGGCTATTGTGTGTCGTGCGAGCGTGATTCAATTTAAATGATTAGCGGAATTCGTGAATTGAACAATGGACAAGACAAAATTATAGCTATCAAATTATCCAAAGCTAAACACATTTCTAATTTGATTAGATGTGACAAGCAGAAAGAACAAAACAAATTACAAATTGCCACGATAAGAGCTCATGGCAAGCGCTGTGGGCCAAAGTTTCTGATAGTAGGAATATCATCGAGTGCTTGATTTATTCGCGACAAACATACACACACTTCTTTATAAACTGATTTATAACCCGTTTTACACACAAACAATTAGACAGGTAAAGCGTATGAATTATTTGGCATTCAAATTTTTTGTGTTTTTTTTAAGCCTTTCTAAGCATGTTTTGCAAAAAAAAAATGTTTGCCTGTCATTGGCGTTTTGATTAATTGCTAACCTTTCGATCCGAATCAATCAATAAATTACAATGTGCACAATAACTATTTAAGTATTTCACAATTGAGCGACCAAGCACTGAGAAAGTTGAAATTGTATTTCTTCTTTCTTTTGGCATGCATGCTTAATTAATTAGCGTATGCAAACACACAAACACGACAACAAACACAAACACAAACACAATCATATAAATATTAACACAAGACTCGTCAGTATACAGCTGTACAAATATATATTCGATTTTATTTTATTTCGAATATTAAAGAGCGTCTGGTGTCTAAAATAAACTGTGTTTGCATCGTTGAATGTAAACAAGAGTAAATAACACTTAATTGCTGCATGCCAACAGCATGCTTACAATATGCAAGCGAATATCAATTTATTTTAACAATATTCTATTAAGACAATTTACAGGAATTTAAAAATCGGTTACGTAAATTGAATACACACTTTGAAGCTGGCTGCTATGGAACATCAGTAAGTAGTCGTGTGCGCAGCTTTCAGCAGTAAACGCAATTTTGAGCTAGTGCTGGGAAAAGATCGATGTTTACCTAATTCGACATTTCGATATTTTGTATGGGTTCCACATCGATGTATCGATTTGAAATGAATGAAAGTAAACAGTGTTTTCAGAATCATAATATTCGCAAAATCATATGAAAAATATTATACAAATATTTCTAATTAAATATAAAAATTAAAATAAACTAGTTAAATTATACAAAAATCAAGGATAAGACTATATCTCTTAACAATGCTGTCCAAAAACTTCATTAATGTTAGCATAACATCCTCTGCTAACATTTCAGACAGTTATTGAACAGTAACATATACATTTGAGTAACTTGAAGTTAGCTGCAACAAATGACATGCTAAATCATGTTAATTTGAGTACATTCGCAGAACAGATATTGAAATAATATAAAAATTGGCATTGCCAAATAATAAAGAAAGAAACAAATTAATATCCATCCCAACCAATATCTGTTGTGTGTGCCCAAATATGGTTTTCTATTTCAAGAGCAACGTCGTACAGCCACCAGCGATGCTGTACATGGGTCGCGACAAACACGAAAATGAGGAGCTCATCCGCTGGGGCTGGCCAGAAGATGTTTGGTTCCATGTGCACAATTTGTCTTCGGCGCACGTTTATTTGCGCCTGGGTAAGGGACAGACCATCGATGATATACCCAGTGATGTGTTGGTGGATGCAGCACAACTGTGCAAAGCAAACAGCATTCAGGGCAACAAGGTAAACAATTTAGAGGTTGTCTATACCATGTGGGAGAATCTAAAAAAAACTGCCGACATGGAGCCCGGCCAAGTGGCTTATCATGATGAAAAGGCGGTGCGCAAAATACGACTGGAGAAGCGCATCAACGAGATCGTCAATCGACTGAATAGGACCAAAACAGAAGAGGAAAATCCCGATTTTCGTGGGCAACGCGAGGCTAGAGATGCTGCTGAGCGCCAGGATCAGAAACGTTTGCAGCGCGAGAAGCGTGAAAAGGAGAAGGAGGCGGCCAAACAACGCGAACTAGAGGCTGAACTGCGCAGCTATGCCTCGCTCCAGAAGGCGGAGAACATGCGTACCAATTATGATGCCGGCAACGAATCTGATGACTTTATGTAGTATTGTGTTTGCTACATTAGATACTTAACACAAAACATACGTTATTATATATATATATACATACATATTTATGTATATATAATTTTTTTTTGTAAACCAAGTGTAAAACACAAAGCAAAACAATTGTAATAAAAACGCTATCTTGGATGTGGAGTCAAGCTTTTTACTTTTGAAATGTGGAGCAGTTCTGTTAATACGTGTGAACGCAGTTGGTCTGGCAGCGCTGACTGGTAATTTAAATGCGCTTAATTCAAATGAGAAACGGGCTTACTGTAAGTGCAATAAACATGCAAACTTTATTGTAAGTATGTACTATAAAGATGACACTGCAAATGGGATGACTTGTGGTTTTTTATTAAGTTTTTTAATATCAGAAATTTTCTCAGATATTTTTAATGTGAACTTACAAGCTAACTTTCAAATTTGAACTTAAGTTGATGCCTTGGTCTAATTAATTTGAAAATAGATTTACACCTGTAAACCCAGATCTCAAGATTTAACTTTGTATTATTTATTTGCTCGACTCCACTTTTGATTTGTACTGCTATCAGGTCGAAAAATGAAATAAAAAAGAAAAAGCAGTGGCGAATAAAGAAATGTTTTCTCATTTATAAAAGCAGAATCTGAAGTGGGGCGGAATTTAGCAGCCAAAATGCAACTCGAAGCCCAGGGACTTGTTTTTTGTTTTGTTTTTGTTTTTTTTTTTTATTTTTATTTATTTTTTATTTTATGTCTGCGGTTGGAGGCAGCCCCGATGCTGTCCTTGACAGCTCAATTTACGGTTTGGGTAGTTTGTCCGCTTTATGGAGTGACGGCTTGTTGCCTTTTTGAGATGTTCCGCAGCAATATTTGTGGATACGCACATGGCCATTGTTGTTGGTGCTGGATGCTGGATGCTGTATGTTATGGCTGGGCCAGCTGGCGGGTCAGTAGCATTCAGCACGCACTCATTATCGCCCGTTTTATTTTCACGCATTGTTCATGCCAAGCCTCGTACCCATCCTTTTTTTTTTTTTTTTGTTTTTGGGAACAAAAAACTTGATGAGGCTGCGTGTCTTTTGATTATGCCATAGCTCACTTGCAGCGCTCCTCACTGACCCGCCCATTGACCCTTCTCCCACAGCTTCCCTCGTTTGGTGTCTTATGCGCAATGTTGCTGCCATTATGAGCGCTCGTAAACATTGATGACAGTTCGAAGGCGCAATTGCCACGCCTGTTTTGGCCCCGTTGCGTTCACATTGATTGATTTCAAACTTTCGGCTCTCGATACCCTATGCAAATCTTATAAAAACCAGCTGACATTGCTGTTAACAGTGCTGTTAATGTGACGCTGTAAGCCCAATGTTTGGCATGAATTGTGTTTTAAATATAATGCCAACTCGGTTCAATTAGCAGGCAGTTGAAGGCAGTGAATACTTGATTAAGTTTTGAAATATGTTGAATTCTATTAACTAAAGTTTAAGTAACAAAAGTCGATGCTATGCTAAAGTCTGGTTGCAATTGCCCTGACCTGAAGTGATTTATTGCGGTTACAGAGTACAAGAGCTTGCTTGCAGCGGGCTAAAGTGTTGGCTGAGATCATCTTTACGATGTGTTCAACATTCTTTATGTGCCAGATAATTTGCAATACGAAACCATCCAGTTGCTTAGTTGAGTTGTTGCTATGCTTAGTGCTCAGTCCCTTGAGGTAGCTTCATGCGCCGCCTCCCTTTAAATTAATTATTAAGAGTATAAAATGATATCTCTAGTGTTCACTGTTCTTGAAACATAATTTTAACTTAATTGATATCGAACATCCTTTATGAATTATAGATCATCCGTTAGTCTGGTATGCCCGGCACGTTGAATTCGTTTTAAAATGGCCCCAATCAGATGTCGTAAATGCGGAAACTTAGTTTCGGCTAGGAACTATAATAAAGTGACATCCATGAGCATGAAAGTGGCCCTGGACCCTGGGACCCAGCATCCGCTCGTCACTCATCTCGCTTTGGTCCCTTTTTTGGGACTTCCCAATGCGTCGTATTCCACTGTCAAAGCCGCTCATCACTCAGCGCCGCAATGGCAGTCATTAATCAAATAGCACCAAAAATTCACCATTCCTCATGCGTCCGCAGCGGCCACAATCGCAATGGAACGCGTCGTTTTTGGGTTTTCATTGCATTTGTCACACAGCATCAGAAGTAGTCGAGGCATGGGAAATGCCACACTTGCGTTGGCGTCCAGTTGCACAAGGACAAGGACAACTCCCTATCTCTCTCTCCCTCTCTCTCTCTCTCTCTCTCTCTCTCTCTCTCTCTCTCTCTCTCTCTTTCTTTCTTCATTTATAGCCCTTTAACTAGCTTGTGTGTGTGTGTGTCCGCTGTCTCCGATGTCTATCATGAGTTGGCTTTTTTCATACGCTCAGAGCTTAATTATTAGTCTCTGATTGTTGACCGCCAACCTCTCTCTCTGTTACTCTGTTACTGAACAAGTTCACAAAAGCTGAAGATTGAAGATTGTGTTATATATATATATATATATATATATATATATATATATATATATATATATATATATATATATATATTAAAATTGAAAATAATTAATTTTTTTTTTCAGATTAATTCAAGTTTTAAATACCAAAGTCAAAATATCAAAGTCAAAATTCGTAAATATCAATCAGAATGAAAGAAAAATTGAAATATTTAAAATTTTGAAAACTTTTCGTAAAAAATGTATAGTCATCTAAATGTATCAATCGAGAAGAAATGCTCAAACATATGAATGCACATTGATCTCAATTGAGGCATTCTGAGACTAGGGCAATCGGTTATGAAAAAATTGTAATTTTTCAAATTTTTAAAATAATTTTCATGTTCTTTTTTTTTTTTAATTTATTTTATTTTCTTTCCTTTTTATACCCTGAGCCCATTGAAAATGGGAATTCAGAGTATAATGGTTTTGTGAAAATGTATGTAACAAGCAGAAGAAGACGTCGCAGACCCCATAAAGTATATATATTCTTGATCAGCACAAAAAAATAAGTTGATATAGCCATGTTCGTCTGTCCGTCCGTCTGTCCGTCTGCCCGCCCGTCCGTCCGTATGAACGTCGAGATTTCGGAAACTACAAAAGCTAGAGCTAGTCGAGCCGTCTCGAGTAGAGCCTTCTTATATGTTTTTCTGTATGTTTGCTATATACACATAAATTATATATATATATATATATATATATATATATATATATATATATATGTTTGACGAGAAATTCATTTGCAAACATTTCTTGATTAATCGGGTAATAAATAATTTTTCTGAAGCTGCCATCAGTTCATCAAAATTCGCTTTTCATATTTGTTTGCAAACTGTGTTGAAATCCATACAAGTTTCTTCCATGCATGCCGCATGTCGCACAGCGCGCTGCAGCGTCTGTCATCGTTCATGCATGCAAACACATAGAGAGACGAAGTCGACCAACAACACATAGTGACAGTACCAGAAATTCTGGCTGGAGGCGTTGGTGGAAACGGAAGTGGCGAAGGGGCCATTACCCGTGTGGTGAGCAGGGGCAATCAATCAGTTGGCCAAACTATTAGAGCAAAAGCACGACTAACAACACGACTTCTTTAGCTGCGGGCTGAATTGCTTAATGGAATTGTATATTAATTTCATGTATAATATATATTATACCATATTAAATATATGTATATATATATATATATATATGTGTATATGTATGTATATATGTTGTAGCAGCAGTTGTAGCGATCGCTCATGCGGCAGACGAGTTGCTTTTCGCAACATTGAAATTGTTTATTTTTATGTGGCCTGGCACAGATAGCGCTCAAATAAATGCGCTTCACAATAGCTCTCTCCAGATCATTCCAGGACCATCCTAGCACCAACATAACATTCACATTCACATTCACATTCACATTCACATTCACACACACGCATGACTTCAAATGCGCGGTTATGAGTTTGTCCTTGTGCTGGCAATTTCCCCGGGAGCACTGTGGCCAAAGCAAGCGGAGCTATGTGTGATTGGTATGCTGATGAATACCCTGTAACAGTTAACCCAGATGAAACTGAATGGTATTTATTCGTATGCACATAAATATATATCATAGATACATCTAATGTAAGAGTTAGTTAAATGAAATGTTTAGCTTATCTAAACGCAGTTCTATTCTATTCTATCATCTATCCATTCTATCATCTATATATTCTATCATCTATCTATTCTATCTATCTATGTATCATAATCTCTCTGCTTCCATCTTTCATTTGATTTTCATCTTTACTCTCTTCTTTCTCTCTTTTCTATCCTATTTTCCTATTATCTATCTCCTTCTTCTCTCATATTTTTCTTCTCTTCTCTCTCTATTCTGCTTTCATCTCTATTCTCCGTTATATGATTTGATTTTTTCTCTTGCTACTTCATTATCTATCTCCTCCTTTAACCGTTATTTCTTATTACTTTTGTTTTCTCTGCTCTCTTTTTTCATTACTCTCCACTCATCTGATTCTTCTCATTTCGCATTTTTCTTCCTCTTTTGTCCTCTCGCTCTCTTCTAATCCCTTTTCTTTCTCTATTTTGTATTCTTTATTCTCAATTCTCTATTCTCTCTTGGTTGTTCTTTCATCTCTCTTACTCTAAGCTTACTTAACAACAAAGCTACCCCATTGCCATTGCCAGCTTATGTGGTAGTAGTATAAGCGCTTACTTCATGTTTGGTGGCAAGGGAAGTTTGCACTGAGAGAAAGGATACGGATAGGAAGCTGTGAAATTTCGTTTGAATGTGTCTCAGTGGACAAATCAAAGTTAACGAAGCTCCAGATCCTGAAAAAAACACAAACAAACAGCTCGGAAAAGCGCGCGCGCCGAAGAATATTGAAAAATCAGCAGAACAGCGTAAGAACAACAACAATGAGGAACAAGAAGAAGCAGCAGCAGCAGCAGCAGCAGCAGAACAACGCGTACCAACAATGCCTGTTAAGATATGATAGGTAACAGGAGCTGTCGGAGCAAAGCCCCAACAAGTAACTCCCCCCCTTCCCGTCGGCCAGCCAAGCAAAAGCAATTAAGTTTTCGTTCCAGCTGCAATACATAAATTTTTGAGAAGAAAATAAAAAATATCTGTGCTGTAAAGTAACAGAGTGGGAAAGGGAAGAAGAGAAAGAATGAGATGCAAAGTGCGAGCGAGAGAGAGAGAGAGAGAGAGGAGTGGCAGATGGTTAAGAAAGTGGGAATTGATGGGGAAGCGAGCTGGATTAATTGCAATGCATTTCTATGCACCACATCTTGATACAGAGTTCTCGTTCTCTGCATTTCGGACAAAGTCTACCGTTTCGGGCTACTTTGTGAATCAATTAGATGAACGGTTCACGTTTTTACTGATTCCGTGAAATTATTTTCAAAATTGATTTCTTTCTGATTTTTTTTTTTTTTTTCAATCAATTCATATTGTTTTTAGTCGGTTCAATTGAAAGGCTCCATAATACAGAATACACTTAGAACACTGTTTATTGACTAAATAGGAATACACGAATCTCTATATATTTTACAAATATTATAATTCGAATTAGAAGACGATTTATAATTTAATTAATTTAATTTAATTTTACTTACTCTTATTTTATTTTTTTTGTTGCCATTTTTTACTTTTAATTTGTACTTGCCAAATATGTTCTTTACATATATATATTATATATACATATATATTTTTTCATTCATTCGTGATTACTTGAATTACAGTGAAATGTTTTTTACGCCTCAGTTCAATTCGATGGATAATTATAATGTGAACTATTTCATAAAATGTTCTATAGAATAAAATGTTCATCAGTTCCATGAATAAAATAATATATGTATATATAAAAACAAAAACTAGTTCATTTGAATGATTCATCAAAATTTAATTATTTATCTAAAATGATTAGGGAAAACTTTTTTCGTTCTTTATGCAGCTAAATGATCGAAATCCAGTTCAATTGAGTGACTTGCTGGCTCATAAGTTGAAAATCAACAATTGAACTTAATCGTTATGAACTGAACTAGTTTTTCATGCGAGAAATAGCTGACATTTGATAAACAGTTATGTAGATTAGTTGTGCTTTAAATGTGTTGTGAAAGCGCTTAACTAAAAGCAAACTAGGGGCAACATCTAGTTGGCCAAGTGAGGCGAAATGTCCTTGTCAGGGAAAAGCAGCAGCTGGGCTGGTTGAGGATGGCATAGCCTGGAGCTGAAGCAAGCCCGTTCAAGCTGACAATTTGGCATGCTCTGGCATCGGGGCAATAAAGTGCCACGCCCATCGCATATAGGGCAATGGGTGCTGCAACTATTTACCGTGGCAGACTGCAGGCCCCGTTCGCGTGATTTGTGTGCAAGCACCCTTCAAGGACATGCGACGCACAGGCGACTCTCAAAGAGAGTACTAGGAAAAGATGTGGTTTCAGAGGGGGGGGGGGGGGGGGGCTAGACAGCTGCATGCTAAAAGGGTCTATGGTTGCATTTTACTATGTGCCATGGTGGCCATAAATTCAATGCACTTGAACCAAATGCCCCACGAGTAGGAGAGAAGGACTTAAAATCGAAATCAACGTCAGATTCACAGTTTCAGAGTCAGCCATAACAATTGCGTCTTTGAGTCTTAGAGCTAAAGAGCATCAGAATCGAAGTCACAGTCACACGCAGCGTATTTGAGATCGTTGTCCGGCTCCGGTTCCGGTGCCGGTTCCGCCGCCTGAGGTCGAGTCATAAGCCGTCGTTTATGACCCCAGGGCGCAATTGCTCTTCGCTTTATGCATCCTTGTCAGCAGTTTATGTGCCGTTTGGTCATTTGCCCAAATTGTTTATGACCCAACAGAGGCAAAGCAGAGAGCCAGAGCGGCCAGGCCACATGGCCCACAAAAAGGCTGAATCATATTTTTGTATTGGCCAGGCCACTTGCCAGAGAGCTACGACGAGCCATTAAATACGAACATTGCGTACAATTTACGACAGCGTCGCCACCCTATTCAATCATTCACTTAATTTCATATTATATATAATAATAGCTTCAAATTCTCAGATATCGTTATCATTGTGGAGCAGTCTAAGTGATTGGCAGACAAGTCATTTACGGGTGGTAAGAATTGCAAACCCAGCAAATCGAATCTATAAGAAATACTCTATTGATTGTTCCTTCCAATGCATTACAATTCTTCAAATTCAGATTCTAAACTTTCTCTTTGATCTTATTGGCATCCGAATCATAGAGAAACTGTAACGAGCATGAGCACGAATCTCTATATATATTACAAATATTATAATTCGAATTAGAAGACGATTTATAATTTAATTTATTAATTTATTTAATTTAATTTTTTTTATTTATTATTTTTTTTGTTTGCCATTTTTTTACTTTTAATTTGATACTTGCCAAATTTGTTCTTTATATTTATATAAATATTTTTCTTTTTTTTCTGATTTACGTATGTTACATATTCTGGCACACATTGGAAATAAATTATAATGAAAGAAAGAAATGATTTAAAGAATTCATTCTGATTCTAAGAGAGTCTCTGCCTCTTGTCCTCGTTACGGCCATGGTCTGGAAGCTTACGCTTGATCGGGACTTGATGCGCATTTGCCCCAAATGGACATTGGATCTTCTCCTTTAGTATAGTCAAAACCACCTGATGGATAGGCACGGTCCGACCATATATAGACAAATATTGTGGCTGCAAAGGGAATGACCATCCCAGTTCTGCCAGTTGGCTCCGCATATCCTCCATGGTGCGCGACATGATGCGGCAGCTAGTATATAGATTTAGATTTTTGCATATATAGATTTTTGAAATATGATTTGTACAATATTTAATTTTGCACAATAAGTTCACAAACTTTTTACGGATTCGATGTTTTGTTTATTATTCTTAACAACAGCAAAAAATAGTTGTTTTTGGAAAGAAAATATATTTCAGTAGCTTTTATTTTTTATTTTTTTGCTGCTCTCAGAATTGTGTTCTGTCGGTAGTATAATGTTTACTGGGAGAACATTTTCCAGTAGACTCGACTGTGAAATCGCGTGATGTCGATGTCAGGGCTAATGTGATCACATCATATTGATTGGACTGATTTATTTATGTAGAGGCGTAAGGATGTAAGTCAGAGAGAGACAGAGAGAGAGAGAGAGAGAGAGAGTGAGAGAGAGAGAGAGGTTTAAAAATGAGTGAGATGGAGGTAAACAGATAAAGAGAGGAAAGAATAAAGTCAGTAAGTGAGAGCAAGCGAATGATTGACAGAGAGACAGATAGACAGAGCGAGATGTATAATGAGAGAAATTAGTATGTACATATATATTAAAATTTTGTACATAACTGCATAAGTACTGATTCAGCAATAGAATCTGAAAAAGAATCCACATTCAAATAGTTTACATGTGACATTGCGGCTTACATTTGTTGTTCGAAGACCTCCGTAAAAAATAAATGAAACACATTGGACTTGCTTCAAACATAATTGTTTTAATTGAATTCCCCAAATGTATTGTATATAATTGTTCGTTTAATAATTTTCGCTTTAACAATTTGTATAGTATACGAGAGTATATACATATATAATATATATATATATATATATATATATATATAGGGGGGTATATCAAGTTTAATTAGAATGCGCACATATACAACTGTGTTTCTATATATATATATATATATTCATATACATTTATAGATATATATTTAAATCTATTTTTTTTTACGTAAGTTTTTGTATGAATTTAACTTCTTTTAATTTTTTTTTATTATAGAAACAAAATATTTAAGTACCTTCATATAATTTTAATTTGTATTTTTGAATTTGGAACACTTTGTCGAACGAATTCTAAGGGTGTCTGTTTTTTTTTTTTTTTTGATTTAGCTATAGTTGTAGTTGTATTTAAGGTTTAATTAGTTGTTCCGCATAGTTTGCACTAGAATGTAGTTGGTTTTCTTCTTTCATATATAAGAATCTTAAAATATGTATTTATATTTAAAATATAATATTAGTTTTATTCAGTTGGATGGGTTGTTTATTTGTTTAAAGCTTTCGTTAGTTATACTCTTGGTTGTAGTAGTTTCTCTTCTTTTCTTTTCTTTTCATTTTTTTTTTTCAATTATGTAGTTGTTCTTCTTGGTCGAAAGTTAGCAAAAAGGCTTACAAATTACAGCTATAGATAGACATTTAGATAGATAACATAGACATAATTGGTTAGGTAGATAGATCGAGAAGTAAGACATGTATAAAATGGACAACAAGAAGTTTATTCATATGCGCACAGTATATATATATATATTTGTATATAAATATTAGAGTTGGCCAACTATATAATATTTCTTATGCAAATAAAGGATAAAACCTTTAGCGGCTATAAAGAGGCATAGACAAATTGACTCGTTAGCAATGCAGAGCCGATCAAATAATTTCAAGACTGCACGTTCCTAAATCAACCAAAGAGCTCCGCATTGCACTTTAATTCATATAATACTCCATTGAAATATTTTGCATCCTCTCTTTTAAGTTATTATTATTTTTTTTTTAATTTTAGGAACAAACACGAATGATTTATTCGTTGTTTTCTATACACTTTTCAGTTCATTTCGTCTTCTAATTAATTTTAATTTTAAATTCTCGCTTGTTTAACCTCGCACGTTTTACTCGTTCCATTTCCAATTGTTCTCTCAATTTGAAATCTCTATCATCAGCTTAATAAATATATTATTGACTTAAAGCAAAAAAAAAAAAAAATTAACTAGCTGAACGAGCATTAAGAACATTGTTCAATAAATCTTATTTTTTTTATATATAAATGGATATAGGTAGAGATACAGATATAGATATAGATATACATAGGTATAGGTATAGATACTTGTAGTTACATATGTGATATAGTAAAATTTGTAATCGTATGTGTGTGCGTGTGTGTGTGGGGAGGTGAGTTGATTGACTGTTTTTTTTTTTTTTGCATATATATGTTATGTTATGTTATGCGTAAGATAGTCAAATATCTGTCATAGTTAATTATACTATAAATTATGTCTGAAAGACAGCGTAGCAGACAAAAGCTAAACAACATGTCCAAATGTTAAAACAAAGAGTTTCATAGCAGCTAGCTTTGTAGCGGCTACATTTAGGAATAAAGACAAAGAAAGAGATAGTTAGAGATAGAGAGAGAGAGAGAGAGAGAGACAGAGAGAGAGAGAGACAGAGAGAGAGAGAGAGAGAGGGTGGTGCATTGCATGGCTTTGAGTTTATAAATTCATTGTAAATAGTAGTTGTTGTTGAACTGCATTTACCATTTAGTCTATTGCTATCAAGCTTGATTTACTCGCTGACTTACTTATGCTCTCTCACACATGAACGCAGTCCCTAACATGCACACTCACTCACTCGCACACACACACACACACACACGCACACACTTAAGCCTTAACATACGCTCTTTCTCTCTCTCATATCTACACTTGCTCGGCACTCTCATCGAGCACCATCGAGTGCAGATCCATAGCGGAGCGCGTCTTCCGTGGGGGTCTCGGCATCAAATAATGACTCGTGCTGGCACCCACGAAAACCGAATTCTGGCGGGGCCGAGAGACGTGCGAGACATGCGAGGCATAGCCTGAAATGAAAAAGGTATAAACACTTTGATTAACTAAGGCAAAGGTTTCAGCACAGATCGAGTTCCAATAGATATGACAGCATTAATGTCAATAATAATGATATGGCAGCATCATGAGGCAATGATTAAGATCATGACAATGAAATAAAAAGTATAAAATATTATAATAATAGCCAATGGCAATGTCAATGCCAATGCTGTGCTTTTACATATGATAGTAATGAAAGTAAGTCTAATAACTTTAAACTAATGAAATTGCTAATGCAGGTTAATGAATTAATAATCATAATCGAAATGCTTTTTGCCAAATTTCAATTATATCATCAGTGAATGCACACAATTAACTGTACACTTACACACACACACACATACATAGACACACACACACACACACACATACATAAACACACATAAAATTTCCCCTCATTCTGCATTAAAATTTTACTTAATTTTAGCATTTGCTATATTTCCAAGAGTTACGTTTCAGCATGTGGGTATTCTCTTGGCATATATATATATATATATATATATATATGTGTGTGTGTGTGTGTGTGTGTGTGTGTGTGCGTTTCCACTAGATTTAATTGCATAGCCATTGCCATTGTCGGTTTCAGAGTCAGAGTTGGACCTGGAGTCGCAGCATTCTCGAGCGCCAACAAATGGCATTAAAATTGTATTGTTATTTGCTTCGCTAGCGCCTTTAGTCCCCCCCTTGGGCAAGGCCTCGGCAACATGCTATGTCCCCTCGTGAGCTTCTTGCCGCTTGCTGTTGTGGAGCTTAATTGTCTGGCAACTCATTAAAAGTCCAACTAGAATGCAGCACTTAAAGCAAGCAACGCCTCAACTAGCGCGCATTAAACATATTTATAAGCTTTACTTCGCTGCTATCTCTCTCTCTCTCTCTCTCTCTCTCTCTCCATCTATTCTCACTCATAGTGCTGACTATTTTCTTTCCAGTGAGTTGCATCTTGGCAGAATTAAGTCCTCTCTGACATCGGCGCTAATGCGTAAAGCACAAACATGTGCGTCCGGCATAAAACACAAATGCAGAGCACTGGAAAAACTACTTAAGAACTGAGTGACGAAAGGTGTCCGACTACGAAATACCCTAGATAATGCGAGCTCAAAGGCGAAATTTGAGTATAAAGTTTTTTTTTTTTTTTTTTTTTTTTTTTACTTTTTCTTAAAGTACACTATAAATATTTTATTTTGTATTTACATATATGTATATTTATCATAAATCCATATCGCTTCAAGATAACAGACTTTTCCAGAACTCTTTCACTAAATCATTCTATTTGAGGACTTCTAGTCTCTTCAGCTGTCACAGGGCATCTAGCATAAAGACCTGAATTAATGATGGATGAATGACGCACATCCAAGTGCTAAGGTATAGTAGCAAAGGAAGTATAGATATGATGATGATTGACGAAAAATGATTATTATTAAATAACTTTTATGTATATAACAAATTATGAAAACGTGGAAGTGATTATTTAATTAAGTCTCTATAAATGCTACGAGCGAGACAAGTTTTTGCCGTCGTTTTTATTTTTATTTTATTTTTTTCTACACGTTATTTTCTACAAGTTCTTAAGTTAAACAAACTTTCAGCTAGTTCGATGGGATTAACATGCATTTTCATTGAAAATTTATTTGCAGCGCATAGTTTGCAACGCTTCGCGCAGCGCACAAAAGTAGGCAACACAACATGCATTACGAGTTGACAACAAACACATACACACACATACACACACACACACACACATACAATAGGGTGTATCGTTTGTGTGTGTGTGTGTGGGTGAAGACGTTGTTCGAATTTAATTGCATTTTGCATTTGCATTTTACGCGAATTTTTTACACGAAAACCAACAAGCACAAGTAAATAATAGAGCAATGCACGACTAGTGGTTACCCTGTAAAGAAATGTACCAACTTGATTTTTATAATATTTAACATGTGCATGTAAAATTTTATATTGCATTCCAGAATTTAATGTCTTCAGCGTATATAGTAAGCACCAATAATGCATTTCGATATTTATCGATTATTGCTAATATGTTTATTAGTTAGTGTAGGCAGTAATTACGATACTCTAAGATTACGTAGTGCTAGAACAATTCAACATTCAACACGTTCACACTTCAATAAGTAAATTCGCTTTCTATTGCCGAGCCCATGCAACGGCTGACTACACCCATTGGCATAGCATTGTCGAATAGGGTTAAGCGAAAAACGTGCAGCATGCAACATGAGGCATGAGTGTAAAGTGTAAAGGCCGGCGAAACCGTTTGGTGTGGGGCACGTGGCAAGGACATCAAGGACAATGCGCTTACCCTTCGCATATATGCTGGGATTATAGGCCGCAAATTGACACGTTGGCATATTCAAATTATGATTGTGCACCATGCCCATCGACATGCGGGACACAGACGAGCGCTGCAAAGACAAAAACCAAAGAGAATATCAATGAAATAGATATGTAGCTAGATATGGATATGGATATAATATACATATGCATATATACATTACATATATATGTTCAATTGAATTGAATTATTTTTATTTGAATATCAGATCGATATTGAAATGCAAAATATTTTTAGATTGATTTTAATATTTCGATTAATTTCATCTCGAATATATTTCTATATACAATTATATATTACCTGATGTGTCTGCACGGCATCGATGTCGACCAGTGGACAGGAGCTGCGATGCTGTTGCTGAAACTTAGGCTGATACGGCTCCAGCATGCGTATCTTACCCCAGCGATTGAAGAACAGCATTATGGCACCCACCCAGAGGATGAGCACGAGGCCCACAATCAGCACCTCCTCGGTGCGCACTATGATCTTCGGGCCTACAATCGAAATGGAAATAAGTTTATTTCAATTGTTCTCTATGAAATCTAGATTTTTTTTATTTTTATTTTTATTTTATTTATTTATTTTTTTTTTTTTTTGCATTATTATTTGTTATTTAAAATTTCTGTTTGCTGCACGTACGACGCATAAATAACTCAAGATGCCGCAAGAGTGGAATTCAATTATCGCGCGTTTGCTGCCACATTCTGTTGCTGTCTGAGCACCTGCCTCTCCATGGCTCATAGCTCATGGCTGTTCGCTGTCGCAGAGGGCAATTGGATTACAGTTAAGACCATAAACATTCAATTACATTCATCGTATCCTGCGCATATTCGCATATTCAAAGATTTACTTTAAAGCCGAACATGCATCGCTTTTATGTTGTTTTACGATTTAAGCCTGTTTCTTGTCGTCCTTTTTTTCTTTTTCTTTTTATTGTGTGTGGAGTGATCCGACAATACCGGCTTAGCATTGATTAGACTGTTATTTGCTTAGCCTGACATCATTTGCTGTTTGACAATCCGAAATGTGCTGCTTACATACAATATATTTTGAATCTTATCTGGCAACTTTAGGGGGATATTGTCAAGCAGCTTTGTATCTATCTAAGCAATCTGGCAACGTCAGAAGGACATTGCCAAGCAAATAGCTATGATTCTATTAAGCCATCTGACAACGTTCTAATAGTGCTGATATACATCTAAAATTATTGTACAGTTTAGCTATCTGGCAGCACTAAAAAACAAATAATACTCTGAGGAGCAGCTAACACAACCGTATTAGTTTTAACCTAATAAATATAAGTTGTAAGTTTAGAGAGTTGATCTGGTAACGCTATCTTATTCCTAAGCAAACTTTCTTTCATCATACTTTGAAGGACTTTTTTCCCAAATGTGTGTTCTTGATAGTCTGGCAACTCTTGTTTCATTATCTATTTTGTACTTGTACATCAGATTTGTGTAAAAGTGTTCTCGGATAAATTTAGCGATCTGGCAGCACCAAATGAGCGCATATATAAACACTCGATCAACTGCTACTATCTGGCCACACATCATATATTGCCAGCTGCTTGTTAAGTTGGCTGCATTCCAGCTATCGCTATCTCTTTCGCTTTCACTAGGGCTGCATCACCTAATTGACGCAAATTGTAAAAATCAGATACTCTCAAACGATTATATATAATCCCGGTTTTTATGGCCATTGCACACTGCACTAACGCTATATATATTTAAGCTGGATTAGGTGGGATCACATAAATGAATTGATTCAGAATACAAGCTCGAATCGTTGAGTTCAACTAACCCGTTTCGATGGTTGTGCCGTTGTTGGTGGCTGTGGCCGCTGTGCCAGTGGGGTCTGTCTCCTGGCTGTTGGCTAGCTCAGCGTTATAGTCCACGGATGTGTTGCTGCTGCTGTTGCTGCCACGTGCGGCATTTGGGGACATGGCAGCCGTCTCTTCGACCTCCACCAGAAAGTTTGTGCCGCTCTGCCAGCCAGAACCCCATTCTGCGAAACAGTTTTGCGAATTGAGTACATCGTTGTGGCATGCGGCATGCGGCATGTGCGTTAGCTACTCACCTTCAGAGATGCCTGTCAATGTGCTGACCTCCTCAGCGTGCACCAACAGCTTCACAACTAGCAATAGAAGAAATAGAGAGTGTGTGAGAGAGAGAGAGAGTGAGAGAGAAGGGAAGAGCGGGTTACAAATGTTGCAAATACAAACGACAAACTTTCAAGTGCAGCACTCGCATGTGGCAAGTGGCTAATATTGACTTTGGTCACTCGCTTGCCTTGGCAAACAGCCAACAGTCAAATCAAAATCAAAATCAAAATCAACAAAAGTTTGCCCAAAACTTGGTCATCGAGCTGTCATCAAAGAAACATTTTGGTTTCCAGATATCATCTTGATATAAACATAAGTGCAAAGTACATAAATCAGAGATATGAATCCAGATGCTACATAGAGATAGAATGGGAAATGTGCTGAGTTTATGGACCGGGCCCGTAAAGTCGCCTAAAGTTTACGAAAATAGATATATATATATATATATATATTTAAAATATTTAAGAATTAATATGTACAGCTCTACTGCTAGAAATATTTATACAAAATATATGCTATCAGTTCTCTCGCACCTCTATTTGTTTTTATATACATTAAACGAATCATACATATATCATTATTATATATATGATACATGTTTATCCATTTGCGTCTATTCACATATCATATATCTTCCATTTCACTATAAATACAGAGTATTTAATAGTCTGCATCGTCAATTTTCCATTAATTTCCTTAACAACTTTGCTCTCGCTCAGTTACAATTCATTTTCAATTAACGAATTCATTTCAATCTCAATATAAGAACATTCCATCGATAGGCAGACGCTGCCAACTTAACTAGTTATATGTAAGTGCTGCCAGATCGTTGCACTTTACCAAAGTGGCAGGCAAGCTAATTCAATTTCAATTAGAGTCAAGCACAATTTAATTGCAAGCAATGGAAAACTTTGCCACTCGCTGCGTAAATTGCTCAAAATTACCTATAGACAAGGGGCATCTAGCGACTGGGGTAGAGTTTGGAGTGTATAACATCAGCAAACATTTTTCTTTTGTTTTTACCCTGAACCCATTGAAAATGGGAAATCAGGGTATAATGATTTCGTTGAATGTATGTAATAGGCATAAAGTATACATACTCGTGATCAGGATGGCGAGCTAAGTCGATATCGCCATGTTCATCAGTCCATTAGTCCGTCCGTTTGACTTGAACGCGTCGATGTAAGAGCTTGAGACTTCATTCTTAGGTTCGCATATTGCAAGCACAGTTTGTTTTCGATATTCGATAACATTTACCGTTTCAGAGTTATCGATAAAACATTTATCGAGAATCAGTTATAAAAAATATATCTCGTTCATCTTTACAGTTAGAGTCTCCAAGTCTTCTGCATATACATATGTATATAGATACTAATTTAATATAATTTCAGTTTTTTTTTTTCAGATTTTTGATTTCGATCCCCAATTCAGCCTCACACCCCGAAATGTGTAAAAAATATATTTCAAATACTAGAGACATACAGTTTGGTTTAACATATAGATATGAATATCATGATCACAAACTGAAAGTTTCATTACGATTGTCCGTTTAGAAACCGAATTATTAATCAAATAAGTTCCCACAACAAACCCCACGTATATCAGCGTGTCTGTGCGTGCGTGTCTGTGCATGTCTAGTTTCTTACGTGTGCAGAAACGAATCGAAAAATTCTTGGAATACTATAGGTTCCTTCAGGGAATCTCGTAGTCGAGTAGTCTCGACTAGAGTTTTCTTACTTGTTTTTTATTTACTTTTTTTTAGCTTGATTCCCTCGAGTGTTGCATGCTTTGACGCGGCCAATTCACATGTGCAACTTTATGTTGCATGCAACGGCTCGCTCAGGCACTGCCCAGATATCCCACTACAGGGACACACACAGCCTCAGCCGCAGTCTGCAAATGTTTTTGCTGCCATAGAGTTCGTAAAGTGCTTGTGTCAGACATCAGGCATGACACACACACACACACACACACGCACACACACACACGCACATTTAGCGTAATGGTTGCTGGTGCTATGAACACAATTTACGAATATGCGAAACTTAAGACGTAACTTTTGGCACTTGTTTGATGCATTAAAAGTTACAACTATACCAAAACTAGAGAAGTGTGTGGCCCTGGAGGGGGTAAGTTCTCATAGAGCTGCTTAAGGGGTAGGATGGCATTACTAAGTCCCTATTGTGATAATGATGATGATGATGATGATGATGAAGATGATTTATGGCCCAACCACAAAAGCCGAAATGCCATCAATTTAACGTCTTCAACTAAAGTCTGGTAACAGAAGTTATTGACTAAGCAATACCCTGCAGTTGAGTTGAGGTAATAGTGTGAAGTCTATGATGCGAGTATATACATACATACATCAATAGATCTATGCATGTGTATGTATGTAAGTATGTATATGGCATAGTAGTAGTTTTTTTTTTTTTTTTAATATACATAGTTGTGTATGTAAATGGATGTATGCGCCTACATATGTATTATTTTGTTTTGTTTTATTTTTTATAAGATATGGAAATTCTATGTTTTTTTGCATGCATCTAAAATAGCAACCGCTGTGAGTTTATATAAAACTTTAGTGAATACAATTTTGATTTTGCTCACAGAATTCAGATAAGAAATTTGAAAAGTATATTATAATGTATATAAGACTTAAGATTCTAGTCTTATAAGAGCCATTATATACCCATTTTTTGCCTCTCATGATATGTCTGTTATATTCCTAATCCCCATCATATGCCCATTTAATATATCTTGATATGTGAGAAATAGCTTCGTTTATGAGTACTCTAAGCTTCATTTTATATTCGCTTGATGTGTCTGATAGATGGTTATATACATATGTTTATATATAAACATATATATATTTCTTGTAAATTCCGATTGCTTTCGAAGCAGCTCGCATTAAGTAGCTCTAATAGGAGCCTAGTTCTATATATATATATATATATATATATACATATATATTTTTTTTTTTTATTTAATCGACTATTTTTATACAATATTGCGATATGTAACTTGATACGCTTTATGGCCGTGGCTAATGTCTCTTAAGTACATTCTCACAATTTAGTGGCGATTGGCCTTAATGCATTTGCTGATAATCTTTGCCGTGACCTTGATAGATAGTCCAGCCAGTCATTAGCAAATAGTTAATCCTCCACTCCCTTCTAAACCCTTGCTCCATCTCTTGAGGCATTTAATTTATTTATTTACTTGCTGCTCATTTAGTTAATTTGGTTAATTTGCTTAATCTACGCCCGAAAATGAGCTAATTAACATGCACAATTCCCGCAAGACATCCACGGGGCACAAGATCAGGGTGAGCCAGAGATACTGACAGAGACAGTGAATGAATGAGAGAGAGAGAGAGAGAGAGAGAGAGTGGAACAGAATAAGAGACAAGCAGACGACATTTGTTTGGTTATATTCCTAGAATTTCACTGCTAGCTGCATAAGAAATTCCCTGTAATTTATGAATGAAAACAGCGCATTAAAATGCAAAGCATAAGCAAAAAGAGAAACAGATAAAGAACAAGAAAGTATAGAGAAATTATGTATATAAATGTGTAGAGAAAGTGGTAACAAAAATAGAATTAGAAGCAGAAGCCAGTGAATGCAATAAAAATGAAAATAAATGCAGAAAGGGTAAACCGGAAAGGAAGTGCAGGTAATCAGCTAATTTGTGTGTGCGAGTGTGTGTGTGTGTGTGTGTGTGCATTTGTGTGTGTCACCAGGGGTAAGCCTGGCAATTAAATGCTCGTTAAGTCAAAACCAGGAGCAGCATGTGAGCTACTTTCAAAATTACTTAACGCAATTGCAGTACAGTCAGAAGACAATGACAAATGGCAAGCAGACTAGAGGATACGCTACTAGATATATCCTGAGTTATCCTTAGTTCTCTCTTAAACAATGAAGTACAGTAATGTATATAAATGTATATGCATATGTATATGAGTAGATTTTACAGCTATATATATATAGATATATTATTTAACAATTAACTTAATACTTATTCGATATATTACTTATTGTTGCATTACTCATTCCATAAACAAACAAAAAAAAATAGTTCAAGCTCAACTGATAGATACCCAGTGAATAGTTTGCTTCAAGTTGTTTACTGATATGTTTGAAGTATCATCTGGGCATTTTATATAAAGCATTAATCATTTAGCAAAAACGCAACTCAACTAATAAATACTCTAAAATATCATCATCGACTGAATAAATATTTTCTAATACTTCTTTACACGCCTTGATTACATATAACATCGAAATTGAAATGTGAATTCCATAAGACCTAAGACCTAACCTTCCCATATTGAATAGCTTTGTAAGAGCCCATATATGTAATTAAGAAATCATATTCAATACAAGATATTAAATTATATATATTATATTATACAGAGACAAATTTGATTGTGCATCATAGCACATAGTGGGGCGGCCTTCAGGTTTACAGGGTATTTGAAAAGAAATTGCAATGAACTTTTCCTTTTTTTTTTCTCTAAATGCTATTCAAGCTTGTGAAAAACTGACAATTTGCACAGCTGGTCGAGCATTCAACTGTAATTGTAGATATGTACTCGCCTGACATACTATATACCCTGCCACCAAACTCACTTCAATCAGCGGGTATCGAGTACCAAAAGTATCGACTGAGATTGCCGGTTCAATTATGACTAAATGTACTCTGGAGGACAGACAAAGCAAGAATCCATAGCCGATTAATAATTCATAAAGTATTAACAACAAGAGCAGCACACAAACACCCACACACGCACACACACACACACACACACACACACGTGTGTGTTAGCTTAATATAAAAGTAAGAAATAATATTGATTTTCTATGTATTGCAATGCACACACACACACACACAAAGTTAGACAAGCACTCAACTGTTTTGTAAATCAAGCAAATAAATAATACACACACACACACACCAACACTCAGTCATATGCACACACACGCACAAGCATACGCACAACTCATGTGTTGTTAATTCAACATGACACATGCAAAATGCCACAAAGGAAAGAGCGAGAAGAAAAACAAAACAAAAACAAATTACAACAGAAGTTGTAAAGTGGGGAGAGAGAGAGAGAGAGAGAGACAGAGAGGGTGAGAGAGAGGGAGAGAGAGAGAGAGAGATAGAGAGAGAGAGGGAGATAGAGAGAGGGAGGGAGAGAGAGAAGAGATGGAGATAGAAAACGTAAAATAGCTTTCCTTTTCTCTTTCTTCAGTCTCTTTCTCTGTCTCTGTCTTTGTCTCTAAATATCACCTTATCACTCTCCCTCTCTCTGTCTCTGTCTATCTATATATCTCCTTCTCTCGCTCTCCATCTCTTTCTTTCTCTCTCTCTCTCTCTCTTTCTCTTTCTATACACTTTATTATTCTATATTGCTTTATTGTTGAGCACGTACTCTCGTTATGTTACATTCTGACTGTCTTAGTCAGCATACCCTCTTCAGCCCACTTTTATTCTATCAATGCAATTGCATTTTGATTTATTTTGATATACTCACAAATTGCACTAAGCACTATTTAATGCTCCTGCCCTTGCCCTCCCTCCTACACACAACTATTCAGGCCTCGTTGAGCTTGAGAAAAAAAGTGTAGCCTACTTTTGGGCAAACATTTTAATGGATCAGCTTTTTGGGCCAGAGCAGCTGCGACAGCCACGTTCTGAGAGCCACATAAAAAGCAGAGTGCTCTGGCTAAGTGGTCAGCATTTGAGGAGTGGTGACGGGGCTTAATTAAAGCTATTGCTGCTGCTACTGCTGCTGCTGCTGCTGTTGCTGTACTTGTTGCTGATAATTGAATTGTATTGTAGGCACAACTGTACGCCGAGATAAGCTGTGATGCTGGCTGCGGTATGTCACCTGGCCAGCACTGTTGTGGGCAATTCCCGTAGGCTGGCCACATGCCAAACTCGCACACACACACACACACACACACACACACACACACACAGTGAGACACACTTGTCTCAAGCTGCGTTTGGCATAGCAGCAAGTGCTTAGTGCCAGGCGGAGCAGCAAGGACACAATTAACGTTTAAATAGATGCCGCCTCGCATTTTAGCATATGCTAACGAGCGGCTTATACATTGGCAATTCCACACGATGAAGCGGAAATACCAAAACGGAAATACCGCCAATCGCGAGACCGAGCGCCCCGGCTAATTCGATTGGCGGCCAACTTGACAGTGTGTCCGCGGAATGGCCCGCCGGATCAACAAGTGAAAGGACGCGCTCGATAGCCTGTTCAGCCTGTTAGACAGGTCCGTCTATCGGCGACGCCTACCTGGCCTAAGCGTTCATGTTTATGGCCCAAATTGCCGCAAATATGTGGCCCGAGGGCCATCGGCCAAGGGCTGGCCCGCAAATGCATTTCATAAACAACAAACGAACGAACGAACACGCACGCACAGCGAAACAGGCCAAACAACGCTTACGCACACTTTTATAGCTTTATAGTAGATGGCTCTCATCTTTCCTCTGACATCTTTTTGCAGGAAGTGAGCTAAAAAGATGACAATTACAAAACGCAAAGTCCAGATGTGCATCGTTTTTTTTTTTTTGTTAATCGGTAGTCAATCCCCTTCTACATAATCTGCTCAATGATGCATTTGTCCTTGTCCCTTGATCGAAAACGATTTCACTTGCAAACCAAAGTAAGACAAGTGGACCGCTGAGTGGTTCGCTGACTGTTCAATGTACGCTCAAAATGCCAAAAGATCTATTTAAAGAAACAAGAATTTATCTTTCAACAGTTGGCTGTTTAGCGTTTACTATTAGAAAACTCAAATCTATCAAGATATTACAAAAAAAAATAATAATAAATAATAATAATAATAAAAAATCAATATCATTCAACATAGTTTAAATTTAAAATGTTAAAAAAGAATTTCAAGCGAAATGAGCATATGGAACAAATTCATAATATATAAAAATATAATAAATAATAAATTAAATTAAACATATTCATTAAGTGGCTCAGCTCTATTTTAATCAATTTGATAAGACTTTAATATTTCAAAATCAAGTCTCACTCAGCTGAAAATTATTGGAAAACCCATATACTCGTCATCACTTGCTGAGCGAGCATGTAAAGCCAGTTGCATATGAAATATCTGTGTTTTTCTTTTTTTTTTTTTTTGATTCCATTGGAAATTCTCGACAATTTCAACATTTCGGGCACGTTCCAGAGTGAACCAAGTGGCCTTCTCGTCTATTTGCTGCAGTTCAAGTGCTTCGTTTGTACCACGTACAATTAGGGCGAAGCGGGTGTGAACGACGATAAAAGTAACTATGTCTAAGAACATAAATTACTTTCATGATTGGGCTTACGGATAGATCGAAAAAGTTCACACAGTACATAAGAGAGAGTAGATTCATTTCAAGTCTATCGATAGATAGATATTTAAGCAATATTCATTTCGTTTCAACAGGGTATAAAGCAAGTTTAATATGTTGATTAAAATTTTAAATGTTTAGAGACAAGTATTTTCTAGGGTATTCTAAAGTGTTATAGCATTACAAATTTCTTCACTTGTATATTAAATGCTTATGAGCATTGCCTTGAAAGTCAAGTAAGAAATTAAATACTTTCTTATTAATTTGTGGGTAAGGACATGGACTTGGAGATGCTCATTAATATCATAAGCAACTATAGCGAGTTTTTTTTTTGTGGATAATTTAACTATTTTCAAGAGCACTCAGCTATACTAATTAAATTGAAAAGTTTGAGAGCATTGAAATTTGGTTTTAGGCAAACAATACTAACTATACTTCCGTAAGTTTAGAATTTTTTAGAATTTCTGTTTATCATCAGAGGGTATCATGAAACTGCATTGTCTTGACAGTTCGCAACATTTCAGCACAAGTCAATGGCATTTCAATTGCTTCGGCCACATGATGCTCCCAGTGAACGCATCGAGTGTCTCGGTCTTCGCAAACTCCGATTGCAGTTGGTCCGAAATTGATGGCGTTACTAATTGACAGTGATTGCCGAGTGGAGCAGTCATTGGGCCAGGCATGCTGACGCGATTGTAAATTGATTGTGCACAGAGCCCAACTACTGCTGACAGCGAGAAAAATTCCTTAGACAACTGATGCCTGACAGAGATACCCATTGAAACGGAGAATTCGACAAATATATTTTAAGTATGCATAGAGCTGATGTAAACTATGAACTAAATACCAAATTTGATTTCTCTAACTCATTTAGTTGCTGAGTTCATATAGGACAATTGTCGAATAGTGTGAGCAATCGAGTCTGTGCGTACGCTGGCTACGCATATTACGCTTCACTTGAATTCAATTCTATTATCTATCGTTCCTTTTGGCTTCAATTTAAATTGAGCTTAAGAATTATTTTCATGGATTGGCATTTAGCTTCAATGGCTGGGCTGGCAGCTGGAGTCAAAGTCACGTTCACGTTGCCAGCGCACAAAGCAAACAGAGTGCGGGAAAATTGGCAAATCGGAAAATGTGCAACGGCAGCCCCAAACTAGGAAAATGCGAGAGCTCGAAAGCTGTTTGGTCAACGTCCATGGAGCTGGCTCGTTGGTCGAGGTTCTGCATCCGGTATTTCTTTAACGCACTCCCAGATAAGCAGCAGAAGTAAAAAAAAAAAACGGAAGGGACAAAAAACCCAGAGTTAAATTCCATTTGGGATTTGGAAAATTGTCAACCGCACGAAAAGACTTTGCTGGTTGGCCCTGGTTGCAGTCGGAAAATGTTGTTGGTCAGCGGGGGAAATACCAGTTGGCCCGGCCGGAGTTGCGACAAACTGCGGGCCTTTTGCGATTGCGTGTGAAAATGCAACAATCCACATTTCCTGCCGATAGTCAAATGAGCGCAGCGAAAGGCCAAAGAGTCGTCGTGAGTCGCAACCTTTTGACACCAGCCAAACAAATGGGCTGTGCCCAAGGCATCAGCGAGTGTGGGAAAACAAACGTCTCAACCCTTCCACAACGGGGCTGAGACTCTCTATTCGATATGGCGTCGCAAGCCACAGCCAAGTATTTGCCCAGAGTCTAGCTTTGCGAAAGTGTGAAAACAGAGTTGAGTGAGGATTTACCAAACACACCTTCCCAATAGCTTTCCAATGATCGATGAACAAACAAATTTTGGAATCTTTGGCCAAAGGATTAATTTATTGCCCAATTTTTGGAATTTTAGCGAAGTTGAAAGCTTGACTTGGACTGATCTTCTGGAATTCTGACTCTTCAGCAATACAGACTTTATGCATATCAAATTTGTATCTGTTTCTGTATATTCTTGTATTTGTATCTGTATCTATAGGTGTCTCTTTATCTGTTTCTATATCTTGAATTTGTATCTGTAAATATAGCTGGATCTGCTTTATTTTGTATCTGTATCTAAAGCAGCATTTGTATTCATATTCGTATTTGTATTTGTATCTGTATCTATGTGTGTATCTATATCTATAGCTAAAAATGTATCTGTTTCTGTATCTTGCATATGTATCTATATTTGTATCTCTGTCTGTATCTATAGCTGTATTTGTATTTGAATCTGTATCTGCACCTGTATCTATATCTATAGCTGCATCTGTATCTGTTTCTGTATATTGTATTTGTAGCTGTATCTATATATATATCTGTATCTGTAGTGTTTAAATATATTTCATACTTTCGATCACTCTCTGTATTTCATTTCCATTTAAGAATTTTAATTTATATTTGTTTTGACTAATAACTAAAACTGACTAATGCGATATGGTTGTAATATAGAATGTGGCTCAAAATGGATTATTTTTTTAAGTCAAATCTGAGTTATTTTCCCTTTTTAATGACCCGAGCTAATTGAATGCGAAAAAGAGCTATGTAAATTTTTGGAATATTCGAGAAAGTCACTTAGGTAAATTGACGGTTAGCTCCTGTCAATGAGGCTAAAGAACAGATCGAGATCGATTTGAAGACAACATTTGATAGTGCTTCGCGGCAGGCAAGTGCCTGAGATATAATTGTCTTCTATCTCTATTGGGCAGCCTTGAGGCTTGAAGCAACAGCAACAGCAGCAGCAGGAGTCGACTCAGTCATAAGTAGTTCTGGGCAGGATAACGATAGACTCCATTCACAAGATTTCATGTGAAATGGTATATGCTCGGAAGGATAGCGAAAACTCTCTCTCTCTCTCTCTCTCTCTCTCTCTCTCTCTCTCTCAATAAAATGCAGATCGAGTCGTCCTGCAGCTGTTGTGCATTTCTCTTGTTATTCAGTTGTCTGTCTGCGCCACCCATTGTCCTGGCTGCACCGGCGTCAACGGCGTTTGCACAACAATGGCCCACAAAACGCAATGGGCCAAGGTTAGGCGCACTCGCAGCGCTGACCAAACATTCAATTCGAATTATGGTGACAGCACGAGGCCAGCTGCAGCCAGGAGACGCTCTCACTTTCTTTCTTTACTATATGGGCATATATCTATCTAATTGCTTTGATTTCTGACTGGATAAATTGTGTAAACGTTTTTGGTTAATCGGGAGAAAAGGGTTGGCCGTATGTGCGGCATTTTACGCGAGTTTATGAAAAATCCCGAAGATTTATGAAATTGAAAATCCATCAAGCGAAATCCCTGCGACAAGGACAATCAAGGACATTTAGCAGGTAGACCTCATCCATATGCACGTATGTACTATATTATCTTAAGCCGAAACACACGGGATGGGCTTTTGGGCAGCGCTATAAAACCCGCCGGATTAGCCAAAACTACGATCAGGTAAAGCGTCTTCGGACCAAAAACAATTCCGGGAAATTCGCAACTCGCACTGCTCGCTACCTGAACAATCGTAACGCGGATTGCTCGACTATATAAGAGCCAGCTGTCGAGCGATTTGGCCAAACAGTTGACGTTAACGCAGCGCAGCGTGAAGTACTATTTGACAGTGTAGTGCAGTCTCTAAGAGATATTTCTTATACTCGAATCAAGTGAAAATGGGTTGCTGTGCGAGTAGTCTCAAGACGGATACGGAAAGCAGCTTGAATGGCAGCGCCTATGCCTCCAAGCGTAGCCGCAGCACCAGCTGTTCCAGCAACAGCAACGGCAGCAACAACAACAAAAGCAATAGCAAGTGCAACAGCAACAGCAACAGCAACAACAGCAGCGGACTTGGCGGCAGCAATCGCAGCATCTGGAGCCGCAGCCAAACGCGACCCATTTGCGATGACTTTGCCGAACGTCCGTTGGCCGAGGTTGAGCAGGAATTGGAGCACTCTTGCGGTTATTATACATGCAGCAGTGCAGCATCGACGCCCACCAAGCAGCAGCTGCGTCGCACCCAGGATATGGAGCTGGCCAATCAGAGCAACGTGAGCACCAGCCATCATTTGGATATGTCGCCGAATGTGGGCAACTTGGAGTGGGAGATGTATATGATGCAGCATGCACAGCGCATCATGCCAAAGACCTCATCGCCCATCTGTCAGCGACGTGACATCACCTTTGAGCTCAACTCGCGCTCCTATCATAAGTGGCGCAACTATTTGCAGAGCACGCCAGCCCACATGCTGCACAATGTTAGCCACATACCGGAGGCAATTGCTGGCCACTTTTGTCCCATTGACTTTCCCGCCTTCACCGATCTCGATGGCGAGATGGAGAGTGCGGCCAAGCGCTTCAAAGTGGACACACACGCATCTAGCAATGAGGACAGCTCTCCCGTGCAGCCGCGACAGCATCTAACACACACCATTAGCACAGATCTGTGAGCAGGATAACTGGACAGGCTCCGCTTGGTACGGAGTCGTTGTAGTTATCCACACACACACAGAGACAGAGACAGAGACAGAGACAGAGACAGAGATATTACATTGATCGATTGCTGGCCACTGGCAGCAGGTTGTCAGTCAGTCGATCAATCAACTTCAATCAACTGTTCAACAGTATTGACAATCGCAAAAGCAAGCAATATAGCTCAGTCGATCAGCGCAACAATTTTGAAAATAGTTGTCAATCAATCCAAAACAAACTCTCAATCGATAATCACTCGACTCACTTTGTATATACATATCTATGCCACGACAATTGCCAAGCAAACAAAATATCTACTCTTAAATATGCCACATAACGTATATAACTTTTTTTTTTTATTTTTTATGTTTAGTCCTAAGATGAAAATTTAATTTAAAACATACAAAAATTTATTTTTTTGGTTTTGCCTCGTCCAGATAATAAAATTGAATTTTAATTATGTATTGAAAATCGAGACGAATTTTGATTAATTAACTGAATAAACAGATCAAATTTAATATATATAAAATATGAAATTTCAATTTCCCATTTTCCACTTTTCCACTTTTCAATTTTCAGTTGATTAACGGCGCCGCCACACCCACACTGATTCCTGTGGGCTTTCTTAATTAGTCAAAACAAACAAATGGAAGGCAGAAACTGTAGCTGAAGCTCTTCTCCCGTCGCCTTTGCCGGGGGTCAGAGGTCACTTGCATTGCGTATTTCCGCTTGGCCAAGTTTTCGTAAATTTGCCATTCAAACTTCCATTGTTCGAGCAGCAAAAGCAACAATTTGTGTACGATTCCAAGTTCTGGTTAACTCACAATTTCAATTGGAATTTTATGTTATTCATGATATGTTCATAAATTGCTACGCAATCCATTTTCCACTTCATCATTTCGATGTATTATTGTACATATATGTATGTAGCAAAAATAATATAAAATATTGTGTGGGGTTACTTTCACATAGATGAAATTTGTGATGTTGATTTCCTTCGCTCTCTTACGATTTTTCCCTTTCCACATCTCATTCTATCTTTATTAAAGTATTTTGACTTTTTTTTTTTCTATTTCTACCACTCATTTTCTTTCCTATCTCTCTCTCACTCTCTCTTTTATTTTATCATTCTTTTTCGTCTTTTCTCTTTCACTTTCATTTTTCTCTCTCTTGTCACTTTCTATCGCCCATTCTTTTCTCTGTCACTCCCCCTCCCTCTCTCTCTCTCTCTCCCTATCCCTCTCCCGTCTCCCGTCTTTCTTTCATCATTTTTGGTTTTCCCGCTTTCATATTCTATATTTGTCTCTTTTTGACGCTACCTCTCACTATTTTCTCTATCTATCCTTCTGTCTATATACATATATTCTGCCTATAATTCTTTTTTATTTGTTATCTCTCAATGTCTATCTTTCTCTCCCCTTCGTGCCCTTCTTTTCTCTTACTCATTTTATGCCTTTCATATCTTTCCTCTCTCTCTCTCTCACTTTCTCTCTCTCTCTCTCTCTATGCCTTCTCATATAGCATTTTGTTTTTGCCTTTTTTCTCACATTTTTTTTTCTCGACTTTTTTTTAATATGATGATATAAATATTTCATTCAATTGAAATAAATATAAAATATAAATATATAAATATGTATTTATTTTAATTTTTTTTTCGTTTTTTTTTGCATTTTCTGGCTTATTTGTGGTTTTTGGCTTAATTGCATGTCCTTTTGCAATTTTTTGTGCAATTTGGTTCAATTAATTACAGCACAAATTATAAATTTAAATCGTGAACATTGCGCATACGCCATGTGGTTGGCTTTACATTGCATTACATTACATTACACTCTTTAATGTGTATGTGTGTGTGTGTGTGTGTGTGTGTGTGCGTGTTGTGCGGGTGCCTTATTCATAATGCGCATTGATTTTTGCCATTGGTCAGCTGGTCTCAAACGCACCCTCGCCTCCCGCCCCAGCTGCTAGGGCGCCTCTATTAGCCGTCTATTATTTGGCTGGCTTCGTGCAGCAATCAAAAAATCAAAAATTGAAATTGAAGGCAATACGAAAATGATTATTGTAACATATTAACTGGCCACGTGCAACATGCAACCTAAACTCAAGTCTCTCAATCAATTGGCAAAACTCCAAGCTCTTCTGATATATCAAAAATTCAAAATATAATTGTAATTGAATGAAATCAAATATTGAATTGGCAATGGGAATGAAGACGATGAACAAGATGAAACAGAGTCGTATTGATACACATTGCAAAGTAAAGTATATAAGAATTTATATTTAAGATGAGCATAATAAGAACTTTATACGGCAGTTATACTATCATATACTTATATATGATCTGATTGATATATTTGCATAGTTTGATTGAAGCTCGAAATGAAATGTGAGTGCCTGAAGAAGGCAATGCGCACTCAGTGTATGAGTATTGTCATTAAGTTATATAGAGATCTGATTCAACGATTTCTATATATTTCTATATATATATATATAAGGGTTAGTTAAGGCAAATTAACAGCAGTTTTAGCCAGTCGTCATAGAAAACAAACACGAATTGCTCAATGCGAATGGAAATATGAAAGGCAAATATATAAATATATATATATATATATATATATATATATATAAATCACAATAATGGATTCATTTTCATGTGTGTTTCACGGCTGTCGTGACATAAGTGATTATATTATAGTATTGCAGTGTATTATGAGTATTATGTGTGTGGTCATAAAAGTTTGCCAAGAATTGTTTTCAAATATTTTTCTTGTTTAAACTTTCCAATAACAACAATTATAAGCAGCTGGACGATAATTCGCTTGATTGTTCATAATTTAAAGCGAGTATTATTGATTTTAGTCTAGCTCTGGCCCTTAGCCTTCGCATTGCCCGCATTGTCGTCTGTCCTTAGACCTGTGAAGTGTTTAGATGGGGCCAAAAGGGCAGCGGGAACGAGCATGTCCAGACGTTGCCTTCTTGGCCCCATCATTGCCACACGTTATCGTCATCGAGGGGCCAATGCTGACAGGCTGCCTTGGTTAGCCAACCAAACAATTGACATGCCACCAATGTAGTCTTAGCAAGCCAACCTTTACCCTCAGCTCGCCTTGCACACGAGTGCAGCCCTGACATTGCGAGCCGTTTGCATTTTTAATGACGTGACAGTGTTGGCCATAATTGTGCACCCACACAATTGTTCAATCAGTCAATCAGCCAGTCAGTTGGACAGCAGGAGCGTCGAGTTCTAGCCGTGCAACGGTTTTTCTGACCTGAAAAATCGCGCTCTGAGTTTAGGGCGCGAGTTCAAACAGCAATTCGAGTCGTATGTGCATACACTGAGCGAAAAACATGTGATATTTGCCCAATGATTGATTAATTAGTTGTGGTCATCGCAGTGCCAAAGTGTTCAAAATAATTTTCATACTTTTTGTAAAGTTTACCATTTTTTTTTTGTTTGTTTGTTCCATTTCGATACAAAAAGGTTTAGTTTATATATCTGATTATATATATTGTTTATAGTTTATAATTTATATTAAGCAATCAAACGTTTCCCTTTCAAATTTAGATATATTTTATTTATTTTTATCTTGCATGAAATCATAGATTAATATATAAATAGATATATAGATAGTTAGATACACAACAATAGGTAACTTATACAATATATATTTAACATCACATCATTTCCTTTTCAACCACCTGTTTCGCTCAGTGTACATTGTGCTAATCGTGTCTATATGCCATGCCCTTTTGCTCATTGTCAAAACGCAGACAGAGTACTTGGCCAAATGACTATGCACACACAGCCTGATCGCACCACCCGCCCCCATGCCCCCCTGCCCCCCCTGCCCGCATGCCCGCGCACTCTGGCCGCTCGCTTCCACCTGTTCACGTAGACAATTGCAGCACATTTGCACCTGTGACGCAGACAGAGCTCCGGCAGCAGAGCGACGCGAGTCGAGGACAACACACCTTGATTATTGCAAAAACGAAACTTTTGCATCCACATTGGCCCAGTCCCATTATTGTTTTGATTTCTTCTTCTTACTTTTTCAGTGACACGCAGGGGGCCGTGGGCGTGGGATGGGCGTGACAGTTGTTAATATGAAGAGAATTTACAGATGCGAAACGCACAATTTAATAATTTTATGTGCAGACGGCGCAACTTTTTGCCACGAGGCCAGCAAATTCTTTATGCGACAAAAGTTTTACTAAAATATATATATATATATATACATATATATATATATATATATAATACTATATATATAAATGTGTGTGTGTGTGTAGTCTCATGGACACGCACATAAAAATGATATAGAATTATTAACTTTCTGGGTCTCGAATTGAGCGATAAAAGCAACAACAACACAAACTGGACCCGAGGCTCGAGGCCTTTCATTGTTCGATCAAAGGGCAGGGGTAAGGCCAAAGTTTCTCTCCCTCTCTGTCTCTCTCTCTCTGTATGTGTGTGCGCCGTGGGGTTAACATAACAGTATGCCCAGTAATAAATAGTGAATAGAGCTATTTTCTATGGAATTTATGCGAAAAATGCGTTCAAATGAAATAAAAGGTCGAGGGGCAGTGAAGGAGCAGTGGTGGAGCAGTGGTGGAGCAGGGGCCGGGGCAGAGCCGGCCGGGTCGATGGCTGAGAGAATGAAGAGTAGCATGAATTATATGTTAACATCGCACAGTGTGTAGTTTAATATTATTAACGATTCTCTGTGCATTATGCAAAAGTCTCATAAATACAACATGAACAAATTTTTATAAAAATATATATATATATATATATAAATGTAAATATTATTATTTTTTTTTAAATATTTTGTTAGTTAATTAATTTTGAATCATATATATTTGAATGCAAAATGTATTATATGAAATATAAATAGGGTTTCTCATATCCTATTTAATAGAATGCTATGTCCCATAAAATAACGAGTCTATTTGAGAGAAAGAGAAGGAGAACATCTAATATAACATATATATATATATATATACTTAAATATATATATTTTTTTTGTACACTTTTTCATCATATTTAACACTCCAAATACTTTGTAGCCCATCGGAACTCAGAGACTATACAAGCTAGAGTACGTCGAATTGGTATGTGATTACTAGAATGCGTAACTGTGTTTTATAAATTACTTTCAGTTCGAAAAACACGCATTTGGAATCAAAACAAATTCCTATTTGAGTAATATTTAAAGAGGCAACATTATTTATGAGCTGTCTAAGTGAAGAGTTCTGATAAGAGGGGGGGAGTGCAAGGCGCTGCACATAAATAGATAATATCATACATAAGTTAAGATATGTCGCAGTTCGAACTGTTCAGCTCATTTCTCTGCTGAGCTACGAAACGGGGCCAGGTCAGGGCATTCATGGTCTTGGCCATCTTAGCCAATCTATTAGCACGAACCATGTATAATTCAGGCGCTCTAATGGTAGCTCGCGGGTACAGCATCAAGTGGGAGGGAGAGAGAGAGAGAGAGAGAGGGAGGGCGAGCAAAGAAAAAGTGTTGCGACACTTGAACAGATTGTAGAGAGAGCGATAGGGAGAGAGAGGCAGGATGAGCGGGAGGCAGATTTAGGCCATGTCAGGACAATCAATTGAGCCAGGCTAAAATGTAGAAAAACTAGTTTTAGAGCTGTCACAAAGCTTAAGCCCAGGGCTTGGGCGGGTATTAGCCACTTGAATTATCTTTATGTAGGCCGATATATACATATACATATATATATATATATATAAAGATATGTATAAGCTGCTCTAATTACTAAATGCAACACTCGAGTTGAGTCTGGGATTTAGAGGACAAATCCCACTTGAATTTGTCGCGTGCACAACGCAAATTCTGGCCGGGATTCCGGATTTGGGTTGGGCCAATGATAACCGCAGCTGAGCCAAAGCCACAGATTAACCAGTCAAGCACACACACACACACACACATATATGTACGTGCGTGTGTGTGCGGTTTATAGCACTTGAAATTTTATGGAAAAACGTCGCGGGGTTTTATTTTAATTCGCTCATCGCAAGGCGTTGGGCTCGTAATCCTTGCCAGAATCATGGCTCATGTTGCGGTTTTATATGCAGCTGTGTGGCTGTGGTAGCTGTCACTATTTTCTCTAAGTCTCTCACACTCACATCTCTCTCAGCATCACAAAGCCATTTAGCGCCCTGATGAATTTATGGCCCATCTTAAAGCCCAGTCATTCTTTTGCCCGTTTGCCGTTCACTTGCCTCGTTCTCCTGGCCAAGTAAACAAAAGAGGGAGAGAGAGAGAGAGAGAGAGAGGAAAAGCAAGACGGCTAAACAAAATCCGGAATGCAGACCAGGAACTTGATGCGTGTAAACATTAGCCTAGAGTAGGGCGAGCTCCGATGTTGATTGGAGGTTTCTAAGCAAAAAACTAAACAAACCAAAGAGCGAAAAAAAAAAAAATATATATATATATATATAAAACAAAAGAAAGAGGAAAAAATTAAAGTAAAGTAAACTCAGAGACCGAAGCGTTCTCTGTTTAATCAAATTCAATTATGAAAAATACACAAAACAAAAACTGAGAAAATGAAAAGCAAAATAAATGAAAATATGTTGGCTACTTATGAGATGATTTGAAGAAGAATATATATATGTTTACAAAATATATGTGAATCAGAGAAATGTTAGAAATTGTTATTTTACATAGTATATAGCCTATTTAGTCAGAGAAAATATGAAATTCAGGTTTCATAGTTTCATTGTATCTATATACACTTTTTTCTATTTTTAGTTCATTGATAAAATTTTAAAAATTAAATATAATAATAAATATTTTAAATAATCTTTTTTTTTCATTTTATTTTTTAATATTTTTTTAAATTTAAACTTTAAAAAATAAATTATTAAAATAAAATAATATAAAATGTATATATTAAATAATCTATCTTTTTTTTTATATATATATATATATTGACGTAAAAAATCAAACTTTAAAAAATAAATTATTAAAATAAAATAATATAAAATGTATATATTAAATAATCTTTCTTTTTTTTATATATACATATTTTGACGTAAAAAATCATTAGAATGCAATACATTTTCGCTCAGTGTATTAACTGGTCAAAGCATGTTCATGTGATTGTTGGTATTGTTCTTGATGCTGTTGTTTTTTTTAGCATTTTTGTTGTTTTTGTTATCTGTAAGCGAGTGTGTCAAAATCACATTAGATGCTGTTAACTTAAGCCAGTGGCATTTTTTTCCCATTGACTTGATTTTTTTTCCGCTTGTTTGTTGTTTGCCAACAAATTGATTGATTGCGATTGATGCGTGCAGCAGTTTTGTCCTTAACCCTGACGCAGAGAAAACAAACTCACATTATATGAGCAATATATATAAACATATATATATATATATATATATATATATATATGAAAGTTTATTATGAAGATGCCTTTTGGCATGTTTGGCTTTTGTTATCTGCGGCTGGCCAAAAAGATTTGGGGCCAATCACAAGTTGCAGCTGTCTCTCTCACTCTCACACACTCTCTCTATCTCTATCTCTGTATGTGTGGACATTATTAACTTTTGCTTACACTTGACTTTGTTTTGTAAACTTTGTTATCAGCTTCCACTTATCATTATTAAAAGGAGCAGCTAACTATGTCAAGAGCAAATGATTGAGGTAGAGCACGGGCAAGGGCAATAAGTGGGTGAAAGAGCTTCGAAAACTTTTATAAGAGACCTTCAAATTAAGCATTTGCCATGGAATTCACACTAAATAAAAAGGGAAACAGAGCAGAAAGTATGGCAACTGTGCTTGAAGCTGAGTATTTTACCAATTGAAGAGGTATTCTGTGAGTTACATAATTAATATATTTGGAAATCTCAGATCAATTAGTCATATGCATATTGCCATGGATATATCATATTTATTATCCAGCTGATATATGCTCTAGCTAAAAATGTTCTCATACATTTCATTCACCAATTTTTCATTTAATTTTGTATTTTCTTTTAATATTTTTAAATTACTTTGTAAGTCTTTTGGTATTTCACTTTGCAGCATGTTTTGAAGTTTAACGTTTAAACTTTGACTACGAAAGTTGTTTTGTACATTTGTTTTGGGGGACACTTGTGTCTCTCTCTCTGGGGCATAGCCCATACCTATGTATGTGCCTGGCTGTTAAGTATCTGTGCGAATGTCTCTCTCCGTGCACCTGCTCTGTCCGACAACAGAACCCACAAAAACTTTGATATTGCATACCTTATCGCAATTCGCCTTGTGGCCTGTGGTAAATCGAAACTAAAAATCTTTCGGTAATAATTGCGTTAGATTTTCGACTAGGTAGATACCATGGAAGTGCTAAGTAGATGGAAATTTAACTGAGAGTGAATATAAGATCCAAGCGTATTCAGGCTTTATATTAGGTTTCATTCATGGCGATTAAAGAACTTATTGAAATTTAAATATTCGAATTTGAAGTGTTTGAAAATTAATTATTATTATTATTTTTTTTTTTTTAATTCGGAATTAACAAAATTGTTAATACACAATTTTTATTTCGAATCATGTCAAAATCGGTTAGATTGGGCAATTGAGTTGTGGCATAGCCTTCCATAGTATATAGCTAACAGGGTCAACCCGTTGTTATTGCTATTCAATGGTTACAGGGTATTTAATCTAAAACTTGGTAAATTCGCTTTGTCAGCTTTGTGCTCGCCTCACACAGCAGAACCTTTTGTGTGGCCTGGCTTAACAAGGGAGCCAACACATTTGCCACATACACACACACAGATATACACACACACACACACACACCCTTACTTGCCCACATATAGATAGAGTGTCAACTGTTTTTTATTTTTATTTTTTTCGCCAATTGTTGCGCATGAAAAACTGCAGCGCATCAATAAACTTGAATTTTTTTGCATAGCCCTCGCCCAGCTGGGGTCAGAGGTTAAAGGCTAAAGAAAGATAGATAGAGAGAGAGAGAGAGAGAGAGAGTGAGAGCGCACTTGAAAACCGTTTGTATTCCCGGAACGTCAGCCGGCAATTGATGCGTTTTTTTTTTTTTTTGCTTTTGAGCAGCAACTGGCTTAGAAAAAAACTGAGGAAAGAAAGGGTTTGTGAAGGGTGTAAAGAGTTAAAGGGTTAAAAAATGAACTCGCGCTTATAATAAACAATTTTCATTGCCTTTTTTTATGGCATCTACATATGTTGGCCTGGCCCGAAGCCAGAGCCTGGCCATAAACCAACAGAAGCTACCACAGCCATAAACTAGCTGGCATAGCTCTTGTAATGCTACTTTGTTCCATTCCATTGCGTTCCAAGTTTCACAGTGCCAACTGACGAAGGCAAAGCAATTAAGTGTGTAGACTGAAGTGAGTTTAGAGTGTAGAAAAATGGCTGAAAATGAAGAGTCTAGAGTATAGAGTGTAGAGAACATAGAAAGTGTAGACGTGTAGAAAGTGTAGAGATTGTGGAGAATGTAGAGACTAGAGTGTAGAGAACGTAGAAAGTGTAGACGTGTAGAAAGTGTAGAGATTGTGGAGAATGTAGAGAGTAGAGTGTAGAGTGTAGAGTGTAGAGTATAGAGTGTAGAGTGTAGAGTGTAGAGTATAGAGTGTAGAGTGTAGAGTGTAGAGTGTAGAGTGTAGAGTGTAGAGTGTAGAGTGTAGAGTGTAGAGTGTAGAGTGTAGAGTGTAGAGTGTAGAGTGTAGAGTGTAGAATATGTAGAGCATGATAAAAAGTGTGGAGAGTTTAGAGAGTGTAGAGCGTAGAGTGTAGAAAGTAGAGTGTAGAGAGTAGAGGTAAACTGTAGAGTGTAGAGAGGCTAGAAAGTGTAGAGAGTGTAGATAGTGTAGAGAGCGTAGTGTGTAGAGTTGAGTGAGCCACAGAGGAGATCAATCTGGAGTCAGACCAAATTAATGTAAAGGCAGAGAGTGCCACCTTATGCTGTCATTGTTGTTGGATTTATCGTACCTTTGTTTGCCATCTGACATAGTCCCATCCACAGTCCAGTTGGGCCCATCTCCACCAACAGGCTAGCCCCAACCTCACAGCAACACAAAGTGCTCGACTTTAATTGAAAAACTTTTTTGCAGCCGTGTAAAACAATTGTGTGGGCGTGACGCGGCCTGACAAGGAGGGAAGGGAGTGTGCTGGCGGGCAGGTCGTCTCATATTTTGAGCGGGAAATCAATTAGAAAATTGTGGCGGCGCAACATGTCCAGGGAAAATTGTCAAAACATAATAATAATAATTGGCATCGACAGGGCAGCCACTGGGCAAGCAATATTGTATTAAATTTGCCATGTTCAGCATGCAACAAGGAACATGCAACATGCCACATGCCACATGCCACATGCCACATGCCGCATCCCACACGTCACTTGCAACTCAATTATAAAGTTGAAAGCTGATGGCAAACCCAAAAGAGTAGCTCAGTATCGAAATGTATTTCAATGTGCCATGTGGCTCAAATTGAATCAAAATTAAATTATTTCTAGCTTTGCGCTGATATGAAGTCATTCACAACTTTTCATTGCATTCCACCAGTTATATTTGTCTCAGAATATTTTACATTTAAATTTAAATATGTATTTCATAGTTAGTCTAACATTTTTCAATATATTGGACACTCATTAGGTCAGCAAACATATATGAATCCCTTAGCATCCCTTAGTATTCCTGACTTTTCTATATGAATTATACTTTAGATGTACCCATCAGAGCTCTTCTCAGCATTATTTATATTTGAAATTTTCTTTACATTTGCTTCATTAGGAACTCATGGAAATACATTCTTAAACGATATCAAATTATGATTATAAAAATACTAAATTATTATCGATAGCATAGCTACACTTTCCAGCACACACGCGCTGAGCATCATGTTCTTTACCAACACTAATACGCTCACACACACACGCCCACAGTGACGCACCTACACCTATCTACATGCATGCATCCGTCTCTTGTGAATTATTTCAACAATTTCTCATAGCATTCCAAAGTTGACAAATTGCTTTCAATCTATGCATTCGCCGCATTTTTCCTCTCTTGTTGTCCAACACTAATATTCACTAACCACAGCACCTTGTCACTGTCAGCTGCAACAGCAGCAGCACGAGTAACTTTTGTTGCTTTTCCACTCCATTTGGGTAGCTCGATAAGAAGATACTACTCTATGGACAGACATAGAAAGATAATTCCTATTTGAATTTTTAGTTTTCATATTTTAAAATTTTTAAATAAATTATGTTTATTATTATTATATGTTATTTTAATTAATTTAATAAAAATAATTTTTGAAAATTAATTTAATATTTTTTTACTATATAAATATAGAATAATATATGAATATTAATTTTTTAATTTGAATGTTTTGTAAGCTATATATATATTATTATATTTTTATATAAAATAAATTAATATACAAGAAAAAAATAAAAGAATTTTTGTAAATGTTTTACTCTTTAATTTATACATATTATAAATTTAAATTAATTTTTGATGTACATAAATATTTATAATGTGAATATGTAAAGATTTTAATTGAATTCAATTTTGTAAAATAAATTATTTTTATTTTATTATATATAATTTGAATAATAATTGATATATGTATATACGTTTATTTTGTTACTTAAAAATTTAATTTATTTATATTACATAATTTTAAATGTTTCAAGTTGTTTTCTGCCTTTTAAATATATAAAATTTACTTCATACTCAAATGTAACTATAATTAAATTTGATGTTAACTTGGCGAATATCAGCCTAGAAGTTGGGCCAAACTTTCGAGACTTTTGTTGTACATTTTCGGAAGCCTTTTTTTTTTTTGTATTTTATTTTAATTTCTGTGGTTTTCTTCCTTTTTTTTTTCTGTTTTCCGAACGCTTCTTTGTTGGAATTTTGCAAATGTATTCGCAGTTGGGTCTGTGCCCGGCTTCCATCAGTCTGCGGCCAGTTGAATGATGTTGACATTTGCCACACTGCCCCACACAGCTGGCAATGGCACAACAGTTTCACACACATGCCACATGCCACATGCGAGTGAGCTGGCGCGAAGGCGAACACTTGCCACAGATGGCAGCAGCAGTGCAAACGCGTTGCGTTTCATCTGGCAGCTAATTATGAAGCACTTGCATTGCAAGCAACGCAAACAACAACAAATCCAATTAGTATGACTCACTAGAGCATCGAAACTGAGTGCATAAGTGTTAAGTATTAAATCAGACTCGAAATAGTCATTAAAGTTGGTTAAGGCAAATGCATAGCACAGCTGCTAATTAATATGAGAAATTAAGCAAAGTTTTAAGAGGAATTCGCATTTACAGTCGAGGTGCTTAAATTCTGATTAGAGATGCAGAGTGAAGGAGACGGCAAGTGAGTGTGGGGTGTGGGGTGTGAGTGCAAACATATGTACATATATGATGAATGGCTTTTAAAGTGCTGAAAGCAGTTAAAATTGGACTGTAAATTGCATATGCAATTCATGAGGCACATCATTCACAATTTGGTTAAGGTTTTTTTTAGTTTTGTTTTTTTTTTTTTTTTTTTTTTTTGTGTATTGTTCTTTGTGACTACGCAAATGAAATATATGTATATAATATATATACTCTGGAGTAAAAATATATAATGTTATCTAGTTAATACAGCAAATTATAATATAAATCTACTTAAAGATCAGTTAATTTCGATCCTTCTTCCACAAAGCTGAATTTAACTAAAGTATTTAACAATTCTTTATTATTGAACTACAGCTACATTTATGCTATATTGATTCATGCTACGTTTTCTCTGAGGGGATACTAAGAGCGTTTCGAAGTCTTAAAGAACCCGATCGCTGAACCAATAAGTGATCTACAGCGATCTATATTGTGAGCTGAATGTAAATCCGAAAAATTACGTTTTCGTTTATATTTCTGATCATCATTTAAACTCTTATTTAATTTTTTTAATTTATTTTAAGTGTAGAAACGATACAATCATATTTAGTACTTTAACAACATATTTATATATATATATATATATATATATATTAAATTAGGACCTAACCACACTCGAATTAAGAGGAAAAAAATTGATAGTTACTATATACCCATTGTTTTGGCAAAGCCTTGCCGTTTAAGACGTCTTAGGGGTCTGGCTGGGGTTAGACCTCTTACTAATAGGCTTCGATGTCGTAGCAATATATCTATCTAGGCAGCTTTAGGTCTCTATGCAGTCTTGAGCCGTGTATGTATCAGGGAGAGTTTGTTATCTGCCGTAGCACTCTATGCTGCAAAACCTGCACCCTTTTATAATTTGTCTTATTTAATCAAAAACATATTGGATAGGAAATATAATGAGGAAATTATAATGAGATAGAAATTTCTTAAATTTCGTACTGGAACATTTTCTATTTACAGCTATTGTCACAGCTCTGATCAAAGTGGAATATTGTCTCTGAAGCCCCACAACCCAATTTGGTTCAACTAAGATATACAATTGCCAAAGGAAAGTAAACAGATGCAATTGTTAATTAAAAAGAGCTCAAATGTACAGCGAGACAACAAGCGAGGTGAGCTGAATATACAATTAATATATATATACATATACATATGCAAAAGTAAGGCAGACACGTTGGGGAGTCTTTTCTGGGCGGCAGGTAAAAGCCACGATTATAGCTGATTGACATACAAAGCCACAAACAAAATATGAACGCAGAGAGAGAGAGAGAGAGAGGGAGTAAGCTTCACTCGTTGCAACAGCTATAAGTGATGGGAGTTGGCATTCCCTCTTTGTGGCAGCTGTTCGCCGTGCAATTCATTAAGGCGCTTGTTGTACGATTTCTCAAGTGGCGCCAATGGCTACGCCTTGGACTGGCCTGTGACTCGGGCCAAATGTGGCAAATGACGGGCCATTAGACGAGGCTGGAACACGTGTGCTCGATGCTATCGAAGGGTCGCATTTATGATCGCCAAAACCAAAAACCGTAAGGAAAAGCAGCAGATTTACGCAAAACCCAAATTTTAATGAGGTGCCATAAAGGGATGCAAAGCTGGCACTGGCCAGCAATAAGATTTTCAATATACGCATTTGGCATACCTGGTCGAACAGGGATTACCTGTTAGCCGGTTGGGTGCCCCCAGGTAGGGCAACGGCAGTCTCTTAAATAGTCAAGACGCCGTGAGCTGGGCAAACAGTAGCCATACGACAGTCAAGCAAGCAACAGCATATTCGAAACTCTACGTTCAACGATCATGGGCAGCATACACTCCGATACACACAGTAGCAATAGCAGCAGCAGCAGCTCGAACAGCCATGCCGTCAGCTATGCTGACTTGACGCCCAGTCGGGTGGGCTGTTGTCTGACTCCGCGTACGCAATGGAGTCAATTTCTTGCCCGGCTACAACGCAAGTTGACCAAGAAGCGTCGTTGCGCCTTTCAGCGTGGCTGTGGGGCACGCACAGCACTGCTGCGTCCCATGCCCAGATGCTCATCCTTTGGTAGCTGCAGCACGCTTTTGACTCCCGGCAAGCAGCAGCAACAGAAGAAGAAGCGGAAGCCGATGACAACAACATTGGCGGACAACAACTACGCTCAGTGGAAATGCATGTTCGAGCATGCTGAACACAAGCGACTACTGCCCAAGGTGCAGCGTCCACATGATATTAGTGAAGCGCTCTCGGGACAGACAACGCCTCGAGGTTTTCCCTCACACACGGACGCACGTCGCTGCACATTGGCCGAGCACGAGCAGCCCATGCAGCTGGATGAGAATGAGGAGGAGGTTGAGGAGGTGGAGGAGGAGGAGAAGCAGCAGGAACATCAGCAGGAGGCGAACCTCTATGATGATTGCAAAGTTCGACGTCGCCTTAGCTTCCGGCTGCCCGGCAGCAGCAGCCACAGTAGCGTGCGTCGTCTGTCCACACGCCAGAAGGCCGACCAAGCCAAGCTCGAACAGCAGCTGGAGCGAGAGCTACGTGATCTGGAAGAATACTACGGTGCCTTTCACTATGCACGTCGCAATGAGCGACGCATTTGAAGAGCGAGAGAGAAATGGAGAGGGAGGGAGAGAGAGTGTGTTGACAAATGAAATCCGCAATGTGATAGTTTTTAATATAAATTACTTAAAATTAGTCTTAAGACAATTTGAATGAAATTCAGTCTGAAATAAATGGGGAAAAAAAATATAAAAACCAAACCTATTTTTCATATTAATCATTATTATTAGTTGAAAGTCATGTTAAATTCAAATGAAGTAAGTTAGTATCTCTAGGTATTAGTATTGAGATATACAATATACGTGTTCATCATTAAGGATCACATGAAAAAGAATCAACCATCGAGCTTCAGATTCATGAGCGATACAATGTAAAAGAGCAAAACATTCATTAATCAATCAATAAATAATCAATAAAATAGAATAATTCAATAAATCAGTTTCGATCTTAAATTAATCTCAAGCTCAAAGCTCAATGATTGATGTGATAGTAAAGACTGATTCGCTCAATCAAAGAAACAGAATTCAAGTATTACAAAAAAAAATGTCATACGTTTAAATGATTATAAATGATTATAATTGATAGTCAATCAATCAGTCAATCAGAGACTCAGCAGTCATATTTCAATCAACTTATTGGAATTGAAAAAAAAAAATAGGACAACAAACTATTTTATTCATAATTCCTATGCTAGATTGAATACATCACAGCAAGCAGTCAGTCAATCAAATTGATTGAATAGCCAAATATATTCAAAGTTTTAAAATACATGTAAAATCATTATGAGTTATACTACTCGATTTTATAAAATTACTGATTACTCAATCAATCAATTTATCCATTAATCGATTCAATATTAAAGAGACCAAATTAAATGGCATTTAGTCAATCAGTCAATCAATCAGTAAATCAGCTACTTTCGGCCATCAGACTTGGCTCGATGAATGTTTGATAGCTTAAGTAACGAAGTCAATCAATTAATTACAATTACTAATGAAAGAGATTTCCATTCGATATGTCTATGGAAATGATTTAATCCCCTTCCGTTGCTGAAATTCTATTCATAAACTACAAATAGATATGCCAAATGAGTAGCAATTGCCTGATATATGTGAATACAATGGTCAGTGTGAATGGAACAGTAATTGGGCACATTTATGTAGCCAGCCATCATTGTAAGCATTAAGACTGCCAACGCCCCTCAATTGGGGCAGGGTCACTGGCAAATGCCACTGGCAATTAATCAGAGTCATTGAATTTGCTGCCAACTTACAAACAAAACAGAAATAAAATGCAAGCAAAATAAAAAAAAGAAAAGAAAAATACATTCTAGAAAAACTAAGCAAAAATGCAGCCAAAAATGCAACAGCCAAAAGAACGAGAGCGAAAGCAAGCGCAGAGAATGGGAGAGGGAGAGAGAAGATGAGAATTTTATGGGATTTTTTGGTGGTTTAGCCATTTGTCAGAGCAACGCTGTATACCCTGTAATAGAGAAGATAGGTCACGAGCTAAATAATGGCATTTGTCAGTTAAACGTTAACGAATGGAAGCAATAAAAAAAAGAAGAAGAGAAAATTAATATACGATTGGATGAAAGTCGGTTTGGCTTTGATATAGCAAAGATAAATAGAGAGAGAGAGAGATAAGAGAGAGAGATAAGAGTAGAGGAATACATTAGAAATAATGTTAAAAGAGGGAACAGGCAAGATATGCATAATCCATTGTGAGATAGGGAGAGAAGAGGTTGACAGGTAAATATGCTATATAGTCTAAGGAATATATATGGTGTACCTCTAGATGCTTCATATATAGTCCCATAAAATTAGGGAAGAACTTGAAGCATAGGTAAAAATCATTTGACTTAGAGATAGAGAGACGTAGATATTGGTAATATAACATGGGCTTAGACATAATGCAGGCTATATAATCTACAGGTATTAGGACAAAAGCGATCGGGAAAGAATTACTAAAGGCGAGAATGAACAAGCGATAGATCCAGGTAAAAGGATATATTCAATACCGTTAGAAAGTTGTATACAGGCAAATGCAGTTATAGACAGGTAGTTGAGGGATAGAGAGGATCATATATTGAAGATAGATAGAAGGAGAGAGAAAAACTTAAAAGAAAAATGAAATAGATATAGATGCACAGAAAGAGTGAGAGGGAGAGAGAGTGAGTGTAAGAGAGAGAGAGAGAGAGAGAGAGTGAGTGTAAGAGATAGAGAGAAAGCGAGAGAAATGTATATTCAATATATGTGTCTATACGAGGGTAGCTAGAAAACTTCTCTAGTAACAACGTAAACTGTAGCAAATGAAAAGCCCAAAACTATTCAAATTACCCTCGCTTCATTGAAAAGTGTACTTTTAGCTATTTAGCTTTCGATTCATTTTGATCTTTTAGCGGCGGACATTTCAATCAGTCAATTTCACAGCGTCCAGCGATTGCTATTAATGATGATGTCTTTTCGTTTCTTCTGACAAGTTTTGTTTTCTCTCGAACTCAATTGGATTTTTGGCAGCAGTCGAAGCATCGCAAGACAAAACTGCAAACTGCGAAATTCATTCATTAGGCAAAAAACAGAAAAGAAAATTTAATCTAATGTGGCCAGAGAGGGAATCGTGCAGAGAGCCATTGTTAGTAGAAGATTAATGAGGCTGGCTAGCGTGGCAAGTGAAATGCCAGAGATGGCGGCAGCGTCGCGCCACATAATGCAAATGCCGCAATGAAATATTTGTGGCACTTGTGGCGCCCTCGACAGATATGAGGCACATGCAAAAGAAAAAATAAAATATAAAAAAATAAAATAAAATAGATGACAACAAGTTGAACGAACCGCAAAGCTGACCACAAAAATTGGCACAAGTTCACAGAAATAGAGAGATAGACAACGAGTGAGAGAGGGAGAGAGTGTGTGTGTGTGTGTGAGAGAGAGAGAGAGAGAGAGAGAGATAGGCAAGTGAACTCAATCAATGGGGCTGTTGAACATTTAGCTAGTAACAAAACAGCCAGGCAACATTCATTGCAATCGTTGTGGCTAAGCTCGTCAGCTAACAGACTATTTAGATATTGTCCACTTGGGCAGGGCGAGTGGCTTCAATCGATAGCAACGGGCGAAGGGCATGTCACGTGCTAACAAAGTCAACAAATGAAAACTAATCGGCAATTATAAGCAAATGTCTGTAGCACAACAGAAAGCGGAAGAAGCAAATAACAACAACAACAACAACAAAACGGCAAAGAGACAAACGGACAGAGAGACGGAGAGTCGAATTTGGCATGCAACATGCGGCGTATGAGCAAAGCGTGTTAGCCAAATGTCGCAGAGCGGCTAATAAGAAACATGTAAGCACAACAAGTGCCTGAAATACGAATATTGTATACCCTAACAACAGTTTGTGATCATAGAAAAAATCTGTGCTAAGCCAAAGCCAGAAGGTAGCAAAAAAAAAACAAAACAAAACAAAATTAAATCAATTGAAACTTTATGGAATTCCAATTTGAGAATTTCCTATTAGACACTCTAGTTTGATATTCAAATTGGAATACCTCGTTGACATAGATAGAGTATGTGAGTGTAAGAAGACAACAAACAGCAAAAACACTAACCAGAACATACTAAAGCTGCTCGACTTAGCCAACAAGAGTCAAACGCAAACAAAGCTGACATGAAGACGATGGAGCCAGAGAGAGAGAGAGAGAGAGAGAGAGAGAGAGAGAGAGAGGCAGGCAGAGAGAGATAATATGACGATATGGGTGGCAGGGCAAAGCAAGACAAACAGCCAGCAAATACATACTTTTCAATTTCGGGCGCAGACTTAATGCCGCTCACTGCAGTCAAGGCTGAGGCTGATGCTGATGCCTGAGGCTAAGGCTGAGGCTGAGGCTGAGACTGAGGCCGAGGCCAAAAGCCGACTCGCAATGAATCAGAGCAAACGCACGGCTCTTCTTTCATATCGTAATGGCAATTACCCAGTGCTTCATGGGCAGCAGTGGAGGTATGCATGGGGGCGATTAGGGGCCACATAAATGATTGCATACGTGCAGGCGCCGAGCCAGCCGCAATTTTGGCTAATCAAATAAATTTGTCAGTTTATGCGAGTTGCCACATTTCACGCATGTTAAGTGGGTCGCGACATGCTCGTCCTCTCTCTCTCTCTCTCTCTCTCTCTCTCTCTCTCTCTCTTCCAGTCTCTTTGTTTATGTCTACTCATTTTGGGATGCTTCTAAATGAGGTTGCCCTGTCTGGCTGCTGATCCGAGGTCTATTTTTAAAGCCTCAAAACTTAATCATTCGACTATTTGGAGTTTTGGTTTTTATACTCTGGATTTTACTTTGTAAAAGCGGGTATATAAGCACTTGAGAGTAAATGATGGTATGATAATATGATGATATGATGATATGATGATATGATGATATGATGATATGATGATATGATGATATGATGATATGATGATATGATGATATGATGATATGATGATATGATGATATGATGATATGATGATATGATGATATGATGATATGATGATATGATGATATGATGATATGATGATATGATGATATGATGATATGATGATATGATGATCTGATGATATGATGATATGATGATATGATGATATCTTGATATGATGATATGATGATATGATGATATGATGATATGATGATATGATGATATGATGATATGATGATATGATGATATGATGATATGATGATATGATGATATGATGCTATGATGTATTTACAATTAATCTATAATTCATGATCATTTAAAAGTCTTTGAAATATTATAAATAATAATACCTAATATATCTAACAGTTTGAAACTATTCTTCGTTTCATATATTTTCGATAGAGCATCGATTGTTTACAATAAATTAATTTTCACACAACATTGAATTGAGTAGGCTTACTGGGGTGGCAGGTGTGCGTAGCTATATAGGGTTGGGGGATGTTGCAGAGGTGTGGGTGTGGTTGTAAATAAAGGGAGTATAAATTCGAGATAAACACAGTTGAAACGTAGCATTAAAAACTGATACTTGAGAAACAAACAAAAAATAGAGAGAGAGAGAGAGAGAGAGAGAGAGAGAAAGAGTCGAAGGTCGAGTATAAACCTGTAAACAGTTTTATTCTCTTTTTTGCTTGCGAAATTAGATTTTGTGCTATATATTAAAATTTATATTTCAATTTATCCACAATTTGCGTCGTTGACAACGCCTTTAAGAGCAGCCGCTTACCCTCTATTCCAGCAGCTTCTTCCCACTTTTCCCGCTATGTTTTTCTTCCTTTTTTTTTCTCTCATTCTGCTCTGGCTCCAGTTTGTGGTTGGCAACGTCAGTCGCAGCCGCTATCGTTGGCAACGCGATGAAATCGTTTTATTTCCCTTTGACGCTTCCGCCGGCGGCCGCTTCACTTGCCACATCCACACACCCCAGCCACATGCAACACGGCCAACTCCACTCTGCCCATCGACCCTACTCCCATAACCCGCCCCCAACGCACCTTTCTACAGCTGCCTTCGGCTCCATCCATTCCATTCCATCCAATGCTGCCGGTGAGTCATTCGTGTCTGTTCACGCTGACGCTGATTGTGTGCAAATGATAGCAATATGGTAACAATCTTTATGCCTCTACCTTTCCAGCCTGCGCCCCTTTCTCATAGTCCTCACCTCGCACTTCTCATCATCATCGCGCAGCATCCAACAATTTGCTATTACAGCTATACTCATCAGCATCATTGGTAGGGTATTTTGACATGCGTCGCAGCAGGCAATCCAATTTCATCTCTTTACATTTTGATTTCAACACGGAAAGAGAAGAGTGGGCGGGGTATATATCATTGATTTCCAGGAACTGTTATCGGCTCGAAGCGCAGCTGAAATGTTTCAGTGTCACATTCTAATTGGATTTCAGTTCGTGGAAATGCAATGTATCTTATCTAAAGCTGCATTCAATATTATATTTAAGGCAACTAGTATTCAAGCAATGCAACGATCTTAATGTATTCTGTATTAACAGCCAAGCACTTAACATTACACATTTACTTAACAGAGCTGTTAACTGTTAATAATGCAATTTCCGATAGCGAATCAATGGCTTTGAAAAGTTTTCGTTAAATTAGCAGAGTAAAAAAAGGCTAAATCTTGTAGATAACAGAGACTACACATTTTACAGGGTAGCTTCCAGTTGTGTTTGCCTCCATTTAAAGCTTTGTATCTTGTTGTTTGTTATTATGAAGATTTTTGCGCTTTCCGTTGGCCCAACTTGGCATATGTAGAAAATTGTTGCAAACAAATCATTTGCATGCGCGCCAATCTGTGTGCGTGTGCGTGTGTGTGTGTGTGTGTGTGTGTGTGTGTATGTGTGTGTGTGTGTGCTTGTGGGTTGACAGAAATAAGTTCATCATGTTATAAATTATTACAGACTGTTTTGTATGCACACTCACAAAAGTAAATTAGATTCTTGACGTTGCGTTACTTTCTTGACACACTCGCTGCCTCTCTTTCGCTCTCTCTCTCTCTCTCTCTCTCTCTTTCTGCTGCTCTGACTCTATTTGAATCATATGAAGTTGGCGCTTAATTAAATTTTAATGACAATGTACACAACACTAAATCATGCCACAAATCCCGATGGATTTTAGCTGGCAGCACCAAATTGAGATAATAAAATGCCGCATGGACACGCACAATAAATTGGAAGACCAGCCAAAAAGCTAGAGACGAGAGCACAGCAAGCAGCAGCAGACAGAGAAGCAGCAACCGATGTAAGAAGGTAAGCGAATGGCCTCCCATGCCAAAAAAAAAAAAAAAAAAAAACAAGAAGAAGAAAAATATATATATGATGGCCAAAGACTTGGAGCTCTGCAGTTCTGCAACAAATCTCACTTAAGGCGCATGGGGCGTATGCGTTACGCAATTAGTTGAAGCTCATTCGAGAGCAAGTAGAGAGGATGGGTGACAGGAGAGCGGAGCCACGGGCTGCCATACTAAATGACAAAAGGATAAAAGGCATTTGCCGAAAAATAAATTAGGCAGCAGCGCGAGCTGCCTAGACGGCGGGCTGGGGATGTCTTGTACATAAGCCAAAGCGTAAGTGCCAATTAAAAAGCCAACAAAATAAAAGAACAAGAAAAAGCATAAAACAGGGGGGGGGGAGGGGGGAGGTAGGGGAAAAAAAAGCGAAAGAAGCGGACATAAGTAAATGATAATGAAAGGGCATGCTAAATAAGAGCAGACAGACCCCAAACCATCTCCACCCACAGGCCATAAAATTGAGCAAGGACACGAATTAGGGGACACACACATAGAGAGAGAGAGAGAGAGAGAGAGCGAGCGAGCGAGAAAGAGAGAGAGAGACATACACACACCCATAAATCGCCTCATTTAATATAGTGAAAGACGTATACAAAGTTCTTGAAGAAAAAAAGAAAAGATTTCGATATGCATTTCAGTCTTGGGGCAACCCAATTTTTGAATTCAATTTCTTTAAGTAACTTAAAAAAGTTTGACTCTTTTTTTTTATAATTTATTTAAAATTTGCCTTTTTTTATTAAGATTTGTGCATTTTTTTTGCTGCCCGCCAACTTTGTAAAATGAATTTGTGTCTGATAGTTAATCAAGAGCTGGAGTAAAAGAAACGGACTCAAGCTGCTGTTAAGTATTATCATAGTCAAGTAGCTAAAAATCTTACATGAAACATTTCAAAATTAGCTTAATTCAATATGTAATATATTCCATCTATATATATATATATATATATACCTCAACTATCTATATATATATCTATATCTTCTCATTCAACAACTTTTGCAAATAATCTGAAATAATCAAGACTCTTGCGCTTTCTTACCTCATAGATCAGATGTAATGTGGCCCAAATAGCTTTTTGAAAATATTACAATTCATTAATTTTGTCATCTTTGAAAAGCTGTCACATACAGACACATCGCTATAAGTGTTAAGCCACGCCCCCATCTCAGTTACGCCCGTTGAAAGGGAAGAAACAGAAAAAACAAAGAAAATTGAAAGCAAATGTGTAGCATACTTAGCAGCGCGCTTCGACGAGCAAAGTGGCATTGAAATAACAATAGCAATAACAATATAGTTGAAGAGAACAAAAACGAAAGCAACAAGAAGAAGAGAGAGTGCGGCTTGTGTGTGCCTAACGAGCATATACCCTGGATAATAATATATTCTTTAGATGCATTTATATTAACATTTTCCTTCTTATCTTACTTGGTATCTGGATTAATCTAATTATCTAATATGTAAGTATCTATCATTTATATTTATCGATATATATTTTTTTTTAATATCTGTGAAAGACTCCAATAAACAATTCATATAACTTCTTGATAGACTTCTATGAGAATAGTATAAAAGATATTGTGTCAATATAGAACCAATCGTAAGTTTGTAGCTAATCAAAGGTTAATATGAGTAAGGGACGAGACAGATAATAAGAGATAGCGAAAAAGAACGGAACGGAACGTTGACTGATAGATATAGATAATTGTGTCTTTATTCTGAAATTAACTAATATGCCCGCTTTCAAGCATCACTCACAGGGTATATTAAGAAAACAATGTAACAACAACTGCAAAATGCTGGCCAAGCTTGTTCCAGAACTGGCACTGGGTCTATGGCCGAGGCACGGGCGGGGCACTCATTCTATTCCAAGGCAAAATGTAAATGACGCCATAATTGCAGCCATCAAATGAGGCAACAGCAGCAGTGGCAGCGACAACAATAACAACCGCAAACGAAATCAAATGAAACGAAAGTAAAGAAAAGAACAGCAGGTCAAAATCCCAGAGCCCTATTCGTGTGTCTCTCACCCCCTTCCCATCATCCACCAGTCTCTGCACTCCCTCCTGCCACGTAGTGAAAATGCGTGCAACTAAGCGTTGCAAATCGAAGCCGCATTCATGAAACTGGCCTCATAACCATTTCATAGGTCTCCCATTTCCTCCCATTTCGCTCGCTCTACCAGAGCCCTTTTTTTTTTTGGGTTTCTTTCTCAGCCTTGCCACTTGCCAATTGCCACTTGCGAGTTGCGACTTGGCCCAGCCTCAGTCCCAGGCCCGCCTTTTTTCTTCAGACTTGTTTTGATTGCCGGCCCAAGTCAATTGCAGCCCACAGCCGCAGCCCCAAAAAGTATGCTACGCATATTTAATTTTATGATTTCTTTTGCGCTAGCTCAAAGCGGGCAATACGAATACGCTTAAAAGACAATTCCTAGATAGAGAAGGAAAGAACAAGAGGAAGAAATGACGGCAATATGAGAGTTGACTGGGAAATGCTCTCACTAGGGATATAAATATAGATATAGATATAGATATAGATATAGATATAGATATAGATATAGATATAGATATAGATATAGATATAGATATAGATATAGATATAGATATAGATATAGATATAGATATAGATATAGATATAGATATAGATATAGATATAGATATAGATATAGATATAGATATAGATATAGATATAGATATAGATATAGATATAGATATAGATATAGATATAGATATAGATATAGATATAGATATAGATATAGATATAGATATAGATATAGATATAGATATAGATATAGATATAGATATAGATATAGATATAGATATAGATATAGATATAGATATAGATATAGATATAGATATAGATATAGATATAGATATAGATATAGATATAGATATAGATATAGATATAGATATAGATATAGATATAGATATAGATATAGATATAGATATAGATATAGATATAGATATAGATATAGATATAGATATAGATATAGATATAGATATAGATATAGATATAGATATAGATATAGATATAGATATAGATATAGATATAGATATAGATATAGATATAGATATAGATATAGATATAGATATAGATATAGATATAGATATAGATATAGATATAGATATAGATATAGATATAGATATAGATATAGATATAGATATAGATATAGATATAGATATAGATATAGATATAGATATAGATATAGATATAGATATAGATATAGAATATGGATATAAAAATTCTGATCAACTTTGCCTCGACTTCAACGTCATGTCTCATGTTATGTCCCTTGAGTTAGATTTTGTTGTGAATAGAAACAGCTTTCATTTTAATAGCATTCGAACAGAACACAACTTTGAAAGCATCGATGAGAGCAATGAGAGCAAACTTGTTCATAGTAAAATTCTGCAAAAAGAGTCAATAGTCAAGTGCAAACAAAATTCAATCCAAATAATTTCCATAGCTTTATTCGAGAATACTTTTTTTTATTTTTTGTTCAACTGTTAAATTCGTTCAATTGATACTTGGCACGCATCATGTCGCATCGCTCGCAGGAGGAGCTACAGCGTCAGCTGGCCAAGCTTGGCTGGACAATTGGCCAGCAGTCACTACACCCAAATGCTGCCGGTGAGGTGATTCCCCTGCGCCAACTGGCCACGATCACACTGAGGGAGCAGGCGCCGGGTAATGTGAACAACCAGAATGGGACCAAGTCTCCGGCAACAAACTCAACCGATTTGCAAAAATCGAAGCAATAGAAAATTCACTTAGCGACTTCCACAATATTATTCTTTCGAACTAAATCATCTTTGGACACCAAATCAAGCCAAACATATATATTTACAGTATAAGCATTCTATATCAAGTTCATGAATTATTAAGATAACGAAATTATTGCAAATTTAGATTCACGATCCTTTAACTTGGGATATGGGCGTATATATAGTATCTATCTTTATTGGTGTAAGTAATACGTAATATAAGTAAACGTTGAAAGAGATTCGTACATCTTTTCCTCAATTTTTCTCATAGAAGAAGAAAAATGCAATTTAGTTAGATCATATGAAAAGAATTCTAAATAGAATTACTAAAGAAAGTCAGAGCTCTGCTCTCAAAGCCCAAGTCAAAACGATGAGAATTTCGATATGGCTGAAAGGAAAGGTCATAAAACTGCGTTTGCTGATAAGCCTTAACTGTGAACCTTGCGGTTTTTTTATTTATTTATTTATTTTTTTTTTTTTTTGTTAATAGATATATATTTATATATCTACTTTTTTTTTTTTTTTGGGGGGGATCTTACGCTTGACCCAATTGTGCAGGGACAGCAGAGGCGACTGTATGCCTTTTATGCCTTTGTGCGCGGCATTTGTGTCTGTCCTTTCCTTTATCGGGTTGGGCATTGTGCGAAAGGTTTGCGCGTTGTTTGTTTGCCGTCTTATCGCTTATCGCTTATCGCCGCCAGAAATTGATTTCTAAGCATGTATTTAAGCCGCCAACAACACAACCATTCAGCTCACTCTCACGCTCTGTCTCTCTCTCTCTCTCTCACTCTGTCTGCCGTGTAGGTGTATGGGCGTGTGTCCATAATTATAAGGCCACTTTTGACTTTATGCCTTGTAATTTGTTTAGCCGCTTGCTGTCTATGGGAGCAGGGAGCCTAATATATATATATATATATATATATATGCAAATTAGAGGCCAGGTTCTGTATGGGATCGGTGGCAAGTGGCAGCAGGAATGTGGCAAGTGGCATGTTTAGTTTACAACTTGATATGCATAACTCAAATAAACAAACACACGAAATCTACATACGCACACGGACACAACCCGTTGGCCTTTAACACATCGTTTCGCATTCATCTAATTCGCATTGATGAATGACCCAAGCGTACAGTGTCTCAAAAAAGTTCATATACATTGGCCAGCAAATGATGCCACAAACTAAACTGAATAATTGTTGAATTAAACATCAATTATAAATGAGTTTCCAAATCGAAGTTTGGCTAGTGAAATGCCATTGAAATACGTTCTCTTCCAACTAATAGAAGTTGAGTACTCATTGAGTGCACTTTGAGTACATTTTTAGTACTCAATTAGAGTAGAGTAGATATTAAGCAGCCCTTGCACTAAGTACTTTTCAAGTTTGTGCCGAACTGATGGCCAGCAGTGGAGCAAGAATACTCAGAGTATTTAAATAGAATTGGGAAAATGAAGATTTTCCTTATTTTCAATTCGGTTGCTTAACTTGTCGCACGCACTGTAGCTTGTCTACATGACAAGTAAGTAATTTCGTTGCGAGCAAATATTAATATTCAAATATTTAGCCCGCACGCAATTTGTAAACATTTAACAAATGCGATTTCAAATTGAAATTAAACTGTTGCTAAATTTTAATTCTAAATTCAAAAACAGAAATTGCAAATTATTGACTCGCTAGAAATTTTATTTGTTTTCCTCTGACACTTTTGCTTGCAGCTGGTAAATGTATCTGTATCGGAAAATATTAAGTCATGTCGAGGTGTAATATTTTCCCATCAATAAGACTGTATCTGTGTCTGATCTATTGCTATTTTTAAAGATCTGTATTTTTGTATCTTAGGATCGATCAATTTAACACTTTAAGCTTTGAGCCTTTCTATGTTCGTATCTTTGTATCTTTGTACCTTGGAGTGAATCTTTTTGGTTTCATATACTAGCTTTTGTGTGTCTCAGTATCTTCGTGTGTTAGTATATTAGTATCTGAGCATATTTGCATCTCAGTATCATAGTGTGTTAGTATCTTAATATCATAGTATCTTAGTATCTAAGTATGTTAATATCTTAGTATCTTAGAATCTTAGTAACTGAGTATCTTAGTAACTGAGTATCTTAATATCGGAGTATCTTAGTGTCTTAATATTTTAGTATCTTGATATCTTAGTATCTTAGTATATAAGTATCTTAATATCATAGTATCTTAGTATCTAAGTATGTTAATATCTTAGTATCTTAGTATCTTAGTAACTCAATATCTTAGTAACTGAGCATCTTAATATCGGAGTATCTTAGTGTCTTAATATTTTAGTATCTTGATATCTTAGTATCTTAGTATCTTTATATCGTATTATCTAAGTATCTCAGTATCTTAGTATCTCAGTATCTTATAATCTTGGTATCTCTGTATCTTATTATCTTGATATCGTAGTATCTTAGTAACTTAGTCTCTCAATCTCTTAGTATATTAGTAACTTAAGTTAGGTTCTTGGTATTGGAGTAACTCAGTAGCTGAGTATATTAATATAAATGTATCTCTGTAACTGAATATTTGTCCCCTTTCTATTTTTATTGCTTTCTTTGCGTATTTTTGTATCTTGCCATCTTAAAGTCTGAGTATCTTCGTATCATTAATTTTGTATCATTAAACTATATATATATATATATATTTTTTTTTTTTCTTTTGTATCTTAGCATCCATGTATCTTTGTATCGTTAACACTGTATATCATAGCATCTCTGAGTTTTTGTATCTTTGCATATTTGGTACATTTTGTTTATTTTTGCATCTCAACAACTTTGTATCCTTGTATCTCGTGTAACTTTGTATCTTTCTGTGCGTATATGAACCTGCATCTGTATCTGAAATGAGTTTTTCATTTGGCAAATGTACGACAAACTTTGAAGTGTTTCTTTCATTGCACCAATGCAGTCTCGACGCAATGTATATATGTCTGTGTGTGTGAATTGAGTAAAAGCTGCAATTACTCCAGTGGATGGGAATGGAAACCAGAGCTAACATTGAACAAAAACTTAAAAACGAGCAGAGCTAACTAAATGTGAGTTAAGCACCGAAAGTAATTAAGAAAACCAAACAAGTGAACAAGGAGTATAATCGGTTTGTTACTAGAACAATTTAAAAAATAAATATTCTATAACTGGATTTTAGTTGAGTTTGAGTTGAGAAGAAATTGATTGAAGCGCAATCTACATATTTCTAGAAGAATAATTGAGATAGTTAAATTGATGCATGATGACGTGCTTGAAGAGAATAAAATGTCATTTGAGTGAACTGTATCAAGCGTAATGTCAGCCACGATAAAGGACTATAAAGCATTGCTAACTAGGAAGCCGCATAATCAATGACGCACTGACCATGGATTATGACAAACAACTGGGGGAGGACAAGTGACATTGAATGACACAATTGAACACAGTTGGACACAATTATAAATATAACCAGATAAGCGAAGGGCAGCAAGAACAATGCACAGATATCAGTCAATGGAATTGACCATGAAGGGCGTACAGCAATAGATACATTTAAATTCCATTTGGAAATATCAAATCTAACCAGAAAATATAATTATTTCATTGAATAATAAGCTCAGATTGATTGCAACAATATTAATCGGGCCAGCCCTCGACTGGCTATTCCCCATATAAGTCGAATAACAGTTGAACATGAACACTCTTGTCACCTCGTTCAGCTCGCTGGGCATTGTTGTCAGCTTTGTTGACAGCACACACTCACTAACCGTACATAGGAGTCGACATGTGTAGAATGTAATGAAAACCTGGGCCTTACATTTCGGCCATCTATTACAAGTCAGAGAGAAGCGCCGATGAGTGGGCTTTGAGTTTCCTCTTGTGTCTGCTGATGTCTGTTGACCAAATGCGAACTGGCAAACAATGCATTTTGTGAGTCTGTGCCTAGGGCACTAATTATGCCAGGAGTGAGCGGTAGAGGCGGAGAGAGAGAGAGAGACAACGAGTGGAGGGGCAGCAGAGTGGCAAGCCGAAATTTAGTTGTCGTTCACATTTCTGTTGACTGAAATGCTTCAAAAGTAGGGAACTACAGTTCCAAGAACTAGCTCTTTTGCGATTCTGTGAGTTGAAGCGTGGGGTGATTATGCATTGAGCCGCTGGCCAAATTAATCCCCAGCTGAAGTGTGCTATAGAGTAAAAACAGTGTAGGGGGATAGACAGGAAGGGAGGAAGTGAAACAGACAGAGAGAGGATGAGAGAGGTGAAGCATAACTAAAATTAATTTTGGTATAACTTATTCGCGTTAAAAAGCTAATGAATAATAACGGTACACTGAGTTGAATTCAAGAAGAGTTTATATATAGTCGGTAGTTGTATATAATTATAAATATATCATTGTAAATATATATATATTTGTATATATAAGTATATATTTATATGTATTGGATCTACCGATATCGATAAGTAACCCCGTAGAGGTCCATGTAAAAGTTCAAGAAAGAAAAGAAATCAGAAATAATTTGATTTTAATTGAAAGTAAAAATTGAATTGAAGTTTCTGACAGAAGGCCTCGACTCTTACAATCATTTTATATATATGACCACAATCGATATTTATCGATTAATTGCTAACTAGAAGCATGCATGCAATTAATATTGTAAGTAATTATATTATCATAAGAGATATTTTTTTAATGACATACATGTAAGTATAGAAGATATGAAACGTGATAAAAAATATACCTCTGAGACGGTACAGTTCCAGCTGTTGCCTACAGGGCATTAGCTACTGTTTGTCTGCTTGTACTTCGAACACTTTCTTTTTTGTTTGGCGTGTCCTTGCGGTCAGCTCAATAGAAACAAGGCGCGGCGACGATGACGTCGTCTGTGGCAGCGGTAGCGGCAACTACAACAATTTGGCCAGGTTAACAGGTAGTTAACTCTTTTGGCCCAACTACCTGACTCGAGGCGCTCATTAAAAACTGTCGCCAACTCGTTGCTTCTAATGTCCTCTGTGTCTGCGTGGGTGTGGGCGTTAGTGTGTGTGTGTGTGAGTGTGTGTGGGTGGGCGTGGCTAGTGCTAAGACTCTTGTTTGGCCTGTCTGCTGTAGGCGTGGCTGTTGTTGTTGTCCTTCGCCGCATGCTGTGACAATGTGCGAACAAACCTCACAACAAAATAGACGGAGGGGGAAACCAGCTGCAAGAAGTGTGGCTGCACTGGCATGGGACAGCTCGTGGGCGTGGCCGAGGGTGTGGGCGAGAGCGTGTGCAAGTGGGCGTAGTTTCAGAGATTAAGCCGCTTCTGGTCACACATTTTGTGCCGAATGCATTTTTAATTATGATTTGCAATTTGGCTCGTGACACGAGCTAAGTGCATGCCTAGCGAATAGGGCTTATGTTTGCATTCGAAAAGTAAAGCGAGTTTTCGAAGAGCATCATTAGTCATGTGTGCACCCATTATGCTCTTCTAATGCAGGGGTGCAGTTTGTGTGTATAGTCTTCTATTCATATATTGAATTACTTGAAAATTGTATCTATTCAAATCGATAAATATCAATATATCAAGTTCATGCATAAAAAGCTGTGTATGTGCCCATTAAACATGAGAAGAACGGGTTTGATTGTCTATTGCTTGTCATATCTTATATGTAGCTAAAATCGATAAATATCGAATATATGTATACATATGTATATATATATAATATTTTAATAGTAAGCGTAGTGTCCCATTTACTTATTTCGTGCACCTTTATTGCCATATATACTCCTTATATGAAAGTTTGATCGTTGAATTAAATACTAAAATCGATAAATATCGATATTGCTGTCACATATGTCATACATGTTATCATATCTTTGAAGATCCTCATTTATACATTCATGCGACTTTTCAAATGTACATCAAATGATTTTGCGTTCAACACTCACTCAGCATATGTCGAGGGTATCTGATAAATACCCAAATGCATGCAATTACTTGTGTATTAATTAGACGAGAATACCCACAATGAAACCATTCCACATTTGCTAACAATGCAACAGGAAATCGAATATAGCAATAGCAGCAGCAGAACTATCATATCCACACAGTAAACATATCCCTTTAATGCCATTTGTCAGATATAAATGTTCATATTTGGCAAGTTTATCTTCGGTGCTGTTGCCAGAGCTCTGTTTTACAAGGCATCTAAGTGCACTAAGAATGCCGAGCTGCTTCAACGTGGATTATTGAATTAATTCCAACATGTCATGCGATAGACACACACACACACATATATATATATATAGCTAAGTGTGTGTGTGTGTGAGTGTGTGTGTGAAGTTGTCAGCCTTTATCTATGGAAATGCTGGCTGGCATTTTACAATTCAATTTGCAGCAGCAACTAAGCCGTCAGCAAAAGTAACAACAAAGGCATTGAATAAAGAAAGATTTCGTGAGATATACAATAACAACAAATACAACAACAACAACAACAACAACAGCAGAGAAGAGCAGCTAGAAAGGCTAATGAAATTAAAACGCGTGAACAGATTTTTAGCACAACGACAAGAAAAATACTAAAAAGAAAAGTAAAGCCAAACCCCGTGGAGGAAAAAGTCAGTCGAGAAATGCTAAGAATGTGCACTTAAAGTAATTAAGCGGACGCAAGGACCAAATGAGAAATATTGCTGAATGTGAGTGAGAAAAATGTGCACAACTTCAAGACAAAATATGCTGAGAGTGAGCAGCTGAAAGAGGAGGCAGCTGAAAGACGGGAGCCGAGAGCCGGGTGCCGGGTGCCGGGAGCAGCGATTGAAGTAGTTAAGCATGCGTGAGGGCAGCGTGTAAATGGCTTTTACTACAAGCCAAATGTGAAGTGGCACAGACAGAGAGAGAGAGAGAGACAGAGAGAGAGAGAGAGAGAGAGAGAGTGCGAATAAAGCTGGTAAAGTGAAAATAGATTAATTAAATAATAGTTAGTTAGATGAAAAGAGCTAAAGAGATATTTGAGCTTAAAGCTGCTTAGAGTGCTTGAGTAGTTATGCAGAGATTTACACTCACAAGAAAGTTGAGTGTGTGCTGGTCGGGCATGCTCAACTGGCAGATACCCTTGAGTTTGAAATCAAGCAATACCAATAAAGTTAATATGGGAATTTAAAGGTATTCAAAGTAATCGAAAATGGACGTATACCCGACAATGTATATGCTCAACTTAGGTCATATAACTGACCTAGTCTCAAAACTCTAGCCTAATGACTAACATTCAGCCTGAATCTTTAATCTCATTTATGGCAATAGCTCACTCATTTCTCAATAGCAATTAATTTTACAAAATTATATTTAAAAAAAAAAAAGAAATCTATGCTGATAGAAAACCAATTTAATATATTTAGATATCCATTCAGATGCCTCTCACTGACCAACCTCAACTATTGCTAACTGATCTATCATAATCTCTTCAGTATCATATTTAGAGACAGAGATTTAGTCAGCTGTGGTCCCCTTGGGAGCAAGTGGGTTAATCGTATGAGTTTTAACATAAATGAAATGAATTTATGAACTGACAACAATAAAAAATATTAAACCCAAATTCCAACTGGTGAGCTTCAAACGAATGTGAGAAGAGGCGCAGACGGAGGTGTGTGGGAAATCCCCTCTCAAAAAACAAAGGGCAGGAGGAAGGAAGCAAACAAATGTTCATGCTTCATGCTTTACAATTCTCATTTTCAATCCCATTCCCCCCATTCTTGTTCACATTTTCATTTTCATTTCCATTTTCATTTACACATTTTCATTTACAGGTTTTTATTTTTGCTTCCAATTTTAATGCGTGTTTTATGATATTTTTGTTGGGCACAAATGAAATGCACGAAATGTTCGCATTTTACAACACTGCAAAGATGTACCAGAAACGAACACAAAAACAAAAGCCGTCGGCGTGTGCCATGGCATGCGAGTGTGTGTGTGCAAAAATTCATGCTGTTTTAGCCGCAGGCGAAGCATTCAGAGAGGACCGAAACTGTGTTAAGGGGGCCGGCAGGAGGGGGGACGGGCGGATTCATCAGAAAGCTAAAGGAAAATAAATACGTAACGGGCTTTCAATCAAATTCATATAAAAAAAAAAAAGAAGGTAAAAAAATTAAATAAAACTAAAAGCAAAAGAAATTTAAACTAGAAACAAATGTAGATAAATTGTTCAATAAAATCGAATTGAATTTCAATTGCAGCAAAACGTGAGCGAAAAAATCTGAACAAAATCGTATCACTGCTCAGCCATAAAACGCAAATGTTTCAATCAAAAATCTGTAAAATCAACGAAATAAATTTCGTAATAGAATTTTCACCGTATTCTTGCAATCAATTTCAGATAATATATCAAAATTATTATATTTCAAAGTTCGAGCAGCAATCAGTGAAAGAGAAGCTTGTATCTGCTTGATTCGTATGTTGCTAAAAGTTTGGATCAGGAACAAACGCCACAATAAAAGTGCAGAAGCGTGCAGATGCCCTAGAGATTATTTTATGTGAAACAAGTATATAATTTTATCTAGTATATTGATAATTTTAAGCAATATATACATATATATGTGTTCCAATATACTTTTTACAAATAGAAAATATAAATAAAAGTCTATATACTGTAGTATATATAGGTTCGGCTAGTATGCTAATAAAACTTGTTAGTATAAAAAAAAAAAAAAACTAGACGAGAAAAGAATGACAAAGAAATTTCAAAGTCCATAAGCATAATGCGATATCATGTATATATATATATATATTAAATAGAATATATATATAGATACAGTATATATATAATAAATGAATCACATAGTCCAATAAATCTCGAATATGTTAGGCTACCTAAGTAAACGTTTTAAAATTTATTGATAAGCATATTTGCAGGCAGTGCAGGCAAGAGTGCTGAAAAATTACAGAAAAAAAATTTTCTTGTATAGCCCCTAATGATCACATATGATTTTCTCGATATGATGGCATAAATTCTAATGCCTAAATAAACAAATTTCCCAAACAATCAAATTTCAGCAAAAGAGCATCGCATGATTACTTCTGCCTGACACTGTATATGATATGCATATAGTAACTCGAAACATGACAGACAGTTAGATATACTAGATATAGTCCAAATATATATCTATCTCTGATCTAACTGAATGTGTATAGATAAATATCTATATAGATGCTAATACCTCTTAATGTTACAAGTTACATGGCAAAATGTGTATACCTCGCCTTGGGAAAGAGGTACAGAAATAAAAAATGTATTTTCTGCGGCTTTTGTTATGGAATAAAAACCGAAACGCACACATACGATACATACATATACATCTTAAAAAAAAAAAAAATACAAAAAAATACAAGCAAACAAAACACACAAAATAAAGCCGACATATATCATATGCATGTGCGTCCTTTTGCCTGCTGAGTGGGCGTGGCATGGGGTACAGGCTGAGGCACAGAGTTGACAAATTTGGAAAAATTGCAACTGCGACAGGCTGGCGTGGCGAGGCTGGCACACAATTGACAATGATAATAATAACGATGTTGATGATGATGATGCTGATAATGAATGCTGTAAAGGAAACGATGATGAGCATGATTAAGCAAGATGTTAAAAGCGCTCCAACATTTTCAGCAAGAGCAGCGCAAAATTGTTGTTTATCGTTTGTATTTGCACATGGCAACGGCAGAGAAGCTGGCTGGCAGGCAGCGCACGAATGTTTACAAATATATAAACCCTGACAGAGAATGCGGCCCCTACCTCTTGACCATTTTCAATTGGAAACACCCACTCGTACAGAGCTTGGCGGGATTGATTGATTTTTGCGGTTCTAATGTACAATTTTTAATATTTGGCCAAAACATTTGTACATTTCATTCCATAAATATGAGTTTATTGCCATTCATTCACACTCACCACTCACCCGCACCCGTACTCGCACCAGTACTCACTCATTCGTACGTTCTGCCCCTCCCATTTTTTTTTCTATTTTTTTTGCTGCCCACTCAAATTCTTTGGCCGTACTTGATCATTTTTTTTGTTTCAACTTTTCTAGGGTTTTTAGTATAAGCTAATAATGTGTCATAGAATAACACTCGATAGTTGTAGGGAAAGAGAGAGAGAGAGAGAGAGAGTAGATGAAATCTATTTTAGTACCATGCACAGTTGCCGAGCATTCAGCTTTTGTCAGCCAGCTGTAGTTTAGCTGGCCTTTAATGCAAATTATCTAATTGGATTGTATCTAATCAAATGCATACAATATATCAATACAAAATATATAATTATATATCTTTATCTGTGTGTCTCTCTCCGTATTTGATTAGAACTTCTAGCTTTTTATAATTTTATTATTATCATTTTGATTTGTTAGAAATATGGAATACTTAAATTATCCCAAAGATACATTTGCGCAGCTATAGATACACATGTTTATTAACTACTCTATCGTATATATATATATATATATATATGTATATTCATATATAGTAGATTGTTATGTGAAGAGTTATGCAAATATGAAGAACATAATTTAATTCTCACTCTGCGCACTCGACCGGCGGGTAACGTTCCATAAACTGTCACTTATGAAAAATACATGCAATAAAATACGGCCACCTTTGCCAGATGTGCCAGTGATGCTGTGTGATACATATACAGTACAGAACAAGCAAAGAATTTCAGCATACCCTTGCTCCGAGATGAAATAAACAAACAATCAACAACATCTCACGACAAGCTTCCACTTCCACTCGAGAACATGCTTGCCAGAAGATAACTAAAGAGATGAAGACACAAAAAAAAAAAAAAAATTGGAAAAGAATATACCCATCATAGTCCAGATTAATTTAGTTTTCATTTAATTTAGTTTTCAGCTGAATCAAAATATTGCAATTGTATCTAATCTCGGCTAAAAACCTAAAAAGTCGAGTTTTTAATCCATATTCTATTATAATATATAGCAACAGCAAAAACAAAAACAATTATAAATTTAAATTAAAAATAATATATTAAAATAAAAATTGTAATTTAAAAAATATATATTAAGCTTATATAAAATTTAGAAGAAAAAAATAGATCCTTACTCAGCTTAAATGCTTTGTGGATTTTCGAGAAAAAGTCTGAAAGTCTAAAAAAAAAATTGACTCTTTATAATTAAGTCAATAGCTGCTAAATACTGTATATCTACACCATAATCCATAAGCTTCAGATGAGCAAATATTGTAAAAATAATATTAAATGGAAATAAGAAAAAAATGTATAAAAACTTTTAATCTTATTTCTCTTAATTTGCCTAACATTCCTAGTCCATTCTGCTTCTACTATCTTCTGGCTGATTCAGAAAACTCAACTCAATTTGCGGCCAGTGTCATTGCAGCATATCGGATCGGATCGAATGAGATAAGAAGTCTCAGCTCTTAGTGCGAGCTGCTTTGAAAGCTCCGTGGGGACTTGTGACACAGCTTACCTGGCTAACCCGATGCAGCAGCAACAACAACAACAACAACTACAACAAAAAAGTCCATTATTTTATGTTTAGAAATAGAAACAAAGACGAGTTACAAATCAAAGACAGCGGAAAATAACAGCGGCAGAGTGGGTAACCGCGTGCGGGTGCGCGTTACCTATCTTAACTGGATTAGGGCCCCTGTCACATGAAGGGCAAAAGGCCCAAACAAGATAGGACAAGACACAACAGCCACAGTAGCAGCAGCAGCAGCATAACAAAAGAAACAAAACCATGAAAACAATAAGAGTTGGAGCTAAAGGAAGTGCGTGTTAACTGGCAGTCCAATCTGGTACACAGTTCGAAATTATTGATATAGAATAAGAAAATGTATATATGGGAGAAACTGATGACATGAGTGAGGAGTTAAAGACGAAGGAAGAAGCTGAGCTGCACTAAATAATTAAAAAAAGAAAAAGTTTATAAAACATATGCTTAAATAAACGTTGTAGTTATTACAATTTTAATTTTTATTGTTATGAAATGTTTAGAAGAAGGGAAAATTCCTAGCATTAAGCTTTACTTAAGTAGTTAAGCTAGATTCAAGCTTCTAGCGCCAGTGGCTCAGTAACAGAGCGTTTGATTGGCAAACAGTGAGATGCAGGTTCAAAAGCCCACTAACAAAGCTTTTCTTAATATAATAATTCATATTTCTTTTTTTATGAATTTAAAAAATTTTAATATGTATCAATATATAAATAAATATCAATTTTGAGTAGCAAATTATTATAGAAAGTAAAAATTAAATATGCAAAAATTAAAACATTTTCACTCTGGCTCTAGCTCAGGTCAATCTTTGGCTGTTTTCATATATCTCTATATAGCTATTGTTATTATTACTTTTAATAATTTTTGTTGTTATTTGTTGTTTTTTATTTATATTTCTTCTATTTTCTGCCATCTTTTTCACAGTGTAGCATTCCCTGGCTCAGTCTCCATCACAGACTCTGGCACTAACTCAGATTTGACCCTCGCGAGTTTCAGTTCTTGTTCCTGACTGGCATTGTTGTTGTTGTTGTTGTTGTTGTTGTTGTTGTTGTTGTTGTTGCTACAACTGATTAGGCATCGCTCGATTTAACTGTCATTTGCAGGGGGGCAACGAAGCTGGCAGACAGTTAGACAGGTAACTAACTGCAGCTAAGACGATTACGTTGACGTCTGCGTCACACAACAACGTCAGAGCCAACTTGCACAACTCGCTCATCTCTCCCCAGAGGCTGACGCTTGGGTTGGTTGCCTGAAATGACATTTGCATTGCCGCAGCTCCATTTACATAAGCAGACGACCAGAAGACCTTCAAACAAGCGCCAAATATATTTGAAAAAAAAAAAATTAAAAAACATTTCCAGACGGTGAGTCCTTTTCTAATGATAAAATGTCTCACAATTGAATCACATAAATGACATACATAATTCAGCTAACCAAATTCTAATAAAAGAAATTTTCTTACTTTCATTTGAGCCGCAAGAGATGGAAACAGCAGAGCAGAGCAAGAGGCATAAACAAATGATTGAATCAAATGAATTCTTTGACAATTTCCACTTATATTTACAGGGTATGTTGAGGCACTCATTCATTCATTCAGTCTCGCAGCTAAAAATTGATTAATTTAGTTCCCAAGTGAACTAAAATTTTAACACAAACAAAACAAATTTTCAATTGAATAAATGAATAAGCAAACTGTATAAGAGTTATGGAATATGCGACTAGTAAATGCCCTATATGAGTGGGCAGAGTGTGTAAGAGTTGTATAGAAACTTGAGCTGCTTAATTTATATTTAGAATATATATTATATTCAATAAATTGATATACTAAGCATAAGCATTCTAGCTGTTTTATTGCGAGAGATCTCATAGAGATCCCACACACTCAGTTTTCATATGCTCAGTTCAAATGGTTTGTTCAATCAACTCTGCGAGTGATCTATGCCCAGGGTATATAAAATCATTAAATCTCGTTGCATTGCAAATTTATTACTATTTGCTGAATTAAACATAAATAAGCATTTTATCATCTGATTGCAGTTGTCCGCTCGCCTAATGCAATAAACATTTATTGCATTTTCTAAATCGGCAAATTTTGGTCGTTTCTGCTTAATAAAAATGCTGATTAACGCGCTGACAGATTGTTTTGCGAATTTATTATGAATTTAATAAAATTTGAATGTTGTTTTTATTCTCTCTCTCTCTCTCTCTCTCTATCGGAGAGAGATTCTCCGTACTATTACTTTCCATTAGAATCATTCCTTTGAGTTTCACTGTTTATCTTGCCTTCAGGTCAACCTTAATCCTCTTCTTTCGCTACTTCTATTTGTCTTCCTCTCCTATCCACTTCTTCTACATATCTCTCTCTCTATCTCTTTCTCTCTCTATCTATCTCTATCTCTCTCTCTCTCTTTCTCTCTCTATATCTCTCTCTCTATCTCTCTCCCTCTCTCTCACAGTGACTTTCCATTTCTCAATCTCTCTCCCGCTCTCTTTCTCTCTCACAGTGGCTTTCCATCTCTCAATCTCTCTCACTACTTCTCCCACTATGGCTTTCAATCTCTCACCCTCTCTCTATCTCTGTCTGCCTCATTTTTGTCCATGTTCTCTTCCTCTGTCCTCTCTTTATCTCTATCATTATCACTCTTTTATAGACGCTCTTCTGACTTTCATTCTTCTCTGTCTTTGCTCCAAATGTCTTCACTCTCTTCTATAACTTTGCTCCGTCTCTCTCTCTCTCTCTCTCTCTCTCTCTCTCTCTCTCTCTCTTGAATATTTACTTTTATTATAATTGTTTTTTATTCTTTCTTCGCAACCATCATTCAGAACTTTCCACAAAATGTCCAACGCCAACACTTGCTCACGTCTGAAATACTTTGCAATAGTCCAGAAACTAACTACCGAGAAAGTGCTGAAAAAGTTGTAAACTATTCACGACAACTATGCAAAAGTTGAATGTAATTGCATGAATCGAAAGTCATTTGATGTCATAATCATCAGCTTCAAGATGCCAGAGCCAATGGTCCATCAAAAGTCAGCTTATATCCCATACCGAGTTCCATATTAAATCCCTGAAAAAATACTTGCACAAACTGTCCAGGAGATAGAGAGAGAGAGAGAGAGAGAGGAGAGAGCGTGGTAGGTGTTCAAGTGTTTTACAATAACTGAGCATCTGCAACAACAACAACAACAACAACAACAATAGCAGCAGCAGCAGCGCACAAAGTTTCTTCACACTTTTCCACAGATTATCTATATGTACTTTCATTCTTCTTTCTTTTCTTTCTTTTTGTTTGCTTTTTTTTTTTTTTTTGATCGCTTTTGCTGTTTCTTGTTTGTTGTTTCTGTTTTCTGCTCTTATGCTCTGTTTGCATTATTTCTGTGGCGCATATTTGTTAAGTGTCAGCAGTTGACAAAGTTTAAAGCTTTCCTATTCATCTATATCCGTTGGATTTTGATTTAGTTTGACAATTTGATTGATGACTATTTATAATACTGTGAATGTTATGACCCTGATATTAATCTTCATATAATACTAAAGTGTGCTTTTGTTTTGTGTTTTATTTATCAGAATTTCAATAAAAATATTTATTACATTTAAAATTTGAAAATGTATATATGCCTTTTCCTTTATCTAAAAATAAATTTGATCAGAACTTTTACAGAATTTTACGCACTTTTCAAATAATACAAAAATAAATAAATAAATGTAATGAATATTTCATAAATAAATATTTAAAAATTAAACCAAATTTGTTAAGCTTCAATTATCCAAGTGAACTATACTTCACAATTTTATTACCGATCTGCAACTTGTAAACAGAGTATGCTGCAGTTGGCTCTAATTAGTGCTCTCTGTCTCCATCACGTCTCTCTTTTCTCTTCACTCTTCATTCGCCGCATGCACTTCTCAGCGGAAGCCCATGGGCCCTGCTGCACATATATGTACATATGTATGAGTATATACATACATATGCTTATGCTTCATATACATACACACATAAGCATGTGTATACATATATATGTATTTTATTTTTTTTTTTTTGTGTATTTTATGTGCCAATATCTTGGCTGAGGAAATTTTTTTTTTAATTATAGCGTTTTCCTTATTATTTGCTCGCCTTATTTTTGCACATTAATGCAATTGGGAAATGGGCGGAGAATTGGGGAGCAACCGGAATTTATTTTAATATTCTTTTAAGTACCTGCCATAAGTGGCTGGCGATACAGGCAGCTGTTGCTGTCAAACAATAAATACAACAAGAAATCAAGCATACGCCGTGTTCGACTTACCGTGGGCAAACAGTCCCAGCCGCAGTAGGCAGTGCAGCCAATTGTGTTGCGAGCCGGCAAGGGATTTGTAACGGTATTTGGGCCCGCTGCTGATACTGATCGATGCCATTGATAAGGATTTACATGTTGTGTGGCTCACGCGCAAAGTTACAAGTAAACACACACACACACACACACACACAGACACTCAGTCAGACAGCCACGTAAACAAAATTGACAACAAAAATAACAGGGTTTCACTCAATTAATACAAAGCGCTATCGCAGTCGCATGAATTTTTCAAATGCGCTCTGCAATTAGCAACAATAGCACGGACGAATTGAAATGCGCGCCAAAATAAATGTTTACTTGGGAAATGGTTGTGCCTGCGCTGCCACTTGGTTCATCGCGTGCGCCGCTGTTGAACACCAGCATGCAACTGGCAGCAATGGGACGCCCAATTGGCTTGGCGCGCTAACTCCAAACAGACGCACACATACACCCACACACACTCACACACATACACAAGAGCAAATACCAATACATGCCCACTGGGCGGACAGTGTAAAAGTACATAGAAAATGGATAACTGTATGGCAGCACTGGCGCTGTTAAAGGCGTTTATGCGCCTATGTTAAATACGATGTGTATGAAGCCGTTAAGATTTTATATTCAATTGAATGCATGTGCTTAATAGTAATTGTGCAGTAATAGCGGGAATATATAGAAGATGAGCTAGATAAGCTTTGCTAAGTAATACAAACAACTAAGCTGAAAGATTAATATTGAACTAATTCGGTTCACTTACAACTTTTCTTTAAATACATTTTTCTCTTGCTCGGTTTATCATGACTTATTTGCATTAACTTGTATATGAAGCAATGTAGTATCTTAAGCCATTAACACAAATAGCTACATCGTATAAACATGCTAGCTGTAAATGTCAAGCAGTCTAAGCTGCAGGTGGCAACGCCACTTTAACTTAACAGTGTTAAACAGTTGCGCCACTGTTGCTCCACAGTTTAACAGACATTTTTTGTTTACCATCCATCGTCCGAGCATCGTTTAGACTTTTGGTCTGCTTGCTTCGTTCACTTAGCATTTTGCATTGGCCGGCCATGCACACTTTGCTGACTAATAACAATTGCCTGACTTGCCTGCACCGCCTTGAGTTGGGCCAGGATCAGCTGCCGGCAGCTGAAGCCATCGATGCGGATTTGCGGCATTTGCTGTTGCAGCATCTCGACTGGCAGGCAGATGAATTCAACATCGATAGTCTGCCCAAGCAGGTGTGCCGCAGCTGTTACCAGCAGCTACTGAGCTTTCGTTTGTTTCAGCAGCGGGCGAATACTTGCCGCCAGGATCTCCTGTCCATGGTACAGCGAATGCAGAAGGAAATAGTCGAGCAACAAGAAAATACGGCGTTTGAGATTGTGTACGAGGAGGAGCATCTAGCAGAAGAGAAGGAGAAACTGGAACGGGAACAAGAACAACTGCTCGAGCGAACAGTCCAGGAGGAGCATCAATCAGATCCTATTCTAGATGAGCTACCTAAAGAGGAGCCGGAGGAGATGAAGCAGGAGATGCAACCGAATCAGAAAGAGCCGGAGACGCCCAGCACGAAACGGCGCAGCAAAGGCTTAAAAAACAGTTTCAAGTGCAGCCAGTGCGGGCACAGTTTCGCCCACAATCTCACCTTGGACGCGCACATCCGCAAGGTGCACGAGGGCAGCAAACGCCCCTTCCAGTGCGATCGCTGTGACAAGGCGTACAGCTTCATGGGCGGCCTCTACACACACATCAAAGAGATTCACAGTCCAAAGGAGCGCTCCTATCGCTGTGATCATCCCGGCTGCGAACGCGTCTACATCAGCTGCATAGCCATGCAGAAGCACAAGCGACTGAAGCATTCCGAATCCTCTACGGCCGCTATTCGAAAGTATGTCTGCGAGCAATGTGGCGCGACTTTCAATCAGACAGCGAATCTCAAGTATCATCGACGCACCAAGCATCCCACCGAGGATGAGGCGGCAGCCAATGCGCTAGCCAGCGAACAGCACTATTGTGATCTCTGCCAGAAACATTTCCACTCCCGCTACACACTTAAATATCATACGATGCAACAGCACGGAGGCGGCGGCAATGCAGACACCGCCAAGGATCAGGCAATCCCTATGCACGAATGCCAGGTGTGTGGTCGCCGCATGGCAAAGCGTTTCATGCTCGTGCAGCACATGCTGATGCACAGCTCAGAGAAGTTGCCCTGCGAGCACTGCGGCCGTCTCTTTGCCCGCAAATTCGAGCTGGAAGCCCACATTCGGGCGGTGCATCTCAAGCTGAAGCCCTTCGGCTGCAGATACTGCGACGAATCGTTTGCATCGAGGAAGACGCAACGACATCACGAATACATTCACACCGGCGAGAAGCCCTATGTGTGCTCGATCTGTGGCCAGGCGTTCAGGCAACAGACGTGCCTCAAGAATCATGGCAGAGTGCATGAGAAATCCAAGTAAGGAAGGAATTCACATAAGTTCTCTCTTTAGTTGTATATGCAAATAGAACAAGAACTATATTATACTTAAATCTAACTATTAACTGTGCCGTGCTCCTTCAGTTGTTGTCTCTCCTTCTCTATGTACACGGGCAAATCGTCCAGGGGCTTGAAGTACAGATGCACTGCCTGGGAGCCGGCCATCATGGCCAGCATTGCACTGCCCAGGAACTTCATATATTGACCCCACGAGACTCCAGCGGGCATGATTATATCGATTCCTGTAGTTGCTTTTGCTGTTGCTGTTGATCCTCTACGTAGTTCTTGGCTTGCCTGCGCTTGAACGTCCGATCTACAATGGGCAAAGAGATTGGTTTCAAAATGTCTTAACATCTAGTCGGATCTTAGGACTTACAGAAATTCGTCTCGCCCACGGTCCAATTGATCATGGAGAACTCTAGCGCCGCGCCCAGAACAAAGAATATTGGCAGAAAGCGATAGATGCCAAAGCGTCGCTTACCGGGCCAATTGTCGAGCAGACGTTGAACGGATCTGCTATAAAAATTCATCCGGCTTTTGGATTATATAAGCTGGCCGGCACAACCTAGCTAACCAGGCTAATAGCCTCGTTCAACTCTTTATTAGTATGCTTAGGTTAATGTAATTTATTTGGTAAAAGCTGCATGCAGCTCACCAATTACTACTATAATTTTATGAGAGATTTTAATACAAAATAAAATATATCTCAAAAGCCAGATATTTACAGCTGCCAAAACAGAGTTTCTATTTTTGAACAGCTGTGTGAGATCTGGTTCAGCTGTTATGTGAAGATGGCTCCATTTTGCGTTAAGTAGCTCTTTCGTGCGTTCATTAAGGGTATGCTGTTCATAAATATAAAATATTGGGAAAAAAGTGGTTTTGAAATTGATATCACTGTTAAAGTTAATTAAATAATCGTTGCTTTAGTTTAAAACTATAAATAATATTTTGTATTACGTTTATATTTTATATCGTGTGTGGATTAGTTGATTGCATATCGGTTCAAAACTATGCTCTTGAATTGCACCGTATTTGCTGTTGTTTACGTGCGCTGTTAGTGCATAACATATTCTGTTAGCCTTACGTTGCAATCTACGTTTGTTTAGTATTTCTATATTTACTCAACACGTAAACAATTTTTTGAGTTTTTTTTTGTCGCAAAAATCCAAGCATTTGCTTTAAACATATGCCGACATAGTTAATCAGGAGCAACAATAACAAAATATGATACACAGCCTGTTCATAGTTAACAACAGCGGGTAAGTTGGACAACAGATGTTGACAATGTGAGAAGAAATATTATAAATCTGATTTCACCCACAGCGAAGTCTTTTTGGAGAAGCATTGGCGTTCCGTTGTCTCTCGCTCCGTTTGCGAATACTTTCTCGATGCCCAGCGTGCCGCTCCCTACGTAAGTAATGCAACAAATGGCCATGCCATCCATCTCATACAAATCCTTTCCATTTTGCCTGTTGCAGGATGTGCCGCCCGTTATTGCCACTCCCCATTATTATCTGATCACTGTGCAGCGGGATAGCGTCTCCTTGGTCGCTGCCTGCAAGCAGGAGGTGCCACCTTTGTTTGTCATCGAGTTTCTACATCGTGTGGTGGACACTTTTCAGGACTATTTCAGCGATTGCTCCGAATCTGTGATCAAGGATAACTATGTGGTTGTCTATGAGCTGCTCGACGAGATGCTCGACAATGGCTTCCCCCTGGCTACAGAGAGCAACATACTCAAGGAGCTGATTAAGCCCCCAAATATATTAAGAACCATTGCAAATACCGTCACCGGCAAGAGCAAGTACGTCCGAGCTGTTCTAACTAACCCTTGCCACGGATGCTCTAATAGATTGTTTTTGTGGTTGCAGCGTTAGCACTATTTTGCCATCGGGTCAACTGTCGGCCATACCCTGGCGGCGCAGCGGCGTGCGGTATACCAACAACGAGGCCTACTTTGATGTTATCGAGGAGGTGGATGCAATCATTGACAAATCCGGCTCTACGGTCTTCTCTGAGATACAGGGACATGTGCGTAGACAAAGACAATATATATTTGTGCGAAACTGTCTAATTGTTCCACTTGTAGATTGATTGCTGCATCAAGCTCTCGGGCATGCCGGACTTGACGCTTTCCTTTATGAATCCGCGTCTCTTTGACGATGTCTCCTTTCATCCCTGCGTACGCTTCAAGCGCTGGGAGGCCGAACGTTTGCTCTCCTTCATACCGCCCGATGGCAATTTCCGCCTAATGTCCTATCACATTAGCTCGCAATCGGTTGTGGCTATACCCATCTATATACGGCACAATTTCTCAATTAAGACGGGCGAGCAGGGCCGTCTGGATTTGACCATTGGGCCACGCAACACGCTCGGACGCACCGTGGACAAGGTGAAGCTGGAGCTAACGATGCCCCGCTGTGTGCTGAACTGCCTGCTGACACCCAATCAGGGCAAATACACATTTGATTCGGTGAGCAAAACGCTATCCTGGGATGTCGGTCGCATCGATATGTCGAAGCTGCCCAACATACGAGGATCGGTAAGTGCCATGAAGCAATAGTTAAATTTAACTGTCTACATATATATTTATATATATCGCTCTCAGGTCTCATTAACACCTGGCACCCCGAACATCGATGCCAATCCCTCGATCAATGTGCAATTCCAAATCTCTCAGCTTGCTGTATCCGGTTTGAAGGTGAATCGATTGGATATGTACGGCGAGAAGTACAAGCCCTTCAAGGGTGTCAAATATCTAACCAAAGCGGGCAAATTCCAGGTGCGCATGTAGCTACATGCAACACACATGCCACGCCCAGCCCGCACGTTCCCTCTACTCAGCTTTAATTAAGTGTACAACAAATAGAAATGAAAGCTTAAGTCATAATTGTGCTTATATCTCTATTATTCTAACTATAATCACACATTTTATTTTCTACACTATGCCATCATCATAAGTAAAGAGCAAAAGAGAAACAAAACAGAATTGAAAAAACATATTTTGTATTCATACCAATTCGTGTTTATCTCTGTTAACAATCTTTGTGTGTAGTACTTGAGCAGCCCAAGAGTTAAGTCTGGAGGCGAACTAACCAGTACAGCTCTTTTCCTATAGGGTATACTTATGCCTGAAATCAGAATCTAAAGTACATTGTATTAAATTTTATTTTATTTTATATGCTCATAGAAATATATATACATTTTTTTTGTTTTTTTTTTTTTTTGACTAAGTTTTTTTTTTTTTTTTTCGTTAAGCTCTTTTTTTTTCAAAAATATCATTCCTTTGCTTGCCTTATATAAAATATCTTACTAAACATCTGACTATTTTATGTGTACACTCTATAAAGATGTATAGCAAGGGTCAATGAATAAAGATGTTTCAAGAAACATATATATGTATATCTATAAATGCCTATATATTTCAAGATATTTCAATAAAACTTGACAATCAAAAGGTTACAAATTCTTCAAGGTAATATATATATATAATACATATAGCCCATATTTGCTGAAATAGAATATTATATTTCAGATATATATATACGCTAGCTAATCACACTACTGTAAAAGCAGAAATCAAAATGAATGAAAAATATTTTCTTTATATGAGACATCATATAATATATATATGTTCATGGAATCAAAAATTCAATATAATATGCTGAACAAATTTATATAAACTTGATAGTGGGCTTGCGCGTATTTCAAACATTTTCGAACAGACATAGAAACACAATTCAAGCAAATAAATAAAATATAATATTTTACAGGGTATCTGCCAGTGGGTTACTTCTTTATCTTGAATCATTATCTTGACTGCATTTTCTTTTATTGATGTCAAAGCGAATGCAACTGAAGAATGTTTTATGCTTCAACTTCAAGTCTTGTTCTTGCTCTGTGTGTGTTGGTGTGTGTTGTTGTTGGTGTATGTGTGTGTGTGTGTGTGTGTGTGTGAGCGTCGCCATATTTAAAACTGGCTATTGAATGTTGGCAAACAAGTTGCAAGTTGCCTTTGCGACTGTGACTGCTGCCTGGCTACAAACCTCTCAAAGCCAAAGCCAAAGCCAAAGCCAATAAATTTAAATAAAAATGCAAAACTTGATTTCTAATACCCTAGACGCCAGGCCAAGCTGGAGTATGTGTTAATCTTAAATTAATATATAAAATATATGTATATTATTATTGGTTTTATATCCAATTACAAATGCCAGCTCTCTCGATTCACAACGTAATCTAACTCAAAATTAAATTTTTTTTTTTTTTGCCTATCTCTTGTGTTTTATTTACAAATTGATACATAAATATATGTATAACGTATTTAAATATATCCCCATAACTATATTTGATGATATATCTAACATCGAGTTAGTTGTGCGTCTGACTATATCAATCTAGCAAATATATGTATATAAATGGCGGTATTCATCTTATTTTTTTTTTCTGGTAAAAGTTCATAATACTTTTCAAGTATTTACATATATAATAATTTTATCAAAAAATTAATTTTTTAAAAATATATATATGCAACTAAATAAATAAATAACAATTTAAAAAAAAAAACAAAAAAAATAAAAATAAAAAATAAATAAAATATATATATATTTTATTATTATTATAAATAAATAAAAATTAAAAAAATAAAAATTTAAAAAAAATATATATGTGTATATTTTATTATTATTTTTTTTATTATTATTTTTTTTTTTTATTGCTATTATTTTCTCATTTTATTACCGAAATATTTAATAACTAAATTTCTCATTTCAATTAGTTTTTTTATACATTGAAAATTACAGAGCATCTGCTAACAATGAGTGCAGCTCTTGTTTATTGGCTTCCCTTTTTTATGTGGCCCTTCCATGTATATACATAAGGAATAGCTATATATATACCCTGCATACACCATATATTTGCATTTTTTTTTTTTTTTTTTTTTTTGTGTTGTCTGTGGCAACCGGTTTTTGGCAGTGTTTCGACCCGGTCGCGGCTCTTCGGGTCTCTGGCTCTTGGCTCTGGATCTAGCCGGGGCGTGCAACAGTAGCCAATAAGCGCCACCAGTGCACAGCATACGCCTCTGACCATGCCCCCAGCTAGACATGTTATACACACCCAAACGACACACACTCACACACACACACACACGCACACAGAGATTGGCACATAGTTCGCTTAACTTGGCCGAAATTGCGAGCGTGGGAAACGTTTTTGGTTTTGGTCAGAAAACGGCATGTGGCATGCCACATGCTGTGGCAAAACTCTGATTCAGTTGAATGACTAAGAGTTGAGCCAAATCCCCTCCATCTCTACCTATTTCCTCCCCCAGTATCAGTATTGCTGTTCGCCTCTCAAAGGGCCAAGTTTGTTGCATAAGTCTTTCGTTTTGGCTCCCATGAAATGATTGTTTTAGCCCATTTAGAATTCCATCAATTTGTGTAACGACGCCTCAGTTTTGCTCCGATAATTGATATCGGTTAATGCCAGTCGTGGGAGCTGTTGTTAATATTTATTTCGCTCCCAGGCATTTGCCAACATACCCCATACCATCTAATCCCCGCCATCAACAGGTTCAAGTAAATCCAAAGATAATTGTGTGTGAACGAACAAACAACTGTTTAATAGTTGTTACTCTGAGAGAAAAAGAGAGAGAGAGAGAGAGAGAGAGAGAAATTTACTTTTTACACTTGACACTTATATAATTTTAATGGATAACCGGGTTTATGTCTCTTTAATGGCTTTCAATTTGAAAATCCCATTTTAAACTTTTGACATTACAAAAAAAAAAAAGAAAAAAACAATAATTGCACACATTTATGTACAGTAGACACTCGTTATGATGCAACGCAGGCATTATGAAAACTGTTTGATTGAGAAATTAACAGATAAACAATTTACAAGCTAAAATGTAAGATCTATGCATCCTAAATGTAAATATAGAACTATATTTTGCTTAAGAACTGTGGAAAGAAAACAGATTTTTTGTTGTTCAATGATAATGAAATATTAAGAACAATGATAATGAAAACTGATAATGAATAATGGCAACGAAGTATGATTATGTAGAATGATAATTTACACTCATAATAAATAATAATATAAAATGATAATGAACAATAGTAATGAACAGCAATGAACAATGATAATGAATATTGATTATGAACACTAATTACGAAGAATGATAATGTACAAATTTAATAATAATAATATAGAATGAACAATAGTAATGAACAACAATGAACAATGATAATGAATATTGATTATGAAGAATAATAATGAACAAACTTCATTGACAATGATGATGAAGAATGATAATAAATATTGACATGGAACTATAATAATAATAATAATAATAATGAATAATAAATATTGATATTAATACAACTAATATCATTATAATGTTAAATAAACATTATCCAATGTTAATGAATAATCATATTCCCATAAATTACGCTAACACATTAAATTGAATAATGATCTTCTGAAACTTAACTGATTCTGAGAATTATACAAAAAGGCAAAACAGATAATAGGAAACCCCCTTCACAGCGGGCTCTAGAACAATTAATATTTCTTTTAAATAAAATACTTTAAAATCATTTAATAAGACTCTACCTATTGAAAATGCTTTAACACAAAAACCAATCAACGCTTAGTTCGCTGTATACCAACTTTTTGTAGGCAGTGTTTCGCTGTCAGCCCGATCAGATTGCATAAATCATTTTGGTTAGTTGGCTCGTTAACGCTTGCCAAGCTGAATATCCACACACACACACATGCACTTCAGTCCAGGCCAGGGCAGAGCCCAACCCAAGTGCAATTCAAATCCAACTTTAGACCCCACCCAGGGGCTCCTCCTCTTTCGCTCCAGTTTTGTAATATGCTGCGCAAACTGAACTCTAAACACTTGCCCGAGCGCTAAGTGATTTTATTTTTCTTTATACTAAATGCAAGTGCATGCACCACACATGCCACGCCTCATTGCCGCCACATATGGCTCTCGCAATCGAACAGAAAATAGAAAGATTACGAAGGGAATATCTGAAGACTTGAATGCGCTTTCGCTGAATAATGAGAATGTATAATGAAAAGGGAAACTGTGCATTATCATTGATCATCAGCGAGGAATGATAATGAACAGTGATCAAGAAACACTGATGAATAATGATAATGAATAATGAGTAATGATAATGAACAATGAAAATGAGAATAAACCCTTGTAATGAGTGAGCGAACATTGAGTAGGAGAAATCAGAAGGAATGGTAAGAGTGAGCAATGATAATGAACGATGATAAAGAGTTATGAAAATTATATAATGGTTTATGATACGGATATTTAATGATTATGAATTACGAATAATGAATACGGAAAATAATATAATGAACTATTATAATATTCAATGATATGAGCTATAAATAATGAATAATGAATGCTGAACACTAATAATAAATAATAATGAAAAGTTAATTACAAATAAACAATGATAATAGACAATCATAATATTCAATGATAATGAGCAATGAATGTTTATTGAACATTTATAATGAATTCCAAATAATGAATAGAGTATAATAATAATGAATAATAAACAATGATGAGCAATGAACAATAATATATATTTATTTATTTTCCCAATTGCAATTGAACAATGATTATGTAATATTAATGAATATCGTTAATGATAGTAATTATGATAATGAGCTTCACTGCAGGCAAAGCTAATAATGTTCGCGTCTAACTTCCTTTTTCGTAGAGCATTCAAAATCAATAAACCAATCGCCAACACGAATTTGTCATTAGCAACAACATCTTGTCACATTGTTGTTGTAGTTTGTTTGTTTGTTTGCCATTTATTTATTTATTATTATTTTTTTTTATTATTATTATTATTATTTTTCTGGTATCTGGTATTTCGCTCTGTGTATGCACTGTGAATCGTGCAATTGTGCATTTGTATTCAATATTTCAATTTGATGCAACTTGTTTCGTTGCACTGTGCAAATGTTTGAGTTGTAAATTGCTATTGTTGTTGTTGTTGTTGTTGTTGTTGTTGTTGTCGCGTTTCGAAAGCTAAACAGACACGAGGCAAACAAATTGCGATCGTCAGTTACTTGGCAGCTTGAAAGCCAAAACCGAAGCCGACAAAATTCAAACTGCAGCTGAAACTTGACTCCGTCCATTGCCCAAATCCAAAATCCAAAGTCTAATCAACGTCTGGCCGGCTAATTAGAAACGCTGATTGTGCCCCAAACAGAACAGACACATGAACACATACATACGCATATAAATAGAGAGGGGGATATGTATGTGTGTGTGTGTGTGAACAACATTAAATTGCAGCGACGCGTCGTCCACATACCCTGTATTGTGGGGCATAACAAATCAAATAGATCAAACAGCTGATGATATTTGTATTCGATTTCATATATAATATACTATATAGTATATAGTTTCTAGTACATACTACATACTAACTTACAATATTTTTGTATTTTATTTATTTTTTTTTTTACAATATGACAATTTTATAGAGTGCGCGAAAAAAAAAAAAACAGAAAAACTTTATTTAACTTATCAGTAAATATGTAAGAGAATTACATTGCTCAATCAAGTATAGCTTAACAAGGATAGTATGCCTGAAGTTAATGGAAATGATTCATGAGTCAAAGACTGAGTCTATATTTTATGGGAATTTAGTACTCGAACAATACTTTGAAAATAAATCAACTTTTTTATTTTTTCGTAGAACATTTATTTCAGAAATTTTAATAAATACCTTTTGGGTCAAGTCCCGTTTCCACGGGATTCCTTCCATCTATCGAAATCAAAGCAACCCTATGCGGAAGCTACCCAATAGCCTGAGTATTGGCTAGATTTAAAATATAATATAATGCCCCACTCTCGATCTTAGTTCTGATCGACCGAAATCAAAGTTGACGAATGCTGAAATAGAAAAATTAGAAAAATATATTTTGTACTTGTTTTGTAAAAGAAAAATGCATAATTTTTTTATTTTTTTTTTTTTTATTTATTTTAATTTATTTGCTTAAAATATTAGGATGGCCGAATTAAAATCTTTTATTGTTATTACAAGCCTACTTTATTGTCATGAGCGTACATCCATTAGGAGTATTTTTGACCGCCGTCTCCCTACAAGCGGAACCATTGACCAGGACCTCGTTCAGCAACAGCTATAGCTCTTTGTCTCTCTTTTACTCTCTCTCTCTCTCACTCTCATTTTTTTCTGGACTTTCATTGCTTCTCCTGGATGATTTGCATTTCAGTGCAAGACGGTCAAATACTTTAAATTCAACTGAAAAAAAATGGATAAAATTTAAATTTCAAATATACTTCGATTCCGACTACCATAAATTGCCCATGCTGAATTCTTAAAAGCATATGGCCATGTCCAATGCAAGAACTACAAATAGATGAAAATACTTTTAAAAAATGTTGATTTAATTGTCTAGAGAAACAATTCGTTTTAAAATGTATATTTTCAATATACAATATACAATATACAATATACAATATACAATATACAATATACAATATACAATATACAATATACAATATACAATATACAATATACAATATACAATATACAATATACAATATACAATATACAATATACAATATACAATATACAATATACAATATACAATATACAATATACAATATACAATATACAATATACAATATACAATATACAATATACAATATACAATATACAATATACAATATACAATATACAATATACAATATACAATATACAATATACAATATACAATATACAATATACAATATACAATATACAATATACAATATACAATATACAATATACAATATACAATATACAATATACAATATACAATATACAATATACAATATACAATATACAATATACAATATACAATATACAATATACAATATACAATATACAATATACAATATACAATATACAATATACAATATACAATATACAATATACAATATACAATATACAATATACAATATACAATATACAATATACAATATACAATATACAATATACAATATACAATATACAATATACAATATACAATATACAATATACAATATACAATATACAATATACAATATACAATATACAATATACAATATACAATATACAATATACAATATACAATATACAATATACAATATACAATATACAATATACAATATACAATATACAATATACAATATACAATATACAATATACAATATACAATATACAATATACAATATACAATATACAATATACAATATACAATATACAATATACAATATACAATATACAATATACAATATACAATATACAATATACAATATACAATATACAATATACAATATACAATATACAATATACAATATACGATATCCGATATACGATTTATGATATATGATATACAATATGCAATATACGATATACGACATACAACATACGATACACAATATACGATATACGATATACGACATACAACATACGATATACAAAATAAGATATACGACAAACGATATAAATAACAACGCACAGCACATCAGCCGCTGCAACATTTACACTTTTTTATTACATTTTGAGTGCAGCTTGTGGGATAGCTCATTAAAAACGATTGAAACTTCCGCAAGAAGTCAAATTTGTAGACGACATAGATGAACAGATATGCCTAGATACACATGTATCTATATATGTATATGCATATTATATCGGCCATATATACGCCTTTATTTCTAGCCGCAAAATGTGTTTCTGGAGCGCATTCAAAGCATGCTTTGATAAAAACACAGCTCTCCATACAGTCAGGGCCTTTGTTTTAAAGAGGTCGACCGTGATTGGGAACGCAACTGGCAAGTGGCTCGGGCAGCGGCCTGGTAAGCAAGGGGGGAGGCAGAGTGTTGTGTGAGGAGGGGAGAATTAAATATTCGATTCACCCACTCGAGAATGTGTCAGAATTTTGTTCATTGTGCACGAATTACGCTTATGTATGTGCGACAGCAACAAAGTTGTCCAACTATTCATGGGAAGAGACCAACATAAAAGACCAAAACATATATAAATAAACAAATGACGCACACGCACACGCACACAGACACAGACACACTTGTCAGTGTTCAAAATGAAATTTGCAAAGGATTTGCATACAAAGTCAACGTTAATTGATAAACAGTAAATGATTGCTCGAAGATACGATAGATGGCTATATTATCTTAGGACTCGAATCGATAAATAAACACCGTTACAGACATACACATATGACAGTTATATGACTGATATGACTGATATATGCAGACATACAAGAGGTCTAGGATGGACAGTATACTTATATCAAGTATGAATATATATGTATATATATATAACTGTATAGAATATATATGCTAGCCCACAGTTAGGCCAGCTCTGGGCACTCAAATTGCAACCAATTTAAAATATAATAAGCTCGATTTATCATGAAAAGCTGAAACGAATGCGGATTCCAAAACGTTCCAAGATTTCGGAAAGAAGTTGACTAAATCTGAGTCTCTTCTATCGCTGAGACGAAAATTCTCAATACTAGAAAAAGTGTCAAATTGTCAGTAAAAAAGTACAAAAATGATATACAGTAATATCCCGATAATTTGAAATGGCAAAAGACAAGAATTTTTTTCTTTAACCATATTTCGAATTCATTCAACGAGACACATTAAAATATAGTTCGTAAGATTTTATTTTAATTTCAACTCCTCTTGCTTGAGACGTTTACGTCTTAGAGAATCTTCATTCACTCTTCACTCTACGAATAATTGATAATGCAGCACACTGGATAAGAAATGGTAATGCTTTAGCCGTAATACTTGTGACAACAAATACATGTATATCCATAAGTATATCCATCTTCCAAGGCAAATAATTTATAAAAAAATTCGAACATTTTTGAGTACTTAACATGGGCTTAAGGTCCATAGATATGCTAATGAATGGGATTAAGTTGTGTTAAATATACTAAACTTTTTGTAGCGTCTTAGATACGACATAATAATAGCAACGATAATAGAATTGATAACGAAATGATAAATACTTGTCGCCTGACTAAGAAAGCCACATGCAAAAGATCCCAATGTGGCTAGCCAGAAGTAGAGAGCGCACAGTGGACTAGAATATAAGCGCACTTTTAAGTATGATAAATTCTGATTCTGTTTATTATTAAAAAAAATCTTCTTTTTTTTTAAATATTAAAAACTATATATTTATAAAAATTAGTAAATAAAAATACGAGTATTTAGATCACAATAAATACATTTTTATTTTATTACATATATAAAAAACATGAAAGACAATAAATATATATGGCGAAACTATCCAGTTTTGTCTAATTCATCCACGATAAAAAAAAACAACAATTTTTTTAAAAACACAAATAACTTCAAGAACTTCAATGGTGGAAGAAATCTCTTCCTGGCACATAAACACTCCTTACTCACTCTAATATCAATGGACACCTCCAACACATTATTAGTTACGTAACAGTTTGGTCATCTGATACGCTTATGTCTATTGCTAAACCGATTGGTCATCTAGGATGTTAAAGTCTACTTCACTTCATGTCATCGACGATTATATACACCTTCCACAATCTAAAATATTTTCGACTCATAACTTTACCAAGTAGTTAATACCGAAGTTAAGTTTACAATCTGAACTGTTTGGTCATCCAAGACATTTAAGTCTGCCAATATACCGTTTGACCAGCAGATCAATAAAAAAATTATATATGTGTATAATCATCTATACGCAGCAAAGAAATAAATATGAAAATTACATTCAGCAATACGAAACACCCGATCTAATAAATTATAACCTCAGCAAATTCTCCAACCACACTCAAAATATCCGCTACACAGCATGGTTATTCTTTGCATATCCTTGATATATGATAAATAATATTTCTCCAGATGGACATCCCATATAAAAATGATGTCGGAGATTAAACATTTTGGCAACTTCTTAATATTCTGTCAAAGACAGATTTTTGACTTTTAAATTGTATTTTTTGTAAAATATTTCTATTCTTTCAAAGACCGATTTTTTTTTGTGCCTTTTTTTATTTTGATAAAATAAAGTAGTTTGTAAAATAATATTTCTCCAGATGGACATCCCATAGAAAAATTATGTTTTTATAAAAAAAAAAAAAGAATTTACAAAAAAAAAAAAAAAAAAATGTAGACTACGGCGAACACTACAAGTGTTTCATTTATAAAAGCCACAAAAAATGTAGGCTTCAAATAAGGAGCAGCTGCAGTTTATGTCCTCGGCAAGGCACCACTGCTGACTGATTCTGAGAACTTGTAGGCGCGCTTTTATAGGAAATTTGGCAACTGTCAAGGCTTGCTTGGTTAACATTTTAAGTGTCAAGGCTTGCTTGGTTAACATTTTAAATGCTGTTAACTTTAACAGTATTAAAGGAGGCATTCATAACATACAGTAATCGAACATGTTAGCTTACATTTGATGTAAAAAAAAGTAAAATCAACTTCAAAAGAAACTGTAAATCCACGCTTCCGCCCATGCGTGGCCTACAGAAAAGTTTTGTTTTCAAATTTAAAGGCGAAGATGGCGGTATATCTGAAATTAATTAAATTCAAAATATTCGTAGTCATTACATTACGCCTACATTTAATATTTGAAATCTTGACCTAAACGAAATGTAAACAGTTTACGATTTACAGTCATATGCATTTAAAATTTCTGCTGTTAACAGTCAAATGCCAGCAGTCTGGAATATTCTAAGAATTTAAATAATTTTTCTTTACTTTTGTCTAGCAATTAAGTTATTTCGCTTTAACTGTCAGCTGTTAGCAAAAAGGATTGGCATTGATACTAAAGGCGATGCACGTTGATTAGAGTTGTGCAGGTTCGAATCCCGACAGGAGCAGATATTTTTATAATTTTTATTTTTCACAAATATGCGATTAAATGAATGCGACTTTGAATCTCGTGGAATTTTATTTTATTTTTTATTATTTTTTATATTTGTTACAAAATGCTTCCTGCCACGCTGCAAAAATATGAAAATATGTAAGTATATGTTTAAGATTTCTTTAGTCTCTAGCTTCAATAGCGTCAAAATATATTTCATTCATTCGGAAGACGGACTGACCGACAGACGGACTGACGGACGGACAGCAAAACGAGCATTTCACAAAACCAATCTGTTTTTTTTTTTTTTGTTCTTTTCTTTTCGGAAAGTCTAATTAAGTATCGATGGGATAAACAGCAAACGCAGCTGCCGTGAGCTGGTACATCAGCTAAGTATAGACAATCGAATATTACTTTGTTTTGGCTTTATTTATTTAATTTTATTTTTTGATGTCAAATACTTTGCGAATGACCTTGAACGTTGCATCATTCGGAAAGGTTAATTCCGTATCCAACAAATTGTCGCGCAAAATGTCAACCAAATTGTAATTTTAATTCAATCTAAACAAATTGGCAAAGCTGTTAAATGTATGCGAAATGCCATGGATCATTGACGGCCTCAGTCGCGAATTGTATAACCCAATATATCGCTCTGTACCCCCCCCCCCTCTCTCTCTCTCTCTCTCTCTTTGTTTTGGATGTCTGTGTGCGTGTGTGGGGTCTATGCTTAAATTTAGAAACAATTTATTTATTTATTTTAAAGTCAACTATCAAAAGGTTTTTTTTTTGCCCGTTTTTCCTTGCTTTTGTCTTTCGCTTTTGTCGTTCGTTGTCAGATTTATTCTGATTGTTTTTTCTCTCTTTCTGTTTATTGTCTCTCTTTTTTTTTTCGCTGCGAATTTGCTATGAAGTCTAAACAAAAGCTGTCGCTGCGGTTTCCCGTAGGGTGAGCCCATTTAGTCCAGCTCTTGTCCATTTCAATTGCGGTTCTTTTATTTTAATAATATATATATATATATATATATATATATATATATATATATATATATATATATATATATATATATATATATATATTTTATTTAATTTTTCTTTTTTTGTTTCGTAATAGTTTCCAAAAACTAAAGCGGGGTTCCACGCAATGCAGGATATTACATATGAATGTTAGTTGTTTGACTTTTATTAGGTCTAGTTGAAAGTTGGAAAATTTCAATTGACTCTCATTGTTACTAAAGATCTAGCATATACACACACACATATATATATATATATATATATATATATCTTTCAAATATCCCCTTATTTTTCTTCTTCCTTAACGTTTACAATTTCATGAATTTCTTCATAACGTATGGAAAAAGCTTTGTATCTGTATTTCCCTATTTTCCCCCTAGTGCAGTATTTTTAAAAGTTTTACTGACAGAACTTAATTTTTGATTATATTATTTTTCATATTTTCTCGTAGCAAAAACTCTAGCTCTTTTGCAGTTTCCCACTTCTGCTCATTTCTTAAACGGACTACAATTGAATACTTGATTAATTTTAAGCTCAAATTTATATAGTAGAAACTTTACGTAAATTGATCTCAATTTCTTCCTTCAAACACATTCCCGTTATTATTTTACCCCTATTTTCTATTATTTTTTGTACTCTACTTGTTTCCCAGTTATGTCATATCCTTGAACGTTAAGCACACTGAATTGAAATTGCGTCAGAGTTTCAGGTATTCAAATAGATCCATGTCCATTTATATTGCAATTACCTTTAAGCTTGAGATGGCATTGCTTAACTCGTCGGCGCTTCTCACATTCCAATTGCAATGGGCTGACTTGTTGTTGACCCAACTAAACAGCTGCCGGCGCTCTTCCACGCCCCTCTTTCGGCTATGAATTGGAGCAAGTTAGATAACGCCGTGGATTTCGCTTTTCTTGTGCCGTAATGTTTATTTATTTATTTATTTATTTATTAAGGGCACGCCTGGACAATTGCAGCGTTTAATTCAATTTGATATGATAATTTGCTTAGACAGACGTCGTCCCGCCTCTACACCCGAAGATGCCACATGTGTGATATATATTGTACACATGTGTAATATATTCATACATATATGTGACTTTCATTATGTATATTTCGCAGCTACCTTGCCGGGTAAACAATATGAAATTGACTGACCAATTACCACACTCTTCACAAAAGCTCTAGCTCTGGCAATAATTATATAGCTCTATATGTATCAAGTTGACTTTAAACTATTGATAAATCAAACAGTTTCGTCACTCAACAGAAGAATGTAATCATGATTCATGATATTTTCAAATCAAATATTGCAGAAAATTATTATTATTAACTGGTCTTAAAATGGAAATATTTAATCAGACAACAGAATCCAATTTCTGCAAACTAGGAAGAGGAACTGCAGTTAACTGACTCGTGGCACAGTTATGTATAGGGATCTAGAAATCCCAACAATTGCAAAAATGGTTGGGACACACTGTTCCAGAAAATCTAAACATCAGACGAAGACTTAAAAGACTTCGTCGTCTGGAACGTCGGGAAGCAAGTCCAGATTAGAATGAATAATAACTAAAGCATTTAAAAAAAATATATACCGTGCATTTTTTTTTTTTTTTTTTTTTTTTGCAATACCAACTAATATTAGTTTAGTATTAAGTACTATTAATTTCCCATCAATCCTGGCGACGGGTAAAGTGTCGGGCTTTTATCGGGTATACCGTGGGAATGAGCTGAAAATTAACGCATTATCCGAAAAAATTTGACATTAAAACAAGGCATTATTATCTGTTAAATAATTAAATATTTTATTGAAAACTCTTTGCCCATAACATGGATTTCAAGATGCTTTAAGCACAAATATAAAAAAATATAAATTAAATAAAAAATAAAATTTGAAAATAATGTCATTCAATTTTGAAATTCTAAAACTGTAGAAAACTTTTGCCACGCCCCCAGTGAGCGTAGATGTGCCTCATGCGAAAAATGAAAAAAAAAAAATATAATGAAAATGCAGTTTTTTCCGACATGCCACGCATTATTACGAGCATAGATATATCAGCCATATTTTATTAATTTTAGCAATTCTTTAGTTCTTGAGTATACGGTCAAAATTTCTTTAGTCTCTAGCTTCCATAGCGTCGAAATATATTGCATTCATACGAACAGACGAACGGACTGCAAGACAAACATTGCACAAAACCAATATACTCATTTCACATCGTGAATGAGTATAAAAGAAAATATATACACATATATAAAGAACACAATCAACATTAAATGCTATACTTTTCCAACAGACGTCGCATAAGGATGCCTAGAATATATTGTATATATGTAACTATAGTAGATCTGATAGCAAATGCAGGCATGCGAATCAAAAAGAAGTAAAAACAGAAAAAGATATGTAGCTATTTCACACATCGTAAATAGTTTTCTGTAAATTTATTTTTTCAAGTGCAAAATTCAAAAAAAAAAAAAAAATAGATATATGTATATATATATATATAATCTATGCATAATAGATTAATATACAAGTCTTGAGACGGACTGAGACTGAAGCTGTTGCTGTAGTCATTGGCATACCATTTGGCCACTGAGAAGTTTGATGTAAACAAATAACATCATAATCGAGTAATGGCACGAGTTGCTCCGGCGACCGGCTGTGGCGCAAATGTAATTCAATCCGTGCCCTAATTTAGAGTCCGATTTCGATTGCGGCTGGCTGCTGGATGCCGTCGATCAGTCATGATCGGGAAAGACTTTGGAGCCGTAATGAAAAAAAAAAAAAAAAAACGTTGACTCAGTTAAAAAAAAAAAACAAAAAAAAATAGAATAAGCGCTAAAAAAAATAACAATAAAGTCTATAGAAACGTGTTTGAATGACGTATCACTAGATTGGCTGCATTGGCGTGTTCAGCGGACGCGACTTACTTCGTTGGCATCCGTTGAGGCATCAATTCAGATTTGACGAAAAAAGGAAAAATTAGAAAATGCAGCAAAATTTAAGGCAAAGTCCAACTTTTAGCGAAATTCCTAAGTCAACCATAAAAAACTAATCAAATTAAGTCTTTTAAAGTAAACATTCGCTATAATGAAACACCATAACACTGGCTCAAGAAAGTCAAGTCAGTAAAGTCAAAAGAGTAAACACTCGCTAAAGTAAACTTACAGCGTCAAATTAAAGAAACCCAATTGGAATTTAACGGTACAAAGTCGATATAGTGAACAAGAGATCTTATAATAGAAGAGAGAATTATTAAATAGTAGATAGAGAACTTATTTAGAAACTTGATTTATTTATCACGTGCAACGCGTGTGCACTGTACTTGCTTGGACAAAGATTTGTTTAGGTTAGGTTTTCATGAAAAGCGTCATTTGTTTGTAACCATTTTTTTTTTTTCCTAGCAGCTATGTGTTATGTAATGCTATCTAATGATTTAGTCTTATGAGGGTCTTTATGACGGTCTTTGAGTATTCAGATGTTACAGTCGGCTATAAGAAAAGCAGTCGAGCTGAGTGTTGGATCTAGTTCTGATTAGAAACTATGCAGAAGACGTTGATTAGGTAAGGAGTCGGAATATTTTTTTGTGATTACCATACTTACACTATATATATATATATATATATGAATATCATATCTCTGATGCTTATTCTAGGGTATTTCAGTTTTGTCTTATCGCAATCTTGTTTGCCTGCCAGCCATAGATTTATGACTCGTTTGTCACCGGAGTTCAACAGAGGTCAGCTTAGAGTTAAGGTTGCCTATTTTTCCTACCCATTAACAACTTGTGTCAACACTATCTAGAGTCTTTCAGTAAGCGACAGATGTACATGTGACAGTCTATAAATTCATGTGTCTACTCATGCTTATCAAATTTAGAGGTTTACAACGTACAACAACAAAATGGTAGATATATGATCGTATATAATTTTCTATAAATTCCATACGTTTTGTAGCATAACTCGAGAACTATAGCAACTACAGTTAACAAATTTGATATGAAAGTACTACCTAAGCCTATATAGCTCAGGGCAAATGAAAATTATATATATGGGCATATGATTGAAATCATATATTTATATATAGAATATATAATTTTTTGCAGAGCTCAAGGCTTTCTATTTGCAGACATTCCCAGCCAAGGGTAACTCACCGTCGTGCATTGCCCATCGTGATTTGAACATTTTTAGTTCTTCTCGGAACTCAGTAGACCCTTTCCCAAAAAGTACAAATAATTTTGTTCTGTTTTGAATTATTTCTCTTTTATTTATATATGTATTTATATATAAAACTTAGATTACGGCCTGTGGCGCATTTACACACTCGATAAGTCGATAAATCGATAATTATATAAAAAATATATATACTATATCAAGCTGGCTTGTAAATGTGCGCACTTACATAGTTCATTTTTCACACACATACATACAGTGGCGAGCAAAAGTGAGTGAATGTTTGCAAATTTTGACTTTGACGATGTATAAAAAAAAAACTATACAAGCAAATCAAGAATTTTTTTTTATTTTTTATTTATTATATTATTCTTAACAAATAAAACAAAACTTCAAAGAAAAATGAGATCAATTCAAAGAGTTAGAAAGAAAAACCCAAAAAAACTCGCATAAACTCAATTTTGCACGTTTTATTATTTGCATCTATCTTCGCACTTCTACTTGTTTCCTTAGACGAAATCATTCAGATTTTCCTTTACTTTCATTATTTTCATATTTTTCTTATTCGTAGAATGAGCATGAAGATTTACCGTTATCTTAGTTCTTTTAATTTTCTTATTCATAAAGCAATTTGACACGTGTTTATTGCAAATAAAGTCGCACTTTTTCCTTTTGTAGCACATTAAATATTAATTGTTACAAATTGTTTAAATATGAGAAAAATCTCAACTGAAATTGAAAATAGTGTTGTGTGCCTGACCGAGAAGGTTTTTTTTTCACGTCGAAAAGCTTGGTATCAGTCAATCCGCAGTGATCGCAGCTCAAAAAAGACGAAATGTGACACCCAAATATCAAGTCAGAGGTCGCAAAAAATTGTTAACGGACTCAGATGCTCGACTAATAATATTGGAAATGAGGAGAAATAGGTTGCTAACACCAAAGGGGGCTTCTGTAGCAATTGAAAAAAATGTTAGCGAATGGACTGCTAGAAGAGCCCTTTGAAAAATCGGATGTGCCTCATCCGTTATGAAAAACAAACCTGCTTTATCTGAAAAAAAAAAATGTAAAAGCTCGATTGACTTTTGCAAAAAAAATTCAAAAGCTGGACCAACGATTGGAAACGAGTTATTTGGTCGGATGAATCAAAATTTAATCGTTATCAATCAGATGGAAAGCTTTACTGCTGGCGTAGACCTGGGGAGCGAATTCAAAGCCACCATGTAAAGCAAACTGTCAAGTATGGCGGCGGAAGCATTATGGTTTGGGGATGTTTTACTAGATGGAACATTGGTCGTCTGCATTTAATTGAGGGCATAATGCGCAAAGAGAATTACCTAAGTATTTTGCAAACTCATCTTCCCAATTTTATTGAGATATGCGCGTATCCCGAGAAAGAAATAGTTTTTCAACAAGATGGGGATCCAAAACATTCCGCGAAAATTGTGAAGGAATGGATTGGAATGCAAAATTTTAAGCTAATGGAATGGCCAGCACAGAGTCCCGACCTTAATCCAATAGAAAATCTATGGTCCATTGTGAAAAGGCGTCTAGGACAGTACGACGCAGCACCAACGAGCATGGCCATGCTCTGGGAACGGATAGAAACCGAGTGGAGACAAATTCCGAAGGAAATTATACAAAATTTGGTAGAGAGCATGCCAAAACGTATAAAAAAAGTTTTTACCAATAAGTGTCTATGGACCAAATATTAAAAATTCGTTATTTTATTAATATTTTTTAAACGTGCAAAATTGAGTTTATGCGAGTTTTTTTGGGTTTTTCTTTCTAACTCTTTGAATTTATCTCATTTTTCTTTGAAGTTTTGTTTTATTTGTTAAGAATAGTATAATAAATAAAAAATAAAAAAAATTTCTTGATTTGCTTGTATAGTTTTTTTTTTATACATCGTCAAAGTCAAAATTTGCAAACATTCACTCACTTTTGCTCGCTACTGTATATATATATAGAAATAATATATATATATATTTGACAAAAAAAAAAAATAATACGCAACAAAAAATTGCTGCAATACAATTATCAGCTGCAAAACTTTTTTATTCCATATATGTATATATTTTATTTTTTTTTATTTTTATTAAAATTCTTCATTTGTATATTTTAGTTTTTGTGTGTGTGTGTGTTTTTCTTTTTTTAAATATTGCTTTTGAGTCTTTCGTATAACTAAAAATATTTTTGCGGCTTACAAAATTTTAGTATAAATATTATTTGTAATTTAATATTTTCATTTGTTTTTCTTCAAGTTTTTCAATTAAAAAAAAAAAATTGCGCTAAACTAAAGTGTTCTAAAAGCTAGTAAAATAAATGCTACAAAAAAATTTATATATTTATATGACAAAAAATTGCTGGCGAAAAAATTGCTACAAAAAATATTTAAAATTAAAAAAATTAATTTTATATATATAATTTTAATATGCGCGAAAAATTGTTATTAAAATATGTTTTCTTTATAAAATATTTATGTATATATTCATATCTATTTTTTTTTAATATTAATAATATTGTTGCATTTGTTTTTTTCATAGTTGTTATTGTTGTTGTGCATATTATTGCAATTTTATTTTTATTTTTGTTTTTTTCTTTTTTTTTTAGATTTGTTTATAAATTTTATAAACTGCTTAATCAATGATCACAACTCTTAGCATAAATATTAATCGCATGTGGCATTTGCTGCATATAGATATAAATATATGTATGTAGATCAATTTATATATATTTATATATATATATATATATATATATATGTAGTTTATGTTTTATAAAAAATATTTCATTCAACTCGCTTTCCAGTTGGCGTTTTTAAAAATGCTTGAACTTTATTGTTGCTGTTGTCTTTTATGCTGCGTCTTTTAACTGTTTACCTATAGCTCTATATATATATTTATATATATATAAATACATATATCTAGCTATATAGTTCGATTTAGCTTGTCTTTTTTTTTTTTTTTTGCGGTTTCCTTTTATTACTTGAATGTTGAACCTTTTCTGATTGTCGTTGGCATCGGGAATGGGTTCTGGCTAGTATTATGGACTTGTTTCATTTCTTCCTCGACTTCATCTTCTTCTTGTTCTTTCTATGCATTGGTTTTCACGTGTTTTGGAATCCGTGAAAACACGTGAAACACAAGCGGCATTCGTTGATATGTGTTTTTGCATGGGTGTGTTTGTGTTCGTGTATGTGTATTGCTTTTACTTTGTTTAGCTCATGGTTAGCTTAAAAGGCCACGCCCTCTCTCTAATATTGTTCATCCTTCACTTTGGCTGCGTGCAACTATGAGAGACAAAGAAAGAGATAGAAAGAAAATAACAAATTAATTGAATAATTCAATTCATATTAGAGGGCAAAAGTTGTTGATGAGCAATTCATGAATTCAGCTGAAGAAGTGAATCTGAGACAGGCATCAAGAATTCCAATAATAATATTTGTTTTGTAAATATATAATAAATTTAAAAAAAAAAAATTATATGTGTAAAAAAAAAAAAAGATATGTTAAGAAAACTAATTTTTTTAATCTGATTTAACATTCAGATTTGATATTTATTTTAAAATTTGATTTAATTTACAAAAGAAACGAAAACGCTAAAGAAACCATACATAAATGTGGAATTTTTAATTTTTTTTTTTCTTTAGCGTTTGTTAGAGCAATAAATAAAATTGTGAATGAAATATAGCTGAGAATTTTTTTTATAGATAATAAATCAATATAAAAACAAGTTTTTTTTGGGGGGGATTTCTTGCTGTTTGATATTAGCTAATAAATTTATAATTTAAAAAAAAAAAAATAAAGTAAATATATATATAAACTGATGCATACATAATATCATGTCTCAGCTCAAAGCAAATTATATTTAAATGAAAATAAAAATTAATAATAAGCATTTCAATTATTTGTAACACTTGATACAATTTTTATATAACAAATTAAAGAACAAAAATTTAAAATTAAACAAATTTTTTTTAAATTATTCTTCATTATTTTACTTTGACTTCTTAATTTTTAGGGGGTCAAACGCGGCGTATGTGCAATAACAATTTATTGCTCCTGTTGCTGCTGTGGTTGTTGTTGTTGTTGTTGTTGTTGTTGTTGCTCTATATTTCGATTGCTAAACTCTGACACTATTATTAATGACAATTATCTGGGCTCTGTGCGCGGCCGTCTTTTGTCTAATTGAAAGTAATTAATGCAATTAAAAATTCAAGAGAAAAGAAACATTTCGCTGCGATGAGACGCTTGAATACGTAAACGAATACAAGTTGTGTCTGCGTGCAACAACAACAACAACAACAGCAAACAAATAAACAAACAACAAAATTAATACAAATAACAATAATCTATTAGCCTCTATATGCGCTTCTCATTTTCGTTTTTTTTTTTCGCGTGTCAATCGTAGTTTTTTTTTTTTTTTTTCTTTTTGAAGGTTGCCTTCCGCCCATTGGAAATTTTCATTCATAAAAAAGCAAGTGCCGATCATTACGATGCTGAATAACTGTATTTATTATATATAGGTATATATATACATACATATGTATATATGTATATATATATATATATAGAATTTGCTTCGTATAAGTCGGTCGCTAACTGCATACATTGATACTAGAAAATGATCTAGTTCATATTGAGAATCTCTTTTTTAATGGGGCATGGCTTGAAGCCTAACTGAGACTTTGGATATTTGCAAATGTAAAAACATGCTTTTCATTTAATGGGCCAAACATATATTCTATATACGAGTATATATGTATATATTATATCATGATGTACTGCTTCAAGCATCATATTTCTCTTCAATTTGAGATTCTATTAAGAGTTTACTTAAAATGTTTTATTATCTAACCTGTCTGCTGTTTCAGATTAACTAGAATTCTATAAGAGCTGAGTTAGCTAAGGATTTTCTAATGAAAAAGAACTGAAACTCCTATATAAGGACAGAGTTAACCAAGGATTTTCATAATATTTTTATGATTCAAATTCAAACCTCTTCTATTAGCTACTCTATAGGGTAGCCACAAGTCTAATACAGCTCTCTAACAATTGTAAATTACAAGCATATCCATGTGTGTGTGTGTGAATGTGATCATATGCAATTGGGTAAATGTGTGCTAATTGCAACACTTTATCACTTAAAATGTGATAAACCATCAACATCATTTCTGTTTCGGTCTTATCAACGGTTGATAGCTTTTCAAGACAGAGAGAGAGAGGGAGAGAGAGAGAGAGAGAGAGTATGTTATTCGGGGCTGGGCGACATTGATAAGATAAGGGGGCAGGGCAACTTGTTGCCTAACTTCTGATTGGCGTTGTATGTACGCGCATAAAACACATAAAAGCGACTCACATATGAATGGAAAACAAAAATCAAAAGAACAAAAAGCTCCAAACGACGAAAGCGTAAGACAAATGACATGGTTAACTGATTAGAAAAATATCAATTGAATAGTTTTGAGTGGCTTTTTTCCTATGCTATATGATATAAGGTCAAGCATAGGCGCGAGCTGTCTTACTATTTGAAGTGCGATGACGTATGTATATATATCTCCCCATGTGTTTATATCGCACAAAGAGATCTGCAATTCATTTTACTGGCATAACTTTATGAAATTTATGAAAACTTGTCTAAATTTCAGCATTTTAACTTGAATAGCATTCGAGTTCAATGAGATTATTATGGTTGACTATGCCAAGATTCGATTGAAAATGGCATTAATCTTAATTCAAATTCGAACATTTACCAATTGTAAATTTTTAAAGCGCTAGCATTTATAATAGCCAAGTTACTTGAGATCATATAAATAATAATATGGTTATAAAATCGTTTAGAATTTCTACGATATTCTATTTGCACATAGGGTCTATCCATTTAAAAATTTACAACTACATCTCTATCTCTGTGTCCTCCTCTCATTCACTCTCTCTCTCTCTCTCTATCTTTCTAGCTCTCTATATCTATCTCTCTCTCTCTGGCATCATGCGGTTATCTCTTAAAAAAGTGTCTCTTAATTAGTAGACGGATTTTCTGCGTTGCTGAAGAACATTTGTCTTGCTGGCAAATGCGCCCTCGCAATTGCCCTGAACTTGCGCCGGCTGCTCCCCTCCCGTTTTCCACTCGGTGGATCCACCGCCACCGCCTCTGGCTGGTCAAACCAGTTTGCATGCAGATTCAGCAACAAGCAGCAAAAGAGAAAACCATAAGAAAAAGTAGAACCACTTTGTGGAATGTAGTTTGTAGAATGAGACAGGTATACACTGCTTTAGCTGCCTAGCAGCGAGCGCATGCGTCGCTGTCTGTGCGTTTATCTCGCTTGCGCAAGCGCTGACTCGAGTTGAGGCTGCTTGCGTTACGCTTAAATGAGCGCGTAAGACCAGCAGTGCGTGTTTGCCGATCTCTGCTTTGCCCTCGCTCTCGCGCTCTGTTAAATATTGTTGGCAAAGAGCGCGCGTGTTGAACTGCTGTTAATAATGTGTGGCTTTGCTGGAAAGCGACTCTTTTAGTTATACGAAGAGCGTTTCAATTAATAACAGTTAAATCACAACTTCTTTTAAAAAGTTAACAGAGCACTGTTAACTTCATAGATCGCTTTGTATGAACAAGTATTACTCAATCGCAACTAGTATTTACAGACACTCGCACGCTATTTAAGATTTTGTTTATGCTAGCTATGCTACTGTTATTACTATTTAAACTACAATAAATTTTAGATACATATATATATTTTTAAATAAGGTAATAAATTCAGCAAAAATTAAAAATACAAATGATTAGTAACTCTGGCAACTCTATGTATATAACTGCTGAGCGTCTGTGTGAGTGACTTATTTTGAGTAGGGGAAAGATTGCTCGTTTACTATGATTGTTGAAATTTTGAAGTGAACGCTCTCTCTCTCTCTCCCTATCATTCTGTTAACGATTTACAGTTTCTTTGCTGCCGAATATTTATGTATTTGTTTTGATTGGAGTATAGTAGGAGGAGAATTTTATGTGCGTGCGTGTGTGTGTGTGTTCGTATGTGCATTCATTGATTGGGCAGAGTGTGGGTAGTGGCATAGAGGGGAAATAGATATTTATTTGTTTTACTTACAATTGCTGACACGCTGCCACTGATAGCACAGGGTGGCCCAGATGCCGACACTGACTCCAGCTTCAACTCCGACTCCTCTCTCGATCTCGCTCCCTCTCTCTCTCTCTCTCTCTCTCTCTCTCTCTGTCTCTCTCTCTCACACTCTCCTTCTCCCTTTCTCGCGCTCCATCTCCATTCGTCTCAAGCTCTCGCTTAAGCCTCGAAAGGCTGCTTCTGTGGACTTTGAACATCGCCGCCCATTTCACGATACAAATCAGCGATCACCTCCTTATAGATCAATGGATCAATATTCTTGCCCAGCTGATAGAGCAAGAACCAATCACCAATGTTGCACCGGTTTGCCACCTTCTCCACCTCTTCGCTCTCAGCCAAACGGGAGCGGGCACGCAACAGCAAATGCCTCAATTTCGGTCCCATAACAACGGCAATGCGATACACCAACGAGATGCCCGACAAGATGCTCAAAATGATGAACCAGAACCAGAGAAACACATAGATCTTCTCATTGACAATGTTCAGTGGCAGCACACAGAGTCCGTCGAACCTCTGAACTCCACCCGATGGACCATATTTATGGAATGTACATTTGGTGACCTTTGGAAAGACCTTCGCCATTGGATCGATACGATCATCGGGCTCCATTTCCGTAAACTTCAAGACATCGCTGCCATACGTACTGAACTCGCCATCCAGGAAGAAGTCCACGAAATAGATCTGCGCAATGACGTTGACGAAATTGAGAGCTTCGCAGACGAAAAACCGAAAGGCATAGAAATTGTGACGATTCAGATTGCCGATGAAATAGTCGACCAATATTTTCTTGCGATCGTTTTTACACTGATCATTCACAATGGGACTGTTGAGATCCATCACCAGCATCTTCAGTCGGCCACCCTCCCACGATTTCCACAGATAGCGTGGCACATAGAACAAGATCGCTTGGAAGAAGAGCACAAAGCAGACCCACTGATAGTATTTATGATATCTGACTTTGTCCTCACCATCGACATGGGAGCCGACGCCAGGCGATGCGACATCATGGCCAACGACACCTGTCAGACGCTCGGGCACCGTGAAAGTTGAATAGATCCAGCAATAGGTGTCCATTACACCGAGCGGTATCTCATCCACAATGCAATCGATCGGATCTCCGATATATTGGCGAGATGTAACAAGCAGCGAAAAGGCAATCAATATGATCACCGTCGCCTTGTAATGCATCCGAAAGACATTGTTATCGATGCACACCTGATCGATTTTCAGCAGCCCCTTTACGGAGCCAAATACATCAAACATTTTGACACTTTATCGTTATAGATTGACTGATTGATTGAGTGTTGAATGTGGTAGAGAAAACGTTGTTTTGCTTTTGTCTTTGCTTGATGGATCGTTAGATCGATTGATTGGCAGACTGATGAATCCTTTGTCCTCTGATCGTTTGATTGAATGATTGACGCTAACTTCGCGTTTCGTCCGGTTAATGGCAGTTGTTTTTTTTTTTTTTTTTTTTTTTTCAATGTATTAACTTGTTGAATCGATTGGTGAATGGCTTGATTGATGGATTGATCGATTGTTTATATATATGCATATATATAATTGGGCTTTATTGCTGCGCTCGTTCACTCGTTCACACATCACTTGTCCCACATAACGCTTGAGAGAATGCACATCGGGCGAGCCGTACTGAGCCGTCGAACTGTTTCGTGGGAGGCTCAACTCACCGCTGCTCCGTGCGCTGAACTGATCTCAACAAAATACCCTCGAGAGTATTTGAGTCGATGCTCCCCCATACACAGCAACGCACACTCGCTCACACACACATGCAACAACAAACATGAAGAAGTCACTGAGAAAGAGCAACTGTTGTTGTTGTTGACCGACAAAAAAAAAAAACAACGAAATACAAAAAAAAAAAAAAAAAAAACGTATCGACGACAGTCGTGTGTATTTGGTACTGTATATATTTGAAACGCCGCCGCAGTAGCGACCACTAAGCGCACTCTTCGAATAGAAAATTTCAACTGAGCCCTAAGTCGCTAAGTGACACGAACGTTTTGAGAGAACGAGCGTCGAGCTCACTCACTACAGACTCGCTCTCTTGACTGGGAGAGTGAGAGCGCAAAAGTAACCAAGCTTGAGTCGTTTGCCACCAACAAGTGAGTGAGCAAGAGAGAAAGAACGAGAACGACAGCGAGAGCAGAGTGAATTGTGTCTGTGTGTGTGTTTGACCAGGTATGTTGCTATTTTTGGGGTGGATCTTGTTGAGTTCGCGTCGCGAGTGCACACATATTGATGCGCATTCATAAACACAGCTGCATACGCGCGCACACACACACACACACACATTCACACATGTATGTATGTATGCAAACAGTCTCCGCTTTTGTGTGTCTGCAGTTAGACTGTTATGTTACCTGTTACTTTTACACCAATAAACGAGGCTTTCAATGTGTGGGTATATTAGTTGTGGTATTTTAGTTATTTAAGAGGTCAATGGCAATTAATTTTTCAAGCAGATTTATATACAAATTTGTATATTTAAATATTTATATATTATATTTCATTTATATTATATTGAAATGTGTGCATATTCTATGTGCATATAAAAATTAAACAACATACAGGGTATATTTGTAGCGCGCTTAGCTAGTCAGTGCAGTCTTCTTATACCCTGAACCCATTGAAAATGGGAATTCAGGGTATAATGGTTTTGTGAAAATGTATGTAACAGGCAAAAGGTGACGTCGCAGACCCCATAAAGTATATATATTCTTGATCAGCACAAAAGAATAAGTTGATATAGCCCTGTCCGTCTGTCCGTCCGTCCGTATGAACGTCTGAAATTTTACACGAATACTCTTATCTTAATTACGCAGTACAAGTTTATTTTGTTTTATTCGATAACTCATCCCATTTCATAATTATCGATAAAAATCGAAAATTCGTGTACCTTTTTTTCGAGCATAACTTCTACACCGTTTGTATATTTAGATAGATATTATGGATACGCAGATTTTGTAATTTTTAGATTTTACCCCACACCCAACCTTCGTCAGCAACTGCGCGGTTAGCAGAGCGCGCTTATAAGTGCGTAAAGAAGAAGAATATTAATTTTTTTTTTTTGCAGGGTTCAGGGTATCTCGTAGTCGAGCCGTCTCGACTAGAGTCTTCTTACTTGTTTTATGCTGCTGCTGGGAGAGCGCAAACTCTCGCCCATAAACATGATTTAGTGTTGTCCGCGCAGTCCAGACTCAAGCGCTAACTGGAAGCTGAGACGCGCGTCTCTTGAGTTGGTAACGCACACAGACGCAAACACAGATACGCACATATATAGTATCATAGTACGTTGTGGGCTAGTGATGGCAGCAGCGGGGTCAAGTGGCAGGAGGAAACAGAAAACAGAAAGAGAGAGAGAGAGAGAGAGAGAGTTGAGCGGGCGGGTGGGACAACATGCCATGAGTCAGTATTGCCACTGATGCTGAAATGTCGCCATTTTCTTAAGCCAACTTCAACTTGGCCAATACACAAATTTTACTGCCTCTGTGTGTGTGTGTGTGTTTTTGTAAACATGCCAATCGCTGTTTAACTGCAATTTCGTTTACACTTTTGGCTACCAGCTGCACATCTGGCAACGCTGCTGCCGTATCGAACCCTTTATACCTATACAAAGATCAGTTAATAGGGTATTTCCCAAAAACTTTCAATAGCCATTGCAGCTGACAAATGCATTTATGACTTTGCCATTTGTTGTGTTTGGAAAGTTGTAAATTGTAAATGGATTGATTAAAGGGAAAAGTCTGTGGAATATATAATTTCGTTCAGCTTGATGTAAGATAAAGGTAACGATGTAATAAGGTATACAAAATTCTGAGCGTACGATTTTATAGACTACACAGTATACAAAAATATTGTCAGTTTGGCAACACTCGACTCGAATCACTTCTTTTCCGACTAAATAGCTTATGGATGGCTAAAAATCTTATATATCTTGACCGCAAAGACAGATATAAAATTTTCAGATTTTTAACAGTCTGGCAACGCCAAGTAAATATTTAATGTTTCTAGAGATGTTAATGGATGAGTCGATTTGGGGTATTTTGACTACTATTTCAATGATCATAAGAAGCACTTTTTTGTAAGCAGTCTGGCAACCTTGTTATATCAGTAGGCAAGCCCATTTAAGCTTATGCATAATATCAGAATATGAAAGTATGCAAAATAATTATCTTATTTTCGAAATACTACATGAGAAGAAGCAGAAAAGTAGTTAAAATGAAATTAAGACTTGACTTGAGACAGTCTGGCAATGCTGAAAATCAACTTGTTGATATCGTGAACACAGAAGAATGAAATAAAAGACAAATTTATGTAGTCATGCGAGAGTGAATCAGTATACTTCACATGCCAACAGTCTGGCAATGCTTAAGGAGAAAAACTTGTTCAAGTTAAGAAGAAACAAGAAGGGCGAAAGAGTGTAAAATGCGCACATACATATGTATATATAAGTGCTGAGCATGCTTCACATGACAACAGTCTGGCAACACTGGTTGCACCTAAGCTGCATTGCCCCATTGCATGCAGCACAAGTATCCATGTGTGTGTGTGTGTGTGTGTGTGTGTGTGTGTGTGCATGCCTGTCTGTATAGTATGTAACGCTCCACAACAGAAAAGAGACAAGGTAGAAGAAGACGAAGACAAAGTAGAAGACGAAGTTCTCGGAATTCGTCAATTGAGCTGAATAAAGCATCTCCACTCCACGCGGGCCGCAACAATGCAACAACGAGAAACAAGTTACTGCCAGATACATAGATACACACACACACACACACACACAGGCATACGTGCAAAGCAGAGTGTATGTGTGAAGAAGCAGACAGAAATTTGCTTGTTTTTTTTTCAGTGTTCTTTTTATTATTGACAACTGCTTTCACTATCCCGCACTGTTTGTTCTTGCATTGTTATTTACCTGCCCGATAATATGCAGTAATTACTATTCCCTTACCTGCCCAACTACCTGTAGCAATACTGCAGCTGTATGCAACTCTGTATGTGTGTCTTTTACCATTCGTTATGCTTTCAAACTATGCCATCGATAGATACATTTAAGCGCTCAATCAATGGGTTTTCCTCGTTGCCCTCACATATCATATACAAATCCACTCAACACACCGATACATACAGACATCAATAGGTATACATATATATGTGTGAGTGTATATATATATATATATATATATATATGTATATATAGTATGTATGCCTGTAGCATAGGTGCAAACCGGCTGGGCTACCTGTTACACTCGTTTCGTGGTCATTTACTTAATCTTAAGTCCGAGCTCTGCTATCATAATTATAAATTTTAATGTCTACAAATGATAATATATATATACATATATATATATATATATATATATATATATATATATATATATATATATAGACACCGTCTCTCTTGCTCTCTCTCCGTGTCCAAATCTAATCGGCTCATTATAAATGCTCTATAATATCTCAAGTGTGTAGCTTATATATCAGCTGTGATCCGTTTCATAACTCTATAGGTTATTGTTTCCTGAAAAAAAAAATTAAAAAAAAAATATATTTTTTTTTTTTTCAAGAAACAATATATATATATATATATATATATATATATATATATATATATATATATATATATATATATATATATATATATATATATATATATATATATATATATATATATATATATATATATATATAATTATTTAATTTTCAGAACTTGGGCTTATTTTTACCAATCCCAAGATTTATTTATTTATTTTTTTTTTATTTATTTGTTTTTCAGGAAACAATATATATTTTTATATGTATATAAAATTATTTAATTTTCAGAACTTGGGCTTTTTTTTATCAATCCCAAGAGTACTACTAACATATATTTATGCATATCTACAATAAAAGTATATGTAAATGTTATACCTTGATAAGAAAGAAAATTAAAAATAGCTTATAAATTGGGTTTGAGTAACAGTTATATAGCAAGCTTCAGAAAAGCAACTTAGGTAACAACTTCGATACCTACTCAACAATATTACGGTACGTTATATTCGTGCTACGTGCTACTTGCCAAAATCACTTCATACCAGTAAAGAGAATCAAGTGCTGATCCACTTAACGTTTTAACTCTTGATTCTTTTATGGATATGCTAACGATTAATAATACTTAAGCCCATTATACGGTCAAATATTTAACATAAATATTTTTAAATTAATCACGCCCACTATAAATCGCACGGTCGTAAAGCCATTTGATATAATTGTAGGCGGTGTGGGTGTGGCAACTATACGTCTATGTTGGCATAAATCAAATCAACATCTCAACGAACGACTCAATTTGCGTGAATATCGTCTTGCCTTCCTTCCCGTTTTCTTCGACTCAAAATTCGACTCGACTCGACTCCACTCGAATTTCACACCAGCCCATGAAAGTGTAAAAAAAAAAGGGAAAAAAAAATCACATGAAATAAACGAAGCTCAAGGCATAGCATAAATATTTGTACGATTTGCCACAGATCTTTGGGAATCGAGCATTTAATGCGATTGCTAATAGTATTTATTTACATTTATGTGGCATACCCTGGAAACAGGGAATTGAAATCTGGTAATGAATCTAGAGTATTTATGTGCATTTATGTCGAATAACTACTATAACAGCTTAAGTAATGAAATTTGGTATCTGTACTCTATGTTAAAAAAAAAAAAAAAAAAACCTTTATGAAATTCTAGTTCTATCAATTCGTTTCTATGAAAAAATAAATTCTATATTCTTATAAACTTAGCACTGTTGAACTAGAGGTGCGCTATGATTTCAAGTTGAGAACTTGGGATCAGTTTGAGAATTGTGAAATGTAGAGTTTGTACTCAATTTGTTATAGAAATAAATTAAACTCTGGAAATATAAGAGCACGAGCTTGAATATTTGATATATTCATGTATAAAGTTTCCCAAATAGGTATTATACTTTGTAACTTAAACGATCCATTACATTTGCACATAGTATACCTGTCCCAAACGGCGGCATTTACAGGGTATCTGTCAGTCATACTAAAACGCCCCGACAATCTTTCTCATTTGTATTTACATGTCGCCTCGCTGAGATTGCGTTTTCAGCACAATGTTAACATGAATCAATTTTTTGATGGGTTTTCGCCGTCAGATGGGGAAGATTGAGGGGGTCAGCGAACGATGCTCCACGAATTTTGAATGCTTACTCATTGCGGATTCAACGAACTGATCGTTAGCGTCATAGTTGACCAGTTTTAAAGTAGATATTTTGGAACTTAATTTGCATTCGGCTGTTTAAATTGAGTCAACCACGCCAGGCCAGCTGGCCGGAGATGCCCGATAGTCAGATAGTAGTTGGCCAAAAGTAATATGGAGAGAGGTATGCACATATCGCCCATATATTTATATAAAAAGTAACTTGAGCTAATCAATTGTGATCAGTTTGCGGCACTTTTTGATTTACTTTCAAATCGCACGGCGCCTCAGATCACAGTCAGACAGTGCGACCTTATCAAGCATAACGGTTACGCTTCCTACTTATCCAACTACCTCGACTCTATCAAATATGGGCTAATAGAGTTTGATTATTTTTGATGACCTCATAACAGTAACGTATGCAAATAACATGAATGAATAATAAATATGAATAGAATATGATTCGTTTTATTATCTATAAAAATATGTGGAAAAAAAATTATATTTTTGATAAAAGAAATCCCGTTTATAAGTGTTTGATTCCCCAGTCTTATATGCCAATTGATAATATTTGTTGAGATTGCGAACAAAAAAAAAAAAAATAAATAAATAAATAAAATGAAATGAAAATACAAAAAAATATATAAAATAAAAATAATAAATAAAATAAAATAATATAAAAAATACGTAAAAATAAATAGAAAAAACTCGCTTTAGTCCTAAAAATTTCGAAAAAAAAATTAAATTAAATTATTACATAAAAAATTTGTTACATAAATTTTGTTTTTTTTTTTAGTAAAGTAACAATATAAAGACTTAAACTATCTTCGAGTGTTTCATGAGGAACTTAAAATTAAACAAATATATTATAAATTTTTTTTTTTTAGAATTTTTAATATTAATACAAAATGTAATACAAAAAAACATGCATAGATAAATGGTATATGAAGTAATAATACCTATTAAAATAAAACAAATTATACATATATATATAGTAAATTTTTTATCTGTTTTTTTTTTTCGTCATTCATCATATTCTCGAGCTGCCACGCCCTCCAGGAGATGTCAACAATAAATCAATTATGAGTTTATATTCTTAACTATTGTAGCATCAATAGAACTTTTACAACTAACTATATAATTTATTTTATTGCATCTGAAAGCGACATTGATGAGACTTCGAGCTTTTAGTTTCAATAACACCTAAAATAATAATAGAGTTTGCATTTTCAAAGCAATAACGAATTTACTCTTTTCAATCTTCTATGAAAAGATAAGTTTTAGCTATTTATAAAAAGTAAACAAATCTAAATTAGACTTAACCTCAAGCCTATTACTATACATATAGCTCTGCAGTCCAAGTTCCACTGTTAACTTGAATATAAAAATGAGTTGGCATGACAATCAAGAGAAGTTGTAAAAAATACTTATCAGATCAGATTTTTGGAATTAGCTGCTTAGGTGTTAAGTGGAAAAAGTTATTCGATTCAACAGTTTCATGAAACTTGAGTCAGTTTCCATATTTATTTATTATCAATATTGTATGATATGACATTAACGAATAATAGAATTGAATCATAGCATATTGAACAGATAGAGTATCTAATAAGCAGAAACCAAATGACATAATATTCCATTACATTTAATACTAACTATTGTGACGCCAAATTTTTGGCTTCTCAAAATATTCAGGAAACAAAACAAATTAACTTAACAGTTCACTTTGCATAACCTTAATGAATTATTGGCATACTGTTAATCGAATGTTAACATATTTGTATCTAAAATGTATATGGTCCAGTAAATCTAGCACTTGATATCAAGTGCAGAGCTGCTCATTCTACATACCCCTTAGCTATACTCTTATGCATGCTGATACTTACTCTATAATTAAAGATGGGTATATTGGTTTCATACTTGAGCGATTGAGACCTAAAATTGCATATGTTTAAGTGTTCATATGGACTCTAAGAAAGCTTTTCAGAGAGAAAGCCTTGAGCTTTATAATATCCATAAGATCTCTTACCCCAAACTTACCCCACTCCTGAGGCATAAAGTTCACCTGCATCTCATCATCTTACAAATGTCGTAATGAACGAGTATTGAACAGTCGGCAATAGCTGATCGATATGCTTCCTGTTTACTTTAGGTATTTTGTAGCCTATTGCAAAAATATTTGATTGAGTGTCGAAATCACTTTCACTTTTTCAGCAGAACTTGTTGCAACGGTTGCAAATTAAATGATCGCTCGTTAAGTTAATTGTAATTGTATCTTTAAATGAGCTGTGACTTATTTTAACGATCACATACACACACACACACACACACACAGATACATATACCTTTTGTGATTTCGTAATTTCGTATGCGCCTTGCATGAGTGGTTCGCATTTCGTTAGCTTTTGTGGTCGAAACGTATTCAAATTTCGCCTGTAATGCAAACCAATTGCAACAAAGGCAAAGTAGCAGCAATGAAAACAGAGTTAGGCAAAAAAAAGGAGTGAGAGCGAGAGAGAGAGAGAGAGAGAGAGATAGTTATATGTGAAGCTTATGAAATCCGATTGAGCAATTTGTTGCATTCGATCAATCAATGAACTTTAGCGCATTGTAATTAAAGTGAGGGGGGGAGGAAATCACAATTGACAAAAGCATTCCCTAACTTAGTCATTTATTCGTCTAGTCAACCAAATAAAAATGTACTAGTTACTAAGCAAATTTTAGAAAATAATTTAGATAAGCGTAGCAGCATGCAAAGTCTGCAAAACTTTTAAATTTAAATTTTAATTTCTAATTTAAATATACAGAGCTATATAACAAAAGCTTTAGATAAAGCAGACAAAGTTAAGTTATTGATACGAGCTGCAAAAATATTTATTTATTTTTTTTTTTTAATTTTTTTTTTTATTCCAATTGACTGGCAAAAGTAAAACATATGACGTTTAATGCAACCTTCTGTCATAAAGAAGTACAAATTTGAATGAAAGTTTAGATAGAAGCTGAAGAAATTAAAATCAAATATATATATAATATATGTATTTAAATAATAAAATTCAGTTAAAAGTAGAATAGAATCTCTCATATACTAATAAAATCGTAGCAAAGATTTCAAGATAAAAATCTGATATTAGATGACATAGATTTCGAGACAGCTCAGAGGCAGAGACATATACATATATATTATGATATATTCGTCATCAGACAAAAATATATTTATTTAAGATATAGTTAGAGCTTCAAGTACATAGAGAAAAATTCACAACTAGATAAGCATCTATAAAAACTTCTGTAAGAACCTACAAAGATAGCTAGAAATATGAATAGACTAAATTATGAAATCATAAAATTTCGATGGAAAGGTAACTCATAACTCATAGCTCTCTCTCTCTCTCTCTCTCTCTCTCTCTCTGTCTCTCTCTGTCTCTGTCTCTCTGTCTCTCTGTCTCGCTCTATATATCTACTCATCCCTACCTCTGTCTCTCCCCACTTCTCTCACTATCACATTGTGACTCTTCAAAACTTTTGAAGACACTGAATATGGAGCATGATAAGCAGATGCAAATAGAGCTTAACTTTATAAATAGAGATGAAACAGTTCAGAAATTCTTCATGAAAATTTTATCAGTGAGATAGGGAATAGGCCAAGAAGAAGCAATTGCACAGAACAGTATATACAGTTATGGGTCTATGAATAGGATCAGACATATATCAAATTGATAGAATGAAACATGCACGAGTATGATACCAGATAATTGATGACATCTCCTCGTCTGTTGTGAATGGCATTTTTGAGTGCTGGTAAACATAAAAGTGTCACGATTATTAGACTTTGGCTAGTTATACGAATATGGCTTACAATCGCAACATTTTTTGCCGATGCAAATTTCTGATAACATTGTTAGCGATGTTAGTACCTGCCAAGATATCACTGCCTGGAACCGAAACACAGTTGCCAATCATCAAGTGAATCACCTGTGACGCAAACCAGCAGCTGAATAACGGCTGAGAGTCATAGGGCTACAGTCTCGATCAAGGATAAGACTACAAAACAGTTGTGCGAAAAACCAAAAAGCAATTTATAAGAAAACATGACTAAGATTATCCAATTTAAAACTTTCCAATTCCAATATTTAGACTTTCCAGCCAAACGAAAAATTACTGATATAGATCAATGCACATATCATAGGACCAGAGGCTTAACTGTCAAATTAGGCCAGCAATGTTTAACCTTTTACTTAGCCTGAGTCAAGTGCCAGACCAAAAGAAAACTAAATCAATATTTCATATTTGCTATGATTATGTCTTATATATAAAAATATATATAAACATTTATCAACGTGTGTACATACTTACCATACCTAAATCTTCGACCTCAAAAAATAATTATAAGAACTTGCGCAAGCTCCCTGTAGACAATAACAAGTATTCTAAGTACCAATGTGCATGACTAGCAGATACCTATTAAATCAATGTGTTGTGACTGAATTTCAGAGCCGAAGCTGCAACAGTTTCTGGTCTGTATTGGAACATACATAAGTATGTATGTCTATAAAACTATTTATTAAAAACAAATAAAAATAAAAATAAAATAAAAATAAAATAAAGCTAAAATAAAAATAAAATAAAAATAAAAATAAAATAAAAATAAAATAAAAATAAAATAAAAATAAAATAGAAAAAAAATAAAAATAAAAATAAAAATAAAAATAAAAATAAAATAAAATAAAATAAAAATAAAATAAAAATAAAATAAAATAAATATAAAATAGTAATAATAATAAAAAACATTTGAAAATTTTTCAAAAATTTTTTATATGTTTCACTTTGAATACACTTTTTTTTTAACGTTAAACTTCAATAACTTACAAGTTTTAAAATAATTTTATTTTTTAATTTTTAGGGGTTTGTTGCATATATGATATTTATATATATATATATATATATATATATATATATATATATATATATATATATATATACATTTTTTTTTGCAAGATTTTTAGATTTTTTTACAAATTTGATCAGCAAAAATATCTAGACAACACAAAAGAAAACATTATTTACGTTTAACTTCAGATGAGATGTGACAATAAAATCGAAACCCATTTTATTTTATCAAATGAAGTTCAAGAAATAAACAAAAAAGAAATAAATAAATTTTTCCACTTTAACAAATTTATTTACAGGCTACTTTAAAAAAAAGTTGTTCTTTAAAAAAAAAAAAAAAAAATGGTTAATCTTATCGCTAAAGCTTTTGGTACTCACACAAAAAAAACACTCCGTCCGCCATTCCACTTACCCCCATTATATCGGAGGCGAAGTTTTGATAACGAAGCTCGCAAACTTGTGTTTTTTTATTGCCCGATCGCCGGACTTAGTGAGAAAAGTAAGTACCCTTGCAGTCCACGATCAGCAGCTACGATACGAGGAGCTGCTCGCACACAAATCCCGTGTAGAATATAGAAAAATAGATAATAAATAGAAAATTCATAGAAACTGTTTACAATAAAAAAAATATACATATATATATATATAAGAAGTTTTTAATTGGCTAGGTGCAAGGCAGTGTTGGCTTTTGGCTACAAAGAAAAGTCGACATCATGTTGGGCACGTTTAGTTCGGTTAAACAATACCTCAAGTTCGATATTACGCGCGTGGTTATCGATAATATTGTGTTTAAGCTACATTATCGCTGGACTTTTGTGCTGCTGCTGGTGGCAACCCTGCTGATAACATCACGCCAATATATCGGCGAGCATATACAGTGTATATCCGATAATGTTGTTGCACCGGTTATAAATACCTTTTGCTTCTTTACGCCCACGTTCACAGTGGTAAGTGAAAGAGTTTTCTTTGCACTCAGAGATTCTGTTCTTATTGAAAATTTTGTATTAGTATTAGTAGTTTATCAACAATTATTTGAATCGAAAAAATTGTTTACTTATTTATTGGATTTCCCGATCTCAAATGCCGCTAATTGTTATATACATATATCTATATACTTTAGTCATAGTTTAGCAAATCAATGGAGAACGTCAATTCCAATTTAGTTGTTAATTTTTGAGTTTCCATTAGAAGGTACCATAGGAACTATATTTTTCATACCGTTAGGCGTTGATATATCCGCCATATCTGAAGTCGTCAACAAGAATATACATTCCAATTTTTAGTATTTCAATTTATAGGACTTCTTTCTGGAAAATGAATTTTCCGATTTGCCACGTCCAAAAATATATATTCCAAATAAAAAGCCCATAATCTTAATAGCGAAGCGTTTTTACTTAGAGAATGAATGAGTATAAAAAAGCTTATCTCAACAATCATTTAATGTTGATAAATCTTTTTTTTACTATACCCATATATGAAATCAAAAAAAATATATATAAATAAATAAAATAAAATAAATCAATAAAAATTATCTTTTTAGTTTGCCGATGGGCATACATTGAGCATTGTTTACTCGAGACATTATCAACTAAAATTTGAAGAGCAGCCAGCTACTTACTAACTGTAGTTCCTAGCTCGATTGAAACAAGCAATCAAACTCATCAATAATCCTTTTCATTCGACAGGTGCGTCACATCAACAACACGGCTCTGGACTCTGGCTCCATTTTTCAGCCAGGCATCGGACCCTACAATCGCAACGAAGACAAGATCAAGCGACACGCGTACTATCAATGGGTGCCGTTTGTGCTCTTTGGCCAGGCACTTTGCTTTTACGCCCCGCACGCGATCTGGAAGTATTGGGAGGGTGGACGAATCAAGGCGCTGGTCTACGGACTGCGTATGGTAGGATTGACAAAATATCTAAAGAGCGACAGCCTGCGCATTGGCAAGCTGAATATACCCTCAATGGCTGAGGTAGAGGATCGTGTGATCAACATACGACGCACGATGATTGATCGCATGCGTTTGAATCAATCGTGGGGAGCACATCTCGTCACAGCTGAAATGCTAAACTTGTTGAATCTGTGTTGTCAGATCTATTGGACTCATCGGTTTCTAGGTCGTCAGTTTCTATCGTTAGGCGTTAAAGTGTTACGCGAACGTTGGGTCGATAAAATGGATGCACTCGATATTGTTTTTCCCAAGGTCACCAAATGCACATTCTTCAAGTATGGTGCGGCTGGCTCACTGCAGGAGCACGATACGCTTTGCGTGATGGCCCTCAATATTATGAACGAGAAGATCTATACTATACTCTGGTTCTGGTATGCCTTTCTATTGATCGTCACCGTGCTGGGTCTTATCTGGCGACTTCTGACGCTCTTCTTCTACAGAAAGTAAGTTTAAAATGTCTAAGAGTCTAAGGGTCTAAGAGTCTATGGGTCTAAGAGTGTATGAATCTAAGAGGTCGAACGGTCTAAGGGTCTTAGGGTCTAAGAGTCTAAGGGTCTAAGAGTCTAAGAGTCTATGGGTCTAAGGGTCGAACGGTCTAAGGGTCTTAGGGCCTAAGAGTCTAAGGGTCTAAGAGTCTAAGGGTCTGAGAGTCTAAGGATCTTAGGGTCTAAGAGTCTAAGGGTCTAAGAGTGTAAGGGTCTGAGAGTCTAAGGATCTTAGGGTCTAAGAGTCTAAGGGTCTAAGAGTCTAAGGGTCTGAGAGTCTAAGGATCTTAGGGTCTAAGAGTCTAAGTGTGTAATGCCAAACATATCCTTAAATGTCAGACTAGCGTTTTTTTTACCAACCATTTATTGCATATTCCATCTGACTGAGAGCTAACTTAACATAGATAAAAAAAATTCATTTTCTTTAGACATTGATTAATTAATTCCCTGCTTTTTCCAGTATCACCTTCACACGGCTATCGCTGTATTGGGCCAAGCCAGGCAAACTGGACGGAGCCGATCTGGCAGCTGTTATTGAGAAGTGTAATTTCTCGAACTGGATGTTTCTGTTCTTTTTGCGCACCAATCTATCAGAGTTTCTGTTCGAGAAGGTCATCTACCATTTGGCCAGCGAGTTTCCGAACAATCCCATACACGACAACGACATCAACGATTATAAGGCACGCGAACGCGAGGCAGCCGGTGGCAGTTCCGGCAAATATCCCCTGCTGGGTGGACTGGATACGGTGGATGCGCCATTGCTGCATCATCGGGCGGCTGTTGGCGTCGGTACAGCGCCGATTCAGACGCCGATAGAGGGCGCCACACTGCCCGTTTGATAGCTGTCCGTTACGACTTAATCTTAAGTTATTTTAATATATTTGTTATTACAATTTTTTTTTTTTTATTTGTACAAATTTTAGTACGATACTTTTAAATTCTTGCATTGTTTCTTACTGGCCTTGATTTGGAACTGGTTCCGTATTGAAATTTCAATATTAAAATTCGAAACAAAAAAAATGCAAACAGGTTTAGAAATGGGTAAAAGCTTTTTAAAACCTGTCCAAGCCGTGCCACCCCATACCAACTGGCTGCGGCGTGGGCGTGGCAGTCGCTGAAACAGTTAAACAGTGCCCACCTTAAATTTTATTGTCAAGCCGTCAAGTCGTTGTCTCTGACATTATCTTGACTTTGGATTTGACACTAGTCGTCGAGCCAATCTTGACTGCGGTCTGGTCTGGCCTGGCCTGGCCTGACCCACTTTCAATTGACACGCAACGCCGCGGGCGTGACCGAATGTGGCCAACATCTGTGGTTTTTCATTCAAAGCTCAAAGATCTAGCGCGAATCGAACATATCTCATGTCCACAAATTGGGACAGGGTATTGCATGGCAGTTCAACATTTAAATGATCACGTTCACAGCAACAATGCTAATTCGAAAGCATTTGAGCATAGCTGGAATTGTATATGGAATGGAAAAAAAAAATAATTTTTACCCCAAATCAAATGTTTCTATTGAAGTTGTAATGATTTTTTTTTTTTTCTTTTGCAGCATTCATTTTAAAATATTTTCAGATATAGTAAAATGTCTATAGTGATATATGCAATATTTCATTAAAATTAAATGAAACTGAAATAAAAAACAAAAAAGTTGCAGCTCTTTATTAAATATATCTATATACATATATACAATATATGTTAATCCATTCAATGATTTCTTGAAACTAAAAACCTATAACTACATATAATTCCGTATTAAAGTGCGACAATTAATATGTGCAAATAATTATTTTTAAAATTACCTCAGCTTATGCGAAATATATTTCATAAGCTGGAGTATTTTCAACTTCAAGCTGAAAAGGGTATCTAACTAAGTTTCTATACCGAACCCTACCTAAATATCAGATATTATAGCTTTACCATATAATACCAATTCGTATTCTTTACTTGTTTAATAATAGCTTTAAGTAACTTACATACTTATATTTATTTTTTATTTTTTTTTTTTTTTTTGTAATTTAGTCGAACAGATCTTGAACTATAATTATCGCATATTACATTGTAGTCCTGCATTGAAAATTATATCTAAACATATCATTTTATTTTAATTTTATTATTTATTTTTTAGTTTTTTATATTTTATTTATTTTAATACATATATATTTTGTACCTATTATAATAATCATTTTTTTTTTTTAACTCAAATCGACTTTATATATATACACGACTTTCAGTTACACTTTAACTTAATTTCATCTCAAATATTATTTAATTTAGCCCAGCAAATAGTAATGAATAATAGGCATTCCAAAGAATATAATTATAATAATGTTATAATAATGTTTACTAATAATTACTATAGATACTCTGCAGAGTTTTTTTTTCGCTCTCTTTATACTTCATCTATCGCCCTAATTCATTCACTTCACATTTTCCCAAGCTAAAAGCCACAAAAAAAAAAAAAAAAAAAAATCGTTGACCAAAATTTTGATTTGGTCATTCGAACAGATCCTGCGTTACAAGCTCCATACTCGAATGCTGTACTTATTTGGTGTACGATGTCAATTTGTAGCTGGCTGAGTGGCAAAGACGTGGCAAACAATATTCGATTGCCTTTTTGGTGGACATCGGTCGGTTAGTTATGACACCTGCTCAACCAGAGCTGCTGCCAATTAGTTGATATTTTATTTCGTTTCTAATTCTTTTTTTTTAACATTTTTGCTTTTTATTTATTTGTATTTATTTTTTTTATTATTATTTTTGTTTTTTTTTTTTTTTTAGTATTTACTTTTTTGCGGTCAATGCCAACGACTCGAATTGAGTTGAGTCTGTGGCAGCCGCTCCCCCTGGTCACCTGCAGCGCGTCCCCCTCTGCGATGCTGTCAGTCAACATATGTTTGCTGTCGCTTTAAGTAGTTGAGCCAATAGTCAAATAAAACTAGACGGAACAACAGCGAATACTCTAAACAGCAAAATTTCTGGAACCTTTATAATGCAAATTTCATCATGAAACGCAAAATTATAAAAAAAAAATTATCTATGAAAATATAGAAAAGACAATTAATACAAATTTACTGAAGTAGATATATATACTTCACTAAATTTTTATTAATTTTTTTTTGCATATTTTTTTATATATGTATATATATATTTTCTAGATTTTTATAATCTTCGAAAAAAAATTGCTAGAATTTAATTTTAATAAAGTTTTATTTTTTAATTTAAATGTTTCTTTTTGAATTATACTTCATTAAAATTTCATTAAAAATATATAATATATAAAGAAATCATAGGGATCTATGGGAAATCAATCTAGATCAGCTCGATACGATATATGTATATATATAATTCAACAGCAGGAGATATCTTAAATTTCCTTTACCCAGCCTTACTGGTAGCTCAGTTCAAATAGAACATATTAACAACATTCTATAAAACTTAAATGTAAATCTCATCAATTGCTTGCTTAACCTCCCCTTTAGAATATAGAGTATTTCAATCTTAATGCCGGCTCATTTACATAATATCAGACTTTCAAAATTGAAATCAATGCAAAAAAAAAAGATTTATAAAAAAAAGAGAACATGTTCAAAGGTTATTTTCCGATTGGATTGTTGTTGTTGTTGTTTGAATCGGTTGGGGGCATTGAAATCGACTAAATATGTCACATAATACGATTTAGACACGTCTTGTTCTTTATTCCTTTGTTCTGCTTTGCATATCATGTGATTCGCTTGTTGATTCTCCCAAAACTTCGTTCAGGTTTTTCTTTTTTTTTTTTTTACTTTTCTTTCGAAGTTCTGACAAAGCGGAATCGAACAAAAATTCCAGTCAAAAGAAACGAAATGTAGAAAAAGAAGAAGAAGAAGAAGACGACGAAGAAAAGAACCAGCCGATCGTACAATAAATAATTGTGTAGATCTGGGCATTGTTTTCTTTTCGTATTGTTTGGCTTCTCGCTTCGTCTCACTTCACTTCACTTCACTTTAGTTCTCCACTCTATCTC
>JAWNPR010000061.1:20860000-20975000 GCA_035047405.1 Drosophila stalkeri
GTATCGGATATGTAGTTCTATATATGCATCTGTTTCATAGAATCCTCTGTACTGTTGCCTTACATGTAATATTGAAAATTCGTAATACCCGCTAGCAGAGCATAAATAGTCTAACGGACTGGCAAGGGGTACTGCGAAGTAGGAATTCGGGGGTTGTTTACACTCTCTATAATACACGTATGTATGTGTGTGTGTGTGTGTGTGTGTGTGTAACATGTGGCACGTTCTAATGTGGTTTTTACTGCCCGGAAATTTCAATGCGTCGCGTCTTTAGGGATTTTTCAATAGCTGTGTTTTTCGTCTCTGTCTGGGTCTCGGTCTCGGTCTCGGTCTGGATCTATTTCCGCTTTTATGGCTTCGCCTTTTGTCTGCGCTACTATTTTTATCGGTTGCATTGCTGCCACTTGGCAATGACCTTGAACAGCTGCCCGCATCCATCCAGCATACCCGATGCAGCTAGCATCTCTTTCTCTATCCGCCTCTTGGTAGTGCCTAAACTTCTCGAACATGCGATTCGTGGTCTTGACTCGTCTCGTCGCGTCTCATCACGTCTGGGCGTATCAGGCAATGCTATTGACCTCTCGCCTTTCGAAATAGCGCCAGAATAGATAATTGCTCGACTAATGCACCATTAAATACCCTGTAATTTGTAGGATATGTGTAAGAGAAGTCTTAAAATTGTATTACAGGGTATTCAACTAATTTTTACCTAAACTCTACTTAACGAATTTATATATATTTAATTTTTTTCACATATATATGTACATATGTAATAAAATTAAAACTTTTTACCGATAAATGATTGCATTTCATATAGATTCATAGAAGATTTTGCAAATGTTTACATTGTACAAATAAAGGCTTGATTTGTTATCATCATGTTGGAATCATTTTAATGGTAGAGATTACGCCTCATATTTATTTCGTAACATAAAATGAGCATAATAAAAATATTACGGGGTATAAAATGTTGCTAGTTGTTATTATTTATGTTAATTTAGCTTTTATTTTAATAATTTGGAACTAGTTTTGTATGCCCGTTTGTATTCCTAAATAACAGGGTATGGATGCCTTTTGCAGTACTTTCTGTTCTAAATAGTATAATAATTATTGCTATTCCCTCTATTTTAATGCAATATCCTGTAATTACAGGGTATACAAATTTTTTTTTAGATTATTTTGCTATATTAAATTCCTGAATGTGCAATGCTTCTTTTATGAGGTGCTATATATATCTCAATATTTTATCACTTTCATTCGCAACAAATTCCCAAACAATTTCATAACAATTTGTTTTCTGCTTATCTTCCTGTTGTCACGTTTCCAGTCAACTCAGCGATTGTGCTATCCGATTACAGGGTATAGCTCCGATTATATTACATAATAATTACGTGCCCTCGTTACGCGCCCGATTATCAGCCTATAACCTTTCGAGCAGGAAATCGGATGCCAAAACACATTTGTAACTGACGTCAATTTCAAATTGAGATTACGAAGACGAAAGATTTCGGTTTCCATTTGCCACAATGAATCGAGCTCGAATTCGAATTCGAAGGCAAAACTTGGATACTGCTTTTGTTGTTGAAGGAAATTGAATGCCATTGGGTAGCACTCAACGATGTAACTACTTGACTTTTCTGTAAACGATCCGCTTCATGAAAACCAACTGTTCAGTTAATATGCAACAAACGATATTTCGAGCTGTTATGCGATATTAACAAATATCAATGAGTCGTATTAGTTGCTTGTAAAATGGAATACAAAAAAAAAACAAAACAAAAATAAACTAAAACAGAGTGCTGTAATCTTTGAAATGACAGATTATCAATATAATGCACGTGTTAAGGGTATAAATGTATGTACAGTAAAATCCGGTTATAACGACGCATATGGCACCATCGTTATACCCGGAAGAAGTTAATATACATATATAAGTTTACTCATATATATTTATATGGAGATCAGAATTTTCTTCGTAACGGTAAAAGTGGCTTCGTTACAAACAGATTCTACTGTATATTTATAGGGTATACAAAGTTAGATTATTTTTATATATTTGGGAATATATATATATTTATTTATTTATTTATTTTTTTTTTTTAATAGTTAGAGAAAAATTCTAAGATATATTTGGTAATATTATACTGTCTACTATTGTGATAACAATGGTAAATTTTAACAAAAATCCTATAGGGGAACACATGAAAATAAGTCATCAATAGAAGATAAATCTGCTAATCTGTTCTATTGAAAACTCTCTTAACATCAAATCTGTAACAAATAATAATATAAACAGTTTCAACTATAGTGAGAGAATAATTAACAACTTAATAATCATTATATTCAATAGAATCTACTAACTGAAAGTGCAACTGTACCGTATTTCTGCAATATATGTAGCTTTAGTAAATGCTCAATTCACATAGATCTATAACTAATAGTGCTAAAAAGAAATCGATGCTTATAGATCCAAATTGTTAACAATTCTAATTTAAGAACAGAAATTTAGTTTTCAAGATTGAACTCTTTCATTTTTTCATTTCTCACAGCCTTAGTATATATTTATATATGTATTCATATAAAAAAAAAAAAACATTTATATATATGCATAAATATAGTTTCGTCTGATGAGGCAATGTCAGAGAAGTCAATTGAAATGGAAAAAAGTCTGCAGAGCTGGGCAGCCCAATTGCTGAGCGACACACGTAGATTAGAACCAGAGACGGGACTGATAAGAAGCAACAACAGCAATAAGCTATATACATATATAGTAGCTACAAACATACATAGACATATGTGTATGGAGAGTGTTATGTGATCTATGTTGTAGCTAGTGTATTATTATTATTATTATTATTATTTTGGGTGGTTCGGCTTGTCCGCCCAGGCGTTGAGACAAATTAGCGCCTCAATGACAATGATAGCCCCTCAAGGCGCTTTCAATTTAGGCAATTACGCAACTGTAAATGGAATTGGAATTGAGAGTGGAACTCGGAATGGGAATTGAAATTGGAACGTGGAACGTGGGCGGCAATTACCTAGCATCAAATCTATATACTATATACATATATATATATATATATAAGACTTGGCTTCTCAATCAAGAAATAACCTCAAATTGAGACCGCATTAAATGATTCTCGCTTAATGAAATGTCAATATAAATTTTATTTTCATTTTTAATCTTTCGATTCGATTCGATTCGATTCGTTTTGCCAACCGCACAGGTTGTGATCCGTTTGATTGAGGATCGCTCGTCGTCCGACAATCTCAAGGCAAATTGTCAGGCAACGACGACAACTTTCAAACTAGCACAAAAGTTCTGGGCAGCAGATCGACTATCAGATACCATTTAGTTAAATTTTTATAAGTAAAATTCCAAATTAAATTTAAGGGCGCTCTAAGTTCTGGCAGTGGATTCAGATAATATTATATTAAGCTTGATATTATGACATTCTTTGTATTTGTTTTTTCAATACAGGGTATTACAAGTCGTTATGCAGCTGGAATATTTGTTGCAATTTCAACTTTATCATGCATCGAATATACTTTGAAGACCTCAAACTCATTTTAAATATACAAAATTACTTCATTTTCAATATAATTTGTTTACAGGGTATTAAAAAACGTTCAACAAGTTTTCTTTGTGGTTTCTTTTATTTATTATATATGTGTATATAAGAACATGAAAGGCATACACGACTTGTTTTTAATATATTAATATCAATTACCATATTTCCATATTACAGGGTATAACAAGTCGTACTGAAGTACGCTATTATGTTTACTGCTATTTCGCTATTTCAAGAGCTTGTAGACAAATAATCTGCATTTAATGTGCTTAAAAGTTTATATGTATATTACCCAAGCATATACTTTCATTTCTTAAAATTCTAGGGTATCTACAGTATCGTATAAAGTACAAAAAAAAAACTATTATATTGTTGCTGTTAGATCAAAAGTAACCCAATCAACGCAATATTTGACAAAACAATATGCCCCCTTTCGAACATTTGTCAATTACAGGGTATTCCAAGTCGTTGAAATGTATGTCACAGCAGTTAGAATTGCAGTTGCAATCGCAGATATCAATCTGTCGATTAGCCAATATTGCCGCAAAGCTATCAAATTGTTAGCCGCAAGACCGCACAGCCTACACACACGCCTCCCACCAACGTCTCGCTGTCTAGTTCTCTCTCTCTCTCTTTCTCACTCTCTCTCTCTCTGCTGAGGCGTGTGCCATGCCCAATGACAATTAAAAAGCCGCCTTTTTTTGTCTTTATTCATGTGGGAAACTTTACTCATGTTCAACTTAGCTTAGCTTACGAATATAAAAAAAAAAAAAATTACAATTTTGTTTGTATAAAAAAAAAAAATAGAGACAAGAGCGTTGTAGAAGAAGAAAAACAAATACAAGACTTATAAGTAATCAAAGCCAACAAGCTGTTTGCTGTTTGCTGTTTGTTTGCCCGCATTGTTTACAAAGCTATGTTTAAGCTACGCTCTCTCGCTCTCTCCCATTCCACTGGCACTCTCTCAACGGCGTTGCCAGACTGTCAGCGCGAGCAGTGCGAACGCCACACCCCAAGCACTGCTGGCCAATTGATCGGAGTGATTGCAGCCATCCGTGTCGCAGGTGTAGATGCAGCTGCGATAGTCCATGCGATCGCCCTTGTTGCGCACATAGTCACAATAGTTGCCCAAATCCTTGGAGCTGCAGAAACGTTTCGCCCCAATGCCGCCCTCAAAGCGACCCACATGCTTCACACAGAATGTGGCGCCATGGACGCTCGAACAGTTCTGTGGCTGGATATCGGGCTGATCGAACCGATCAAACCATTCGCCACACTGGAACGGATTTTGTGTGTCGCTCGCATCGCATACGTAACACTCAATTGCCAAGGTGCACTGCAGGCAACAGCAGAGCCAGAGCAGCGCAGTCAACGTCAACGCTGGCAGCATTGGTATATTCTTCATGTTTTTGTTGTTGTTGCTGTTCGTTCGTTCGATTGCGCTGTGATGACGCACTAAACGCGCACACACACACACATACACAGAGAGGCGCGCGCACACACACACACATACACAGAGATAGAAGCTAGAAACGAAGAGACAGCGTTGAAAGACCAAAGTCGGCGTCGTCAGCAAATGCCAAGCTTGTACTGAAGCGTTGTTTTAACTTCGTTTCTGTTCGTTGTTGCTAGCGAACAGCATACACACACACTCACGCACACAAGCACAAACACACACACACACACATAGGCAGTTAATCGAGTGAGTTGAGCGTAGCGCTTGCTAGCGCTCTCTTTCGCTCACCTGCTGTTAGACTCGACTGTTATTCTAGCCCTAGCTGTTTCATCAGCTGTACGCTGCATCCTTTTGCTGGCGCCCTCTAGCGTGCCATCTGCATTTATCCATTTATCGTTTATCGAAACTTGTTGCTTGGCAACATCAATGTGAATGCAAGGCAACAGGTATGCCCACACACACACACACACATACAGGCTAGCTTGGCTCCCCTTTGGCATTCTGATTGGAATCTCATTGGAGTTGCTATTGGAAACGTCATCGTTATGTTCTTTGGGGTCCGCTTCAGCGACGTCAGCGAGTTTCGCTGGCAGCCACAGCGAGCATCGACGAGGGCATTCAACTTGACTGATACAAAAAACTCAACACACACTCGCAGTCAGCCAAAGACACACAACAATACAAACAAGGCAAAAAAACAGCTTTGTATACCCTGTACTAATTGGCAATGCATAAACGTAAATAGAGTTGAATATCGAAAAGGTTATTTATATAACAGACAGGTGTAGATACCATCGAACTCACTGATCATTTATATATATATATATTATTTATTATATATATATATATATATATATATATATATATATATATATATATATATATATATATATATATATATATATATATATATATATTATTTTATCGATAGCTTCACCTACTCGAAATAAATAGATACATTTCGATCAGTAACTGCTTTTATATATTAGAGTTAAGAATATGTAATTTGATATATGCCCGCTTTGTTAAAAAAAACAAATACTTCAAACAAAATCGATAAATATATCGATAGCAATATATGGCCTCACAGCCATACAACATAAACTCAACTGTATACGGTATACAAACTGTATATGTTTTGAGTTTTAAAATTGAAATTTTTAAATATATAAGACTAAAGACATCAGATTTGGTAACTGAGTTATCGCAAAGACTAAATAATATTAGAATTGATATATGGCTTTGCAAACAGTAAAATCTATTCTATATTCGAATACTCTCAACTTGGCATTTTCTTGGCAACGAGTCGTGCTGCCCACAAAACAGCCATTGTCAATGATCTGATCGTTGGACAGAGTTTGTGAAATGCAGTAGGTGGAAAGTGGATGGTGGAAGGCAGTGAGGTGAGCTCCGGTTAGGTGCCAGCAACCTGCCCCAGCCCCTGTCCCAGTCCCAGTCCCTGCTCCACCTATTCTACCCTGTTCCGCCGCTCTCTGTAACCCCTCTGGCCTTGAAAGCAGGGCCAAGCCTTAAAAAATAAACCCACACGACCCAACTTCAGGTTTTCTCTTTATGGTTTATGCTTGAATTCAGCGACTGGCCAGGCCAATGTAGCATGCGACATGCGGCATGCGGCATGCGGCATTCAAGCATGCGTAAGCGTATGTGTCTGTGTGCAAGCATTGCTCAATCCATAGCTTAAACAAGACATTTTTAATGACTATCCATTAAGGATAGTTCCATTTATATGGCAGAAGCTTGACAACGTTTTGAAAACTCAAACAAAGCTTTAACCGGTTTAACAGAATCTAAATTATATAATTAATTTAATATAGAAAATTAATATAGATTTCATTTTAATAAAATTAAATATTAAATATTAATTGCAAAAGTGAAACAAAAGCCAAGCTAAACCTGAAATTCCAGTTTATGCAGTCGATCCATATAGAGATCGAAGTCTTTAATCTTTGACTATTAATAGCGAAAGACCCACTCGAGTTACGGACAGTTAGTGGAGCTGCCTTCCAACAGCTCGTCTTTCATGTCGAGTGTACGTTAGGGAAATATAGTCGTCATCTATTAGTGCTTGTTGCCAGTTCATCAGCGATCGAGTACTTGAGTTTTTCTCTAATGGAATATCAAGATTTCATTTAGTACTTGAAAACTTTTTCATTTAGTTTTTGTAATAGTCCAACAAATATCGATAATGATCATTGAAGATAATGTCGATGAAAGTGAGGAAAAGAAGTTTTTTAAGTCAGAGACGAGAGAAAGGAAATTGATTGTAGGAGATGGGAGATAGCAGATAGCAGATAGCAGATACAAAATAGCAGATAGGAGATGGGTGCTAGGTAATGGGAGGATTGGAGTTGGAAGATGGGTAATAGAAAATGGAAGATGGGAAATGGAAGATGGAAGATGGAAGACGGAAGATGAAAGAGGAATGATGAAAGATGGGAGGTGGAAGATGGGTGATGGAAGATGGAAGATGGGAAATGTAAAATGTAAAATAGAAGATGGAAGACGGAAGATGAAAGAAGAATGATGAAAGATGAGAGATGGAAGATGAGAGATGAAAGATGGATAAACAAAAATGAAACATGGAAGATGGAAGATGGGAAATGGATGGGAAATGTAAAATGGAAGATGGAAGACGGAAGATATAAGATGGAAGGTGGAAAATGGAAAATGGGAGATAGAAAATGAGTAGATTGGAGATTGAAGATGTGAAATAAGCGATGGGAGGTGAGAAGTGGGAGATAGGTAATAGAAAATGGAAGATGAAAGATGAAAGATAAAAGATGGGTGGTGGAAGACGGAAGACGAGAGATGAAAGATGAAAGAAATGATCTTGATGCATTTAATTAAAGGCAAACAAAGTCTGCTTTTATGTATACATATATATACATATTTGTACATACATATATACCATCCTTCGTATACATATATAGCGTTTTCTGGAAATATGTTGATAGTCAACTTTATGGGCCGCGATTTTTGCGTACGTGACAAATGAAACGATCTGCAGGAGAAGTTGCTCAACATGAAATACAAGGCTGTTGCACCATGGCGAGGTACAGTGTCTGCAGATGTTGCACTCACACGCACCCAACACACATACTTACATATATATATGTGCATGCACATACATGGCATATGCCGCATGCTGGCGGCCTCGTATATAAATTGTGCACTTTGATCTACACACTTGGTGACTTTTAGCCGAATGCATAATTGAAAAAGAAAACAGGCGCCCAGGCAGCCACGTCGCATGTACAAAGAGTATGGTAGAGAAAGAGACAGAGAGAGAGAGAGGAAGAAAGGAAGAGGGAGAGAGAACGATGAGCTCAAGAGAACATGGCTAGAGTGAGGGGCGGGTGCGCAGCAAAGTCAATAACAGGGAAGCTGCATGCGGAAGCACAAAAAGGATGTTGCCAAAGAGGAGAGTCGACTGAAAGAGAGCCATGCAATTGAGTGAAATATGCAAGTCAACAAATTGAGTGCAAATGCACTAAGAGACAGACAAAGAGATAGTGAGAGAGTGAGAGAGTGAGTGAGCGAGAGAGGGAGGGAGGTAAGCGAGGTAGTCAGGCTCAATCAGGAAAACAAACATAAATCGAGTTTAGCATTGGCTCAAGTCGAAGTGCAATGAAAAGAAAACACACAAAATGACACACACACACACGCACGCACACACATTAATCAATTTCACGTACATACATTGCTCCGTGCACCCACAAAAAAAAAAAGAAGACAGTTATCGAAATGTTTATCGGTTAACGGGCATACGTGCGCAGCAAAGCTGAGTGAAAGGCACAGCAAGATATACATACATACGTACATACATACACGCATACATATACATATATATATATATATACATTCATGCATATACACCACAAGACAAGTCAGGCTTAAGTTGGCCGAGCTGGGGGTAATGACAACGCACTTGAATTATTTCAACTATACGAAAGTGGCGCAGTTTATGGTGGGACCATTAAAAAGGCCAAGACCAGCAAGACGATCATGTTAAAGAAGCAGAAGCAGAAGAAGAAAAATGAGAAGGAGACAAGACAACACTGAAAATAATAAAAACAAAAAAAAAAAAAAGAGTTTATTGTGGGCATGCTCGACTGCGAGATTGCCTGTGGAATACCATACCAACCAAAGTTATTATTATTATCATTAGCAGTGTCATTGTCATTAGTATTATCATTGTCATTTACTTTAGCATCAGCATTAACATTGCCAGTGTCATTAGCATAAGCATTGACATTACGATTAGTAGCATCATTATCATTAGCATTAACAACAGCATCATTAGTCATTGTCATTGTTATCACCATTACCACTACCATTATCATTATCATTGTCACTGTCATTGTAATAATTATTATCATTGTCATTGCTATTGGCATTATTATTGTCATAATTCTTACCATTGCCATTCCCATTGTAATTGTCATTGTTATTGACATAACCAACGCTATCATTAACATTGTCATTGTAATAATTATTATAATTGTCATTGTCATTGTCGTAATTATCATCATTGCCATTGTCATTTCCGTTCCCATTGTCATTGTTATTGTCATTGCCACATTACCATTAGTATTAGCTTAGTCATTACTATTAGCACTATCATTATCATTAGCATTAGCTTTACCATTACCATTACCATTACTACAATACTATTCCCATTAGCATTATCATAATCATTAGCATTATCCCTACTTCCCTCTAAATTAGTAAAGCATTTACAGAGTATTCGAATACGAATTGCACGCGCTCACTGCATGATACGACCACATGTGGGGCAAAAGGGCCGAGGGATTTTTTTTTTTTTTTTTTTTTTGTAGGTGGGGCGTGCAGTCTTGGACTGGGATAGCAAGCCGACAACTCAGACAGAAAGCCCTATAAATTACGTTGCACACGCGCAGCTTGTAGCCATAAATGTGGTTAAAATGCAAACTACCCCAACCTAACTGTAATCGGAGAGCAGCCATATTGATTGAATGACTGATGAACCGATGAACTGATGACTGATGAAAGCTGAGCCATCACCATCAGCATCATTGCCAAAGCGGGTGATTTTTAGTTCAAATGATATGGTAGATCCCGCACCTAAGCACTGAACAATTAGCTCAAATTACAGTGTTGATAAACCCTGCAAATACGGAATGTAATGTCACAAATAAAACTTTAAAATTTTGCAAAAATAAGCGCAATATAAATTAAATTACCGAAACTAAATTCTAGATATATTTCGAATTCGACTAAAAACTTGGATAAGTGCTGGAAAAGTTTAAGGAAAAATTGAATAAAATACAATATTTAGATATTTATAATATAGCTGAATTTAAAATATGGACAAAATATATATTTTTTTTATTTTTTATTATTTGTTTATTTATTTATTTATTTTATTTATTTATTTTATTTTATTTATTTTTTATTATTATTTATTTATTTTCTTTTTTTTGTATTTCAATATCTTTTTTATAGAGTATAGCAAAGCCGACTTGCTCACAGCTTCTTCTGCTTCTCTCCTCTCCTTCTGCCTTTCAGTCTTTTAATAAAAGCCAAAAAAAAAACTGCCGAAAAAATTAAATTCAACACCATTTAAATTACCAGTTTTTCTTCTTACCGCATTTTTATAACAAACCAAAAAAGTTAAAATAAAAAAAAATCGTATAAAGAAGCACAAGTAGAGAAAACCTTACCTTTCAAAATGTGATTTTAAATTGAAGACAGGAAAGCGAGAAAAAAAAGGCAACGCAACAACAAGACAACAACGTGAAATTCGAAACATTAACAAAAAAAAACATATATATATATACATATACATACGTATATAGGTACATACATATATGTATGTATGCAGGTATGTAAAGAAATCAAAGTAAGTAGAAGCAGCAACTTTGTAAGCATCGGCGACAAAGCTGAGGTGAATGAGTGCAGCTCAAACAAAGTTAAGCTCAAGAGAGCGTTTTAGCTTCGCTTAAGTAGCGCTCAATAGTGCGTGTACATGCAAGCGAGAGTAGGTGAGTGTGTGTGTGTGTGTGCCTGCTCCACTTTATTCCATTGAGTGCGCGCACAGTTTAATCAAAGCTTACAAGAAAACCCCAAATAGCCATAGCCTTAAGCAGAAGAGCGCATGGTAGAGTGAGAGAGCGAACATATAAGTCAACGGGAACAAATTGAACATCAGCCACTCACACACACACACACACACACACAGCCAAAATACCAAGACGCGCACGCATAGCGTACGTGAGTGCGAGAGTGTGTGCGCGCAAGAGAGAGCGCGCATGCACGAAGCGGGAGTGGCTTGAAGCTGAGTTGAGTTGCGTTGCCGTACAGCCTTTGAGCAGTTCAATTTTGAGCGTAACAGCGAACGTGGCGCGCGCGTGTGAGATTTTTTCGTAGCAGCCGCAGCAGCAGCAACAACGAAAACGGTACGAAACGAAACGAAACGACGCTAAGCAAGCGGCGGCAGTCGACAGCGACAGCAGCTCACGCTGGTCTCTGCTCAAATACAGTCGAAAAAGCGAGCTCAAAACAATTTCATATCATTTTTAAACTTCTGTTTTACGTTTGCCGCTGTTTCTGTTACTTCATTTTATTATTATTTGATTTTTTTTTTTTATTGTTGCAACTAGTTTTTTTTTTTTACATTTTTTTTTAATTTGCTGTGCATACAAATGCAGTTACTTCTGTGAGCAAAGAACGCGCGTTTATTTAGTTCTATTTCTCATTTTGATTTTGGGTTTTAGTTGCGCGTGTTCGGCTGCAGCAACTGCAACGTAACGACGCGACGCGCGCGTTTTACGCACAGCTGCAACATCAACATCAACAGCAAGAACAACAACAAGCATAAGCCAACGTGTATACAAAATAAAATAATATAAAAGAATAAAAACAGAGTGCAGCAGCCCTTCAGCAACAATAACAACAAAAACCTTACAGGAGAACCTGTTCTGTTGCTGCCTTGCCTTTGTGTGCATGTGTGTGTGTGCGTGTGTCCATGTGTGTATGTGTGTGTAGCGCCGCTATTTATGCAAATTCGCTGCACAGCAACAACAACAACAACAACAACAACAATAACACTAACAACACTCGCACAGCTAGCAGCTGATTTTGCAGCATAGCAACAACAACAACAAGATCCACACACAATGAATGTTCAGCTGCACAACAACAACAACAACAGCAAACAGTGAAAGAGACCAACGCAAGGGACTTCAACGTATTGTTTTTTCGTTCGCGTAAGTCACAATTCTGTCTCTCCTTTTCATTAACAATTTTAATGCATACGCGTCTATGTGTGTGTATGTGTGTGTGTGTGTGAGTGAGAGAGAGAGTGTGAGAGAGTGTGTTTGAGAGAGAGAGAGAGCTGGCGAGCGCGCTCTTAGGTTAAGCTCAAGCTCAAGATTAACAGTTCTAATTAGTAGTACTCTAAGCTGTTCTTATGTAAAACGTTTAACCGTGCCAATTGTATGCGATGCAGCGTGGCGTCCGTTTTAACAGTTGAGTTTAATTGATTGGATATTGATTTAAATTATAATTGGATTTTTAAGCGACAGCTGAACAATATAATACAAATATTGTTGGGGTATTTTTTTATATTTTTTATATACTTTTATTATATACCATATTATTTATTTATTTTTTATTTTTACTATTATTATTATTATTTTTATTTTTTCATTTACATAACATAAAATATATATATTTTTTAAATAAATATATGTATATGTGTACATAAAAAGAAGAAATATATATTCTTAATTAAAGCTAACATTTTCTTTTTAATGTCACTTTTTGAACAAGATTTAACATTTAGCATTTTGTTTATTACAAAAAAAAAAAAAAAAAAAATATATATATATATATATATATATATATATATATTTTTTTTTTTATTACAAATTGTTTAAAGTCTTAAAAAAAAACATGCAAATAAAAAGAATATATATAATGAAATAAATTATGTATATCTATTATAAAATTTTAATAGACACATTTTTTTAAAATTATATATATATTATTTATTTTATATACATACATATGTATATCTACAATTTAAAGTTTATTTTAAATGTATTTGTATTTTAAAATATATAATTTTTTTGTTAGCTTTTTTAAGTTTTTTGTCTTCTTTATTTTTATTATTAAATAATAAGCTTATCTATAATATTTAAAGATTTACGGGCCAAAGATCATGATTTTGTTCTTTAGCTTTTCTATTTAAACTACTTTTTGTTAGCCTCTTTATACGCTTTGTCGCCCTGTTTGATTAATCTTAATTATTTCTTTACTTATCTTGCATTTTTCTCTCAATTGGTCTACCCTTTGGCATATCTTTTCTTTGTGTTCTTTTAGTTTGATTTCTTTTGTTTTCATTCTGTAAGAAAATGTTCAAGCAGCAGCAGCAGCTTTTTTTTTTTTTTTTTTTTTTTGTTTAATGCCACTCTCACGTTTTAACTGCCAAGAAGAGATCTGGGTTTTTCTTCACAGCATGTCTGCTTTTCGCTCTCGCTCTCCCTCTCTCTCTCTTTCTGTCTTTCTCTCTCTGCTTGCTCTGACACTGAGGTTCATCTTTTTAGCATCTGCATTGGCTTTAACCCAAAGATGTTTCTCATTAGTGCCGCCTTCCACTTGTCAGATCCCTCGGCTCTCGCCTCTTCATCCCCCTTCTCTATACCTCTTCCTTCCTCCCTCCCTCTCGTCCCTCCCCTTGACGTTCCGTGCTACGGAAATGGTCAATTGAAACCACACAGACGCAACTCATTGTTTCGAATCCAGCGTCCGCAGCTCGAATTGTCCCGCTCGCTGAGCAGCTCCCTACTAGTTTTTTTTTTATTTTTTTTTATTTTTTAGTGTCTGCGGTTTATACAAGCCAAACATATGAGCGAGGGTGAGGTATGGGAAGGGGTGGGCAGTTTATGAAGTACCTGGAAAAACGATAATATATTAAACCCAGCTCAAGTTCAGCTTGTTTTTATTGAAGATCTTAAAATTTCATCAGTGTTCGTATCTCATCTCAACACATAAATCACATTGCTTTATGAGCTTAAGCTACTGGACACAGCTCAAGTTAACACTTTTCTGATTTGAGCTCAAAAAGAAAGAAAAAAACAATTTACTTTTTTATGAGTATAAAAACTTGAATTAGTAATAAAGCTAACGTAAATTCTTTAAATGTTTGACTCACGTCAAAGAAAAAGCTTAAGTTGAATACAAGCTTAAATTTAATGTAATATAGATTCAAGATACTTTAAGAAAGCTTTCCAGAATCATATTATAAACAAAAAAATAAAAATTAAATTGAAATAAGAATTATATATAATATAAAACAAAAAATAAAATTAAAAAAAAAAAAATAATAATAAATAAAAAAATAAAAAATAATTCATTGCTGCCCTTATCATTGACCTTTTAAAGACTTTAAGTTAATCCTCAAAATAAACTTTAAGCTTTAAGCAAAGTTGCATGCTCAATAACTAGACTGAAATTTAGACAAAGCTTAAAGCTCATTAATGAAAACTTAATATGAGGAGTAAAGCTTTTATTAGACTATTTGCCAAAAAGCTCTTCGAAACGTTATATAATTAAATGTTTGAGTAAAAATAAAAGCAAAGTTAATAATTAATTAATTATAAATAATAATGATAATTTACATTAATTTACATTATTACTATGTAGAATTCGTTATATGTTTATATTCCAGCTTATTAAAGCTTAACGAGAGTAAATGAATTTTATAGTGAAAAAATAAATCGAAAAGCTGAAATGATAAATATTTGGAAACGTGCGCTCATTAAAAAACCACTTTTAGCATATTAAAACAAAGAACAATGTAAATTTCTTTCTAATATATCCAAATAGTTCGAGCTACTCTCGTTAATTTCCCAATTGAAGTTGGTGCCATCTGCCAGCATTGCAGAGTCATCGAAGGTAGCCAGGTGGCAGGAGGGTGAGATAGAGAGAAACCCAAACAAAGTGATGCAAGAGAATGAGAGAGAAAATGTGGATGCAGGTAGCAAGAACGTTAGAGTGTGGCAAGGGGAGAGAGAGAGAGAGAGAGAGAGAGAGAGGGTAAGAGGTAAGCACTTCCGCTTGGACAAACAGCTGGCTAACAACAGCAACAACAACAACAACAAACATAGAATAATGCAATTAAAGCGAAATGAGTTTGTTTCCAACTTGTGACATCACAAATTAAATGAATGACTAACTAAAAAGTCTGTTCGACTCCAACTTCGATTCGGACTCTGACAAAGTATTCATGTTAAGGTTAAACGTGTAAAGCTCTCAGCATTCTAATTGCATGACAAACAAACAAACTGACAAACAAACAGATAAACAACGTTAACTAAAAGCGATGCAAATGCATATTAGATATGCATTAGTTGAGTGGCTAGCTAATTACCTGTAAATTTCAGGTTAAGCTATAGAGACTGAACTGCAAGTCTCATCCGATGCGGATTCAAGAACAATCATTAAATAAAAATTGTATTAAATTTATTATTAAATTTCGAATTTAGTTATTAAATTTATAAAAATGTTACTCATATTTATTATTATTTGGGTATACATACATGACGCATCATGTACGTTCCCTTGCATTTATCACAGCAATAGAAGAATTTCCATTACAATGGGAATATCAATAGCATTACTCATCGCACTCGCATTGCCAATACAATTGTTACCAATTTCAATTAGCACACTTATTAGATTCAGCATGAACATGTTCATTATCATTATTATATTTATTAGCATAGCTGTTTAGCATTACTAGCATTATTAGCAAGCTAAAAATAGAATAATAATAATAAATATATTGATATTTTCATTTACTATTACATTATTAGATTAGATTTGCATCATTTTTATTTCAAATTCATAATCATCCTTAATCATCAACATTAGCATTAGCATCATTATCATCAAACTAATCTATGCAATGCTGTTTTAATGAACAATACTGCAATCCAAGACATTATTATTATTATTGTCATTAGCATTGCTCATCAGCATCATTATTCATCATTGTCGTTATAAGCATAGCGCGTCAATAATTAACTCAGTTTGAGTACTAGCTTAATCATTGTCATTAGCTTAATTATAACATATATAGCATAGATATAATAATAATGATAAGTAAGCGCTGCTATTGTTATTATCATTATCAAGAGCATAGCTCATCAGGATAATTATCATTATCATTGGTATTAGAATCCATTTCGCCAGATTGTCATCATCATCATTATTATAAGCATAGCTCATCAACATCATTATTCATCGACATTTTCAAATGAATTATCATTAGCATAAATCATAACATTATTATTATCTTTATCATTGGCAAAGTGCATCAGTATTAGCATCAGTTGCATCCAATTCGTAATTCTTATCAACATCATTATTCATTAACATTTCTAAATGAATTATCATTAGCTTATCATTTATCATTGGCAAAATGCATTAGTATTAGCATCAGCTGCATCCAATTTGTAATTCTTATCAATATTTAGCTTATCAACATCATTATTCATCGACATTTACAAAATAAATTTTAATTAGCATTAACCTTAGCTTCATCTTTTTAACATTATTATTATCTTTATCATTGACAATGTGAATTGATTGATAGAATCCTATTTGCCAGATTGTCATCATCATCATTATTATAAGCATAGCTCATCAACATCATTATTCATTGACATTTTCAAATGAATTATCATTAGCATAAATCTTAACATTATTATTATCTTTATCATTGGCAAAGTGCATCAGTATTAGCATCAGTTTCGTTCAATTCGCAATTGTTTTCAATATTATCATTATCATTATCATTATCATTATCATTATCATTATCATTATCATCAACATAATTATTCATCGAAATTTTTAAATGAATTATCATTATCATTAGCTTCATATTTTTTATCAATATTATTATCTTTATCAGTTGAGTAACATTTATAATTATCATAAGCATTCTCATCATTAATATATATCTAACACATTTATATTGCAATTCCTTGAGTGTTACATAATGCCTCTTCATGTCTAGCATACCCAATGCATATATTTCCCCATGCATTCATTACAACACATTCAAAAACCGAAAATTATTTGTATTTTCTCGATTGTCTGAAATTCTGTCTAAAGCACGTAATACAGCGCCAACGACCTTTGCAATGCGACACCTGTGCTCGGTTCAACTAACAGCTGCCATGTTGACAACACTACACCTATCACAGCCCCCACTTATTTGTCCACACCTCCCCTCCAACCCCCCCCCCCCCTTTTTTTTTTTGGCACTCCTCTGCATCTCCAAGCTATAAGTGTGCATAGAAATTGCAATTTTTCACACATAACTTTTGCCTCGCTTTCCATGGCCTTGGCAATGAAATAAAAGCGCCCCACTTGCAGCAGCAGGAGCTGAATGTGATGTAGTGGAGAGGAGGGGGGGTGGGGTGGGGGATGGGTGAGGGCGTATGTCTGTGTGACGGTCATTGTTGCGGCTGCCTGTTGTGGTTAATTGTTGCAGTTGCATTTGCCTTGCCCGTAGCCAGCGAAGCGTGTGGAATAAACAGGAAAACAAGGGCCTCACAAAAGGGGAAGACTGACGGGGTAAATGTTCATATATAAATGTGTATATATATATATATATATATATATATGTATATATGTGTGTGTTAGAGCGTGTATCTGTGTGTGATGGAACCAGCAGGGTGTCAATAGAATAGTTAGTTATAAACTGAACGATCATATATATACACATATACAGATAGCAATACGATATAGAGCAAAGCACAGGTGGGCAAAGTAGACAGTGAGAGAGAGAGAGAGAGAGAGACAGGTAGCAAAGGGGGTTAAATAATGCCAATTAGGAGCAATAAATTGTTACGCTCCAAAATGATTTCACGTGTTTCACAGATGAAGCAATAGAAGCAACAGTTCTTAGTGTTATATTGCAGCAACCATTAAATCAAATTAGATCAAAGTTTACAAACATTTCACATTTTCGAGACGAGTCTTATCAGGTACAGCAACAGCATGAAGAACACTTCACAGTTCCAGAAATAGAAATAATTAGAAGATGATTTGAGATGTATCTGTAAAAATTGACGAAATAGCTATTTATTCTGGCTTTCCCCCTTTATATATCTGTTACTCTCTCTCTCTCTCTCTCTCCGTCTCTCACTATGAATCCTATTTATCTTACTCTCTCACTTTCTCTAATTTCTATGCTATTCACATAATTCTTTCTCGAAAGGCACAGAAATTATTCTTTCTCTCTCTCTCTCTCTCTCTCTCTCTCTCTCTCTCTCTCTCTCTCTCTCTCTCCCTCTCTCTCTCTCACTCACTCACTTACTTTCTCAATCTCCGTCTTTTCATTTGCAAGTTTCCGCTTTTGTAAGACGTTTGATCCCATTTAAGTCGACATCCAGAATAAAGAATGAATCAAATATTTGAAATAGTTTACGCAAACTGATCTAAATTAAGTATAAATATAATAAATTGAATGAGCGGCGACAATTGTAGAGCTTTCTTGAAATTAAGTTGTGGAAAAGTACAAAACAAATTTGACTCTTAGCAGACATCTCAGATATATATATAATAATATATTATATAATCACATTATATAATTAAATGCAAAATGGAAGAGTTTTATATATGCAATTGGTACTTAGAGTGTACAAAATTGAATATACTCATTTAGCACATCATGAACAGAGTATTAAAATAGCAATTACTTTGAGCAATCGATTCTTACTTGAATGGGAATGAGAAGACTTAAGTGGAAGATCGGGTCAAGCGTATAAAGATCGAGTCGAGTGCATTCAACTCTCAATTAGAGAAAGACCGAGAAAGAGAGAGATAGAGAGAGAGAGAGAGAGTGTGTGTGTGTGAAGGCGAGAGGTAGAGTGTGGGAGTGAAAGAGACAGGGAATGGGTGACATCGAACAAGTGGAACAAATGGCAATTGGATAGATTTAAATGATGGGACGCATCAATTTCTCTCAGTGCAGCGCATTTGCCTTTAATTGAAATTGAAGCTGTCTGCAGATTCTATTAGTTGATTTACGTTCTTGCTCAATCACACAATGGCACTGCCACACACACACACATGTATATATATATATATATATATATAGACACGTTGCCACTGCCCCCTGTCCGGCCGCCCCTTTTTTTTAAATAGTTTATGATACTGAAAGTCAAGTCGCGTGTTTGTCTTCAGATAGCATGAGGCAAACAACAAAATTTACATTTTTCGGCCCACTTCAATCGGAGACGCTCAACACGTTTTCCAATCAAACTAAATGTACCGATCCCCAAAGATACACGAATATATAGTATATATACATATATGTGGAGACATAGATATAGTTACAGATAGAATGCACAGGTTGTAGATACATAAATACACAATTCGTGTTATTTAAACGACCTCCACACACATCACATCACAAAACGAGAGATATGTGGGCGAAGAGTAGAATGAACCAAAGAACCCGACATCAATTTGAAAAGGAACTTTAATTTCATTAACGGACTGAAATCTATTATATATGAATGTGCATATAGTAAATATTGTGTACCAAAAAGATAGTTTCAAGTTGAGCCAAATTAGATAAAGATAAATATATAAAAGAGAGAATGAGAAAGAAAGGTCTTCCACATTAAAATCTGGATTACAGTCACATTTTAATGTGACTATATATATATATGTATATCAACTGAATCCTTTACTGATATATATAAGAAGTAGATATATAAGAAGTTAGTATTAATATGATACTTTAAACACAACTAAATCGTGGTAATTTAATAGAAGCATTAAAACTATATAAATATACAAAATTTTAATTGATATGCTTTATATAGTATAATAGTATAATCTATCTACTATCTATTATATACTATCTACTATCTACTTTCTCTCTCACTCTTTCTCTCTCTCACTCTATCTCTCTCACTCTCACTATTTCTCTCTCTCTCTCACTCTCTCTCTCTCTCTCTCTCTCTCTCTCTCTTTCGCTCTTTCTGCCTCTGAATCTACTATCTACTATCTACTATCTACTTTCTCTCTCACTATCTCTCTCTCACTCTATCTCTCTCTCACTCTATCTCTCTCTCTCTCTCTCACTCTCTCTCACTCACTCTCTCTCTCTCTCTCTCTCTCTCTCTTTCGCTCTTTCTGCCTCTGTCTCTCTGTGTCTGTTTATGTCTCTGTCCCTGTTTCTCTCTCTCTCTCTCTCTCTCTCTCTCTCACACTCTCTCCATCTCTGTCTCTCTCTGCCTCGTGCTCTTCGCCTCGCTCTCTGTCTCTCTCCTCGCACCAGCCCCCCCCCCTCCCCTTCCCCTTCTTCTGTATTATTTGAAGTCTATGTTTGTCTTCCTAGTTTTTGACATCTCTCCAATTTGTCTATTTACAGTTTGATACACCTGATATGCATCGCTTGCGCTATCTAATTAGCAGAAACAACAAAAGCAACTACAACAACAACAACAACAACAATAAAAACAACAATAATAAACGAAAGACGAAGCGACAATACGAGCCGTAAACGTGAACGTATTCCATTATCAACGCGACATTTTGCAACACTGTCCAAGCAGTTCTTTGGTTTTTTTGTTTTTTGTTTTTTTTTTTTTTGTTTTTCTTGAATACTCGCTTCAGCTGAAGCTCTGTTCCTTCACAACTCTACACTCTACAATTTGAAATTGTGCCAAAATGTATAAGCTATTGGGTAGCCTGAAGAGCTACCTGAAATGGCAGGATATCCAGACGGATAATGCAGTCTTTCGCCTCCACAACTCCTTCACAACGGTACTTTTGCTCACATGCAGCCTGATCATCACAGCCACCCAATATGTCGGCCAGCCGATCAGCTGCATCGTGAATGGCATACCGCCGCATGTGGTTAACACTTTTTGCTGGATTCATAGTACGTTCACCATGCCGGATGCGTTCAATCGACAGGTGAGAACTCTACACAACTCTACACAAATCAATTCTGAAATTAATGTTGATCTGCATACATAAGCTTTACTTTGATAATTCTAAAACTTTAGCAACTCTACAAAGTCTTTGCATACTCTACAAATGGCGTAAAGTCTCCATTTTTCCAGATGCCTAGATATACTATCTGTAATAGACTCTAAAATGTTACTTATTATTAAATATAAATTTCAAATAAAAAAAATATCTACACAAGTCTCCACAAGCAGATGTATGTAGAGTTAAACTGCATGCGGAAAGAGCATTAGAAATATATATTTCTATTGATACTTAAGTGTATATAGTAAAACTTAGTATGGAATATTAGATCCAAACAACTCGACAAAGTCTACAAATATATAATAAACTCAATTACATAGATAGTTAGCTAGTTATTGCTTCAAAATAAGAAAAAAATATTGTATGAATAAAATAATAATATAATGCAATTTTGCAAAGTCTACACAAGTCTCCAAAAAAAATTTATGCGAGCATTTAGCATTAATTATGAAAAAATTACTGCTTTAAAAGTTTTTATAGATTTCTTTTGTTTGAATTAAAAGTCTACAAAGTCTACACAAATCTCCAAATTTGTAATATCTTCTTAAATTTAAAATGACAAATAGCAGCCAACTGTATTACATGTTCAAATGAACAATTTAACAAAGTCTACACTAATCTCCAAAAGCACACTTCCTATCGTATGCATTCGATTTCATTTGGTTGACTGCATCAAAAGCTCAAACATGCGTACAAAGTCTACACAAAAATAATTACATATATTTGCAGCAAATCTTGTAAATAGCATGTTCACAAACTCTACACAAGTCTCCAAATATAGCAAGTACGCCTTTTAAGTCACGCAATCACAAGCTTCAGAGCAGCTTCCCAGAATTTGCTACCTTTTCTGCTTCACTGGAGTCTTGTCTTACCTTGCTTTGTTTCATTATATTTCTTCTGCTTCTTCTTCTTCTTCTTCTTCGACTACTTCTTCGTCTTCTACACATCCTTCCTTATGTAGGCTGATCACGTTCAGCGTTGTCTCATTTGTATGAGATGTGTAATACATGCTGTAGGCCCGTTTATGGATGCCTCACATAAATATGTGCATATTTATATGCTCCGGCTATAAAGCAATTATAAACGGGGCGTTGTCGCTCCAAATTGCGCTTCGTATGATCCAAAAGAAAAAAAAAAAATATTGAAAAAAATCAAAAAAAAAAAATGGAAATAAAAAAACCGATTAACAACGACACAAAAATTGAATATCCCGCGGCCAGCCTTTCGCTTATGCATATATCTCATATTTCAACAGGGGCAACTTTTTGTGATTTCGTGGAACCTTCAACACAGACGAACAGCATGTCCTTATCCTTTAGCTTAGAGTACATTAAAATAATTATGCAGTTTGTCTCTGAAGAAGGAATGAAGCAAGAAGTTGATCCCGAAAGGACTTCTAAAGCAATTCGAAATAAGATTTAAAAAAAAACTTTTGCTATCTTAGACTCAAATTGTTGTATTTTAACACTAAACTGTTATATGTAGAACTGTTATATGTATAACTGTTATACTAACTGGCAAAATAAACTAAATATATTTTATATATCAATCATAGATTGCTTATAGCCTATATACCAATAAATTGAATACTTCTACTGTTATACAGCTTACTGTTATACTAGGTAGGTCCTATAAATTCGGCAATTTTGTAAACTGAACTTATTTTAGCTCTATAATAAAAGATTACAAATATTATATTTAACAAAATTTTTTTTTAATTATCTTATTACAAAAACGCTGTATGACAGTAAGCAATATAACAGTTAATAATCATAATAATTGAACTTTATTATAATAGTAAAGCATATGAGCAGTAAGTGATAAAGCACTTTTGTATATTATAAATCAGCAGACTTTTTTGTTGAACACTAAAGCATTGTATAACAGAACAGTATAACAGTTGAGAAGCTGTGCGAAGCACACTTCAAAATGTAGATAATTGAATAAACTCACATTCTATTATAAAAATTCATTTTCTACAGTTTTTTATATTCACAACTGTTATACTGTTAACTGTTATATTGTATGCATGAATTCTTAAAATACATTAAAATATTTAAATGAGCAGTATAATACATTAAATTTGTGTTATACTGTTATATTTATGTTATAAATATGTTGAATTGCCAACTGTTATACGGCTAATTGTTATATAGAAGCCGTTGTTTTTCCCCCATTCTAGAGTATCAACTATATCTAATGCTTTACACATGTTCCATTTCAAGGTCGGCCGTGAGGTGGCACATCCTGGCGTTGCCAACGACTTCAATGACAAGGATGCCCGGAAATACTATACCTACTATCAATGGGTGTGCTTTGTGCTCTTCTTTCAGGTAAGCACGAGAGCTACATACATACATATACAAGATATTTGCCGCTCTAATTGGCATGCCCACAGCACTGCCTTGAGGTGAAACACCCCCCCCCCTTTACTATAGGGTATATAGAGTATATAGGTAGAGTTATCTCACGTTTATGTTTGACGTTTTCTTTTACATTTCTTTTTTGCGTTTTGCTCGTGGTCTCAATTGCTACGCAGATGCCCAGAGCACATACGCACCCGGACAGCATCCATAAGACACGCACAACAAGCTGTACTTCAATGAAGCTTAATTGAATGCGTGCGTTGGCTTTCGATCTATGGAATGGTGGGAGGGGGGAGCTATGGAGGTGTGCGTGAGAGAATGAGAAGAAGAGTGTGAGAGAGTCAGAGTGTGGTAGAGGGCGAGAGGTAGAGAGCTGCGGCTAATGCCTAAATGTTGACTGCTTTTCATGAGCATAGAGAGTGGAGAGGGGGGAGGGGGGAGGGTGTTTAACACGCACAGTTCATTGTATTGCCAAGCACGCGCAATCAAGCATGATTGTGCGCCTGTTGCGCAACACAATCAACAACAACAACAACAGCAGCAGCAGCAGAAGCTGTTGCTAAAGACCAGAGACAGCAGCAAACACTTGCGAAATGCCAGCGATTGGATTCCATTCGATTAATGACTTGCTAAATTCCAGCAACAACAATTAGAAGCACAAGCAGAACAACAACAATAACAACAACAACAGCCATAAAAACGCATTGCAAACAACGCGCGCTTCAAATTTGTTGTAATTCTTCAGCTCAAAGTCAAATGGAAGCAGTTGAAACGCTTCACAAATAAAATGCTCTTAGCTAATGTTTGCGTGTAGTTGATTAACAAGCATCTACAGTAAAATCAGCCTGTGATGGACATTGCAAATACTTTGAGTTAAGCTTAAAGCTTATTAATGCAAATGAATTATAACTAATTGAGGCTAAATCTGCATATCGTCTACAGTAAAAAGCTTCTACAATGCCGTTAGTCTAGTTAGCTTAAGCTGAAAGCTCTACACTGAACTGAATTGAATCATAAAAGTGTTGCATTAAGCTTAAAGCTCTTCACTTCTAATAATTATTATTCAATATTGAGCATAAAATTTACTAAATCATTATCATTAACAGTAAAACCGGAACATAACTGAAAACTGAACTTTTATGTTGAGCTTAAAGCTCTTGAATTGCAAACTTAGTCTGATAGAGGCTCAACTGAATACAAATTAATTGTAACTAGTTATTAACAGTAAAACCGGACATAGGAGGATAATGATAATATTCTAGGGCTAGGATTTCAATTGAACTAAAAGCTCTTGAGCACAGATTCTTATCGTCGAAGCCAAGTCTTATATTACATTGACAAAAAATTAAATGTTCTCTTATCCTTACTTTTCACATAATGCTCCACCTCCTCCTCCTCCTCCTCCTGCTCCTCCTGCTCCTCCTGCTCCTCCTCCTCCTACTCCTCATCTTCCTCTCTTCCTCCTCCTCCTCCTTCTCCTCATCCTCCTCCTCCTCCTCCTCCTCCTCCTCCTCCTCCTCCTCCTCCTCCTCCTCCTCCTCCTCCTCCTCCTCCTCCTGCTCCTCATCTTCCTCTCCTCCTCCACCTCCTCCACCTCCTCCACCTCCTCCTCCTCCTCCTCCTCCTCCTCCTCCTCCTCCTCCTCCTCCTCCTCCTCCTCCTCCTCCTCCTCCTCCTCCTCCTCCTCCTCCTCCTCCTCCTCCTCCTGCTCCTCACCTTCCTCTTCCTTATTTCTTTAAAGAATCCTTTTTTTTATTATTATTTTTAAAAAAAGGTCTTAATACATATATATATATATTTTTTATTTATTTTTTTTTTTAATTACCTTTCAAATAATTTTTAAAATAAAGAGATTATCAGACAATTTTGTTGTCTATTTATTATTTCATTTGATTTTTGTTTTTTATTATTTTATTAAATTTTTTATAATATATAGTTTTTCTATATATTTTTGTTATAAGAAATCTATTTTACTATTAATATTATTATCATATTTTGATAATTATATATTTATTTTAATTGTATTTTTTTTTTTTTTTTTTTTTTTTTGCCGCTGCATTCTATAGGCCATGGCCTGCTATACTCCAAAGTTTTTGTGGAACAAATTCGAGGGCGGTCTGATGCGCATGATTGTCATGGGTCTGAACATCACGATCTGTACGAACGAGGAGAAGGAGGCGAAACGTGATGCCCTGCTCGACTATCTCATCAAGCATGTGAAGGTGAGTACGAAAATACTATATAATTATATTGATATTGATTTTGTATATATTGTAGCGCCATAAACTATATGCCATACGCTATTGGGCCTGCGAGGTGCTGTGCTTTGTCAATATTGTGCTTCAGATGTATTTGATGAATCGTTTCTTTGACGGCGAATTTATATCGTATGGCACGAATATAATGGGATTATCGGATGTACCGCAGGAACAGCGCATGGATCCCATGGTTTATGTCTTTCCGCGTGTCACCAAATGCATTTTCCATAAATATGGTGCCGGTGGATCGTTGCAAACGCACGATTCCTTATGTATATTGCCACTGAACATTGTCAATGAGAAGACCTATGTGTTCATCTGGTTCTGGTATTGGATACTGCTCGTATTGCTCGTTGGACTGATGATATTCCGGTACATAGATATAAATAGATATATAACTAAGATTCTTACTTAAGCTAATGTTAGCTACATGAGCTGTTGTAGACTGTTAGAGATAGCTTTAGTTGCTGTTAAAGCGAATTAGACAAATAATTTAAATTTGTATATCATTTCAAAGTTCTCAGCTAAAGCTCATGTTATATTAGATAAACAGTCTGTTATTTGTAGACATATAAACATATAATTAGTGCTAAAGTTCATGTTAGCTAGGTAAATCTAGTTACTGTCAGCCATTTTAGCATTATTCTTGCTGTTAAAGCAAATGTTAAACAGTCAGTTGAAGGCTTAAATATTAGAGTTCTGTTTTAATTGCATACAAGTTTATGTTAATGTCGATTGTCGATTATATAACATTTTATCTAACTTGCTATATTCTAATTGCTGTTAAGGCAATTCAACTTTATTTTTATCCACAGTCTCACTATAGCTAATAAGCATATATTCTACATTTAACTTTTAACTAAACTAATGTAATTTAGTCCCAACGGCTCAAAACTCTGTTATGTTCCACAGCTCGTAAGCATACATTCCACTGTTAACTCTAACTTATGTTAATTAGTCTCAAAAGCTCAAATCTCTGTTATGTGCTTAGCGCCTAAAGTTTCGCCCTGTGTTTGCAGCGCTGTTTCGTTAAGTTTTGCTTAACATAACAGTTTTGAACGTCTGCTGTTAGCTAACAGTACGCTGTATTTTGCAGTGCAAGCTGCTTTTTGAGCTATTTAACAGTGCGTTTAAGTGGCTGTTAAAGGATTTTGAATTATTTAAAAGCGAGCTAAACTAACTGTAAATGAGATATATGTCAATTATTTGCTAATAATGTAATTTGAGCTATTATTTTAAATAATTAACAAGGCTTTTAACTGCCTGTTAAATGTTTGTAGGCTCTACATATCATTTATATTACCAAACTTATACTCAATTTTAAATTAATATTTATTTCTTTTTTATTTACAGTGCCTGCATCATCTTCATGCCCAAGTTCCGGCCGCGTCTGTTGAATGCGCGCAATCGTATGATTCCCATGGAGACCTGTCGCACGCTCTCACGTCGCTTGGATATTGGCGATTGGTGGCTTATATATATGCTCGGTCGCAATCTGGATCCAGTTATATATAAAGAGGTGATGGGCGAATTTGCCAAGCAGGTGGAGCCAGCGAAAAACGATCGCAATAAGTAAACGAGCCAGCAAGATAGAGAGAGAGACAGAGATAGCGAGAGAGAGAGAGAGAGAGAGAGAGAGAGAAACCCTCTGGACGATTATATTCATAATTATTATTATTTAGCACAAATCAAGACAATTAGTTGAAGAAGACGAAAACAAAACAAGAAAAAGACAATCTATTCAAAAACTATTTCCACCCACTCATGAAGAAGAAGCAAAAGAAAGAAACTCTTAATCAATGATCACAACTCAAATTCGGGAAGAAAAAAAAAACTGTTCAAATATTTAAGCATAAAAATACTTCAACAGTTTTTTTTTTTTTTTTTTTTCTTTCTTTTAACAATTTTTCAGCTTAAAAAAAAAACACTTTTTTTTATTACTTTTAAATATAATTTAATATTTAGCGTGTAAAATAAAAAATAAAACAAAAATTACGGCCCAAGAAATTCTAAAAAAAAAACTATATACGCATACATATACACATATAGGTATATTAAGAAATATATATATATATATATATTTGATTCTTATGAAATTAAGCGCAACTTGCAACTGCCAAGCAAAAAACAGCAACAACAATAGCAACGCTCTTATAATAATGAAGAAAATCATAAATATTGCTTTTGAGTCTTTCATAATAGATCATAACATGATAAAACAATAAAATATTGAAGCGTTTTGCTGGCAACTTTTGCTTATCGAAAGCAAAAATTAAATGTTAAGTTTTTTGTATAGTTTTAGGCAAAAATTGCAAGAATTTTTTTATAAAACTAAAGCAAATATATATATATACCTATTTATATATATATTTATATAAAAACATATGAAATAAACTATATAACTGGCGAAAATCAACTTGTTTCCTTCAAATTTAAACTTGTTAGGTTGGAATTTTTCTAAAATTTAAATTTAACTGTATTCCATTATATAAAAAAAAAATTGATTACCAAATGCTCATATGCTTCATTTAAATCAAATATAGCAAGTACTTAAACCATATAAAAACACATTTAAAAATCAATTTCCAAATTAACGTTAAGCAGCTTCGTTAAGTTCGATTCGTGCTCACTCAACGAAAGCCGTCAAATGAGTAACGTAAGCGAGCATTAGCGTGTGCAACACTAAATGCGCAATGCTAGTCCCAAGATGAGTAACGCGAACGCATGAATGCGCAACGTAAAGCCAAACTGCGTAAGGCATTAAACTAATGCAGTAAATTGTTGCAAAACTCAATTAAAATAAAACCAAAACTAAATAGAATAAGTGATAAAAATGTGATGTCAAGTGTAAGTGTATATGCTTAAGCTAAAGCATATAAATAACAAAAATCTAAAAACGCAGAAAACAAACGATAACAAATGCGGAATAATGTTTGGTCAAAGTCGCGCGTGCGGGTGTATGGGAGCGTGTGTGTGTGTGTGTGAGTGTGAGTGTGAGTGCGAAGCAGTTAAAAACGCAGCAAATATCTGCTACACAGAGCCAAAATAAACGCGCAAAAGCTAGACGAAAAAAATATAAACATAACACGAACATGTGTGTGAGTGCGAGAGTGTCAGTGTGTGTGTGAGAATGAGTGGGAGGAGCAGAGAGGGTGCCTTACTTATATATGTAAACACAGAGCACCGCAATTTTAGTTTCTCTTTTGTTTTTATATTGTGTTAATTTGGACCCTTGCGTGAGTGTGCGTGTGTGAGTGGAATTTAGCGACGCCTGCTGGCATAAAATTCAACCCCCAATTCCCCTGCTCCTGGCTAACGGCCGCAATAACAACAACAACAACAACAATAGAAGCATCACACCACCAACACAAAACGCCAACCACCACCCCCTGACGAAAAGCACGCTGAAAATTGACTCTCGGTCGAACGAAGGTGATGTTATAGTTGTTGTTGTTGGGGTGTTAAGCTAAAATAACAAGCAGCAGCAGCAGCGCCGCAATTCAAAAACTGTCGAAATAAAACGGCTCTGCGCTCCACTCTTGACTTGCCGTTCCTTCTCTCACTCTCTCTTTCTCTCTCGCTCGCTGTTGTTCTGCATTGCTCAGCTCGTCACTCTGATGCGCATTATATTGCCCACTCACACTCTCTTTCTCTCTCTCTCTCTCGTGCCGCTTAATATGCCGCAGCCAAAAGTTTAGCTCCAAGCGCCCTGTCCTTTATAATTGGGTGTACGCTCTGTGTGAGTTTGAGTGCGAGTGTGTGTTTGTTTGAGTTTATGTGTGTAAGTGTGTGAACGAAGGCGAATTGTAAGCCAAATAAGAAGACAAGCACAAAGGCAACTAAAAACAACGAGCAAGCAAAGCGAACAATAGCCAAAAGTAATTTCGTTCAGCAATGTTGTTCAGCAATTATATAAAATATTTGTGAAGCAAATAAAAAATTCGTATTTAATTTAAATAACAAAATTTGAATTTTAATTGCTGTGCCGGAATTAGTTGATTGCTTAAAATTTGGTAAATTGCGCGCTGCGCAACACCGGCCGGCGGCCGTTTGGCAACACTGCCAGTGTTGTTTGCCGCCTGTGTGTGTGCAACCCTGTGTGCCGCACACACGAATCTGAGTATGAAAGCGTGCGGTCGAAAAACTAAGAACAGCAACAAAAAACGTAAGATCCAAAAACGGCTCTCTTTGTATGAGTAGCAGTAGCAGCGGTAAAAAAAAATGCTCGCGGGGGAGCAAAGCAAATTGACAGCAGTAGCAGCAACAGCAGCAGAGGCAGAGGCAGCAAAGCAGCGCAGCCGCTAATCTTTTGCTGTCGCGTCGCGTCGCAAAAGCAAAAGCAAAATCACGCAGAGCCAATAAAAGAAAAATAAAATACAAATATATACACACGCACATACAAATATATATATAAATATATTTATATATATGTATATACAATTTCAATACCCAAAAATAACCAAAAAATTTTCAAGTTTGACGTTTTAATGGTGTGTGAAAAACGACACGGGAACAAGGAATAGGCCACAAAACTGAAAGCAAAGCTAAAGAATAAGGTAGAAGAAGAAGAAGAAGCAGTAGCAGCAGCAGCAATTGTAGCAGCGAAAAGCGTGCAAAGGCGACAGGAAAAAGGTCAAAATGAGTGTGGTGTGTGAAAGATAGAAGCAGAATAAACATGGAATCAAAATGGAGCAAATGTGAAAAACTTGTGGAAAAGCTAAAATTAATTTTTGTTGTTTTTGTTCACGCGCGCGTATTTGCGTTAGTGTGCGTGCGTCCGTGTGTGTCCGTGCGCGTGAATGTGTGAGTGTGCCAGTCAGCCAGCCAGTCAGTGTGTGAGTGTGAGTGAGATGCGAGAGTGAGAGTGTGAGTGCGAGTGCGAGCGAGGCAGTCAAGTAGGCAGTAAGGGGAGATAAAGTATTTTGTAAAACGCATTTACTAATTAAATACAATTAAATACAAAAACAAAAAGTGAATACATATATATATATATATATAAATATATACACAAAATCACACATGCATATATATTTATATATATAGATGTGAATGTTTTGGAATAATTGCACGAGCTAGAAGAGACGGCGAAACAGCTGCAAGCGCATTTGATGAACGGCAATGCAAAAAGGAAATCAATAATAATAATAATAATAATAACAATCAACGCTCTCGAGTGCCCCCCCACCTCATCTTCTTCCTCTTCTTCTACTTATAGTTGTTGCTGGTGTTGTTGGAACGTATGCAATGTGTTGTTCTTTTTTTGTTGTTTTTTTTTATTGAATCAAAGTAAAACAAAAGAGAACTATAAATAAAAAGAAAAAAGTTTCGGCACAAAAATATTAAAACGAAAAAGAAAAGAAAAAAAATAAGAAATAATCATAAAAAAAATTAAATAAAATGTGTAAAGCCAACGAATGCGCCTTAGCAGCCGCTAACGCCGCCGCAGCAGCAGTAGTTGAAGAAGAAGCTCCACAGAGCGTCGCAGCAGCAGCAGCCGCCAACGCGAGGAAAGCAGCAAAAAGCAACGCATGACCGAACGACGCGGCGACGTTCACCAAAGGCGAAGCAAAAAAGCAAAGCAAAGCGAAACAATTGCTTCAAACTAAAGCGAACGAGAGCAGAAGAGTGCAACAAAAGAGAGAAGAAAAACGTATACAAAACAAAAACAGAAACACAAACCACATACAAAAATAATAATAACAATAACAATAACAAAAGCAAACGCAAAAGCCGATAGGCAATAGAATAGCCGTAGAAGTAGAAAAGCAAAACGAAGTAACGTGCAATAACTAAAACAAAAAACAAGTAAAACACAAGCAAAAGGGAAGCAACGTTAAACGCACACGAAGAACGAAACAGAGCGAGAGAGAGAGAGAGAGCAAGTGACAGCAAAAAAAACTTGCAAAAAGGAACTGTTTAAGGAAGAGAAAAAGTAAAAAAAAAAAGGGAAGGCAAGCAAAAGCCAAACAACAACAACAGCAGCAGCAGCCGAGCTTTCAGTGTTGTTGTTGTTGTTGGTGTTTGTGCTGTTGTTGTTGGTGGCGTTGGTGTTGCAATGGCCAGCAGCAGCAGCAGCAGCGCAACAAATGCAGCCAGCAGCCACGCAACTGTGCTGCCCTCACTCTTTGCCGGCAGCAATAGCAGCAGCAACAACAACAACAGCAGCAGCATCATCAGCATTGGCAACAGCAGCAATAATCACATCAGCGGCAGCGCTGCCGCCGTCAGCGTCGCGGCCAAAGATATGGACGGACTGATTGCCATCAATGATAGCGCATTATCGCAACAAATCGAATTTATACTACAAGATGCTCCCATGGAGCAGGATGACGAGCAACAGCAGCTGCAGCTGCAGCAGCAGCTCAATATGGCAACAGCAGCAGCGACGGCAGCAACTGCGGCGGCGGCGGCAGCAGTAGCATCCGCAGCAGCTGCGTCCAAGCTCGACAACCACCCACCGATAACAACAAATGCAACAATAACGACAACAACAACAAACAGCGCTTCCGCCTACATCAACCATAATAACAGCAACAGCAACAGCTGCAGCAGCAGCAACAACAACAACAACAATCATATAAATAGCCACAACAACAACAGCAATTTGGGTGTTGAGGATCAGCAGCAATTGTTACTGCAGCAACATCGTGCACAGCAACAACAACAGCATCAGCAGCAACAACAACAACATCATTTGCTGAATGGCCGCCGGATCATCATTCAATCGACGGGCAGCGGTGCCGGCTCCGTGCTGGCTGCCAGTGACATCAAGGAGGAGCAACAGGAGCTTGAGGATGAGCCCGAAGATGAGGAAGAGGAGGAGGAGGAAGAAGAAGATCCGGAGCTTAACGATGAGAATCTGCAGGACATCGAAGAGGAGGCGCAGGCAGCCGAAGCTGATGAGGAGCCGGAAACGGCAACGCATTTGCAGCAACACCATCAACATCATCATCATCTTCATAATCAACAGCAGCAGCAGCAGCAGCAACAGCATCATATGCATCAGCAGCAGCAGCATCATCATCAGCAGCAGCAACATCTACAACAACAGCAGCAGCAGCAACAACAACAGCAGCAACATCTGCAAACGCAAGTGAAACTGGAACTGGACGAGCTGCCCGACGAAGATGAAGAGGAAGAGGAGGATGAGGATGAGCAAATGCAGCAGGAGCCAGTGCAGCAGCAGCAGCAGCAACTTGAGGTATAAAGCTTACATATTATTTAACTATAACTAGAATACAATCAGTGAAAGTAATTTATGTAATTTGGAACTATGATCGGGTTTTAGAGGAGAAAAAAAAAGGCTGCTTACAGTATATACGGCACTTGGCCTACTTACCGGGAAAGTAATATATCTCTATATGTTTGTAAATCCTTACTAACAACAGCTTTTCCATTCGTCATACACTTAATGTAAACAATTAAAGTGTTTAAACAGATTTTCAACTACAATTAATTGAGCTAAATGAGTTTCGATAGTCAATTGAAATATTAATGAAACGTCGAATTCGGGTTCAGCTGCTTTTCCGCACTTTCAGTTCTGAGTAATCTCAATGGGCATAGGACAAATCAGTTTATTGTAGTTCGTAGTTAATTAAGAAAAAAAAAAAGTATTTAGGAATTTTAATAAATTTATCGAATTATAGCAAATAATGAAAAAGAATTCAGCAAAGTACATTTAATCTAATATAATTAAGAATTATTTTATTTAATTGATTTTTTTTAATTACTCATGAAATTCTTATAGTTAATATTTAACTTTTTTTCTGACAACTTTTTTTTTTTTTGAAAATTTCAAATAATTAAATTAATTTGTAAACAAAAAATACTTGATTAAAATGTACATCTTTTTAATAGGAATTTCTCTAGTAATCAAATTATAATTAATCAGAGTAATTTAAATTAAATTAAATTTATATTTGGTTTTAATTAAAATTAATTTATTAAAATTGATTAAATTAAAATTAGTTCAATTAGTCATGGAATTTGCAGAGTACATAATTAAAATTAATTAATATACAAATTTAATATAAATATATTTGTATTTATTTATGAATTTGATTTATTTATTTTATTATCATATATTTCAATTTTATTTGTGTATTTATTAAATTAATTAGTTCTATCAATCACTCTTGAATTTTTTTGTTCAAGAAAATAATTTAAATTACTCTAAAGTAATTAAAATTTATTACAAATTATTAATAAAATGTTCCAATTGCTTAGAATTTTGTATAGTAAATAATTATAATTAGATAAAGTGATTGAAGTCGAATATTATTTATTTTTAATTATTTTCTAATTATTAACTTTATTCAGTTTAACAATTAACTATTTTAAGACAAAAAAAGTAATTAGATATAGTAATTATAAAATAATTAAAATATCTTACAATATTAAAAACAAATTTGGAAATTTTTCAATTATTCATTCAAAGTAATCAAATGTGATTCTCTAAAATAAAAGCTTACTCGATTAATTGTACTAAATAATTTTATATGTATAATTTAGATGAAACAAATCTAACAAGAATTATAAATTGTTTTAAAATAGAAATTACATTGAGTACTCAAAGATAGCTGTTTCAAAATGACTTTTAATAGTTGTTAAAAGTAATTCAAAGTAATTAACTCAAGCTTGAGTTGTTGAATTGTATAGCAAACGGCAAATGTTTGGTAATTAAGTAATATACTAAAAGAACTTAAGTTAGAATGTAAGGAAAGAAATGAAAATTTCAACTGTTTGTCAATGACTCAAGCAATTAATGTAGCCCTATGGCATTAGCCAATTCAATAATTGTTATTTAATCGACAACTGTTTGCACCTCTCTCTATCAACAGTCACTGCAACAGCAATTGGAGTACTCAACAGCGGCTCAACAGCTGGTGCTGCCCGCCGGCAGCATTGTGAGCACCACAACTCGCGCTCTGGCCGTGCCAGTGTCGGAGACGGCGTTGGTGCAGCTGCAACGTCGTCCGGTCTACATCAGCAATGCGACAATGAACAGCCTGACGGGTGCCACCTATGTGCGAATGCCAGCGGCTGCCGTTATCAGTCGCAGTCCAATGACGGTGCTGAATGTGGTGCAGCAAACGGGCGGACCCACCGCACAGCTTATATTGCAAACGGCACAGGCAACGGCAGGAGGAACAACGCAGACGGCACAGCAAGCGGCAAATGTTACGGCTGCTGCTACTGCAGCAGCGCCTTCACCCAGCAACGAGCAACAGTTGGCAGCGATGGCGTTAGCACAACAGCAGCAACAGCAGCAGCAGCAACAACAGCAGCAGCAGCAGCAGCAACAACAACAGCAACAGCAGCAGCAGCAACATCAGTCCATTAAGCCAGCACCTGCCACAAGCAATGTGGCAACATCGACGACCAGCTATCAGTGCATGGAATGTGTGGAAAAGTTCGATTCGAAGGAACTCTTTGACATCCATCGCAGCGGGCATGCCAACAACATGAAGTGCGCCATCTGCAACATGGTGCTGAAATCGCTAAAGAACTATGAGAAGCATTGTTTACGCTGCAAGCCCTACGAATGCCAAATCTGTGGTCGTGTTGTACGCTTTCGTCCCAATTTCATTAAGCATATGCGTGTGCATACGGGCCAGCAGTCGGAGCGGCATAAATACAAATGCGAGGTGTGCCACAAGGAGTTTATGAGCTTTGAATACTTTAAGGTACACAAGAAGATTCACAATGAGAATGTGAATCTCACTTGTGAGATTTGTGGCAAAGTGTTTAGCGCGCTGGCCTCGCTGCGCGGCCACTCGAAGCTGCATTCGGGCGTCAAGCTGCACAAGTGAGTGGCATATGATATTACGATAGGAAATCTTTTATAACTATACATATATATATATATCTTTCATTTCTTGCAGATGCGATGTGTGTGGCAAGGGCTTTGGTCAGCGCTACAATCTGAAAATTCATGCACGCACGCACACGGGTGATTTTCCGTTTGAGTGCAAGGTGTGCAAGAAGAAGCTGCATACGCAGTCATCGCTGCAGACCCATATGCAGGTGCATTTGCGTGATCAGCCCAAGGGCAGTGCTGCCAGCAGCAGCAACAGCAGCAGCAGCAGCAACAACAACAACCATACCAACAATAATAGCAGCAGCAACAACAACCTAAGCAGCAGCAGCAGCAACAACAACAACAATAATATTAATAACAATGCTGTGACAGCAGCAACAGCCAATGTTAAGCTGGAACCCGAACTGGAGCAGGCCAGCAGCAGTCTGCAACAGCAACAACAGCAACAACAGCAGCATCAACAACAACAACAACATCATCTGCAACAGCAACATCACGATATGGAGCTGGACGATCAGTCCGGCCTGAGCGATGAGGAAACGGAGAGCGCTGTTCACAATTTGACCAATAATCGTTTAACCACCGGCGAGGACTCCTCGAATGAGTCCTCATCGAATGCCTCGCTACAGCAGCCTCACTCCTCAGCCAGCTCGACGCACTCGCAACAGCAACATCAGCAGCAGCAGCAGCAGCAGCAACAACAACATCAACAGCAACAGCAATATATTGTATCCACACCCACGCGCACCATTGTCATCAAAAACTATATGCAGCAACAGCAACAACAATCGGATAATTCAACCGGCAATGGCAACAGCTCAAGCGTGCTGCACACACAGGTCATACAGAGCGGTGCAGGCACCAGCAACGGCCATCACATCATCAACGCCACCAACAATGCCAATAGCCATGCGAACAGCAATGGCAACAGCAGCAGCATTAGCAGCAACAACAGTAGCAACAACAACAGCAGCAGCAGCAGCACCACCACCACCCCTAGCAGCAGCGGCAGCGGCAGTGGCAATGTAGCAACTGCGGCCAGCAATTTGGCACAGCAATTGTTGCGCAAAACGCCAATCATTCATTCGACGGGCACGCTCAGCTCAGCGCTGGCCAGCGTGGTGCAGCAAACGGGCGGTAAGTAACGAGCAGCGAGTACAGAGTAACGAGTAGGAAGAAAGCAGAAGACAGAAGGCATATTTGATACAACTGAATCATAGATAAAAATCTAATGAATAAAGAATAAGAGAAAGTAGTTAGAGATAGGCATAATGAGTAGCGATTAGCTAAAAGGAATATATATATACTGTATAACTGTATAATAATGTAAGAGGAATTTGATCATATTTCTCATTTAAACTGGCTACTCGCTAAACTGAAACACATTTCAGTTGATGTTGAGCGAGTAGAATTCAATTTAAATGATAATTCAAAGGAGAAAATAACTGCGAGACAAATGTAACGAGTAGCTAGTCGCAATAGTAACGAGTAGCTTGTATTGAATACCAAAGATTAAAGAGCTAAACCAAAAATTACCGAATAGAAAGTAAAATGTTTAAAATTTATAGACACATTTCCAGGTCTAAAGAACTGCAGAATTGCAATTTGAATTGAGCAGTCTACGAAAAGAAAAAAATGTAACGAGAAGTCAAGTAGAAATTTTGAATAGCAAAAAAAAAATAGCGATTGGGAAAGGAAATGAAATAAAAGAGGAGCAAAGGCAAATCGAAACTGAAACACAGCGGATAAACGAGAAATATTAAGCGCGTAAAAATTCGTGAGTAAAAATTCGTGTATAGATATATTTTAATAGATAAGCCAAGAGAAGTGTTAGACAAATTTTTCTATTATGGAAATTGAAGAAGGTGTCAAGAGCAAAAATAAAACAAAAAGCAAAAAAGCTATGAATTGATTGCTAGTAAAATATTAGATATATTAATATATAATATAATGTTGTTGTTGTTTTTTATTTATTTATTTTTATTAAATGTATTTTTTATATGGTTATTTTTTTATTTATAATAAATATCTTGTATATAAGATACGAATATTTTCTATAAATTAAAAATGATCGAATCACATTAAGGTTTACCATTAATTAATGAATATTTATTATATTATTGTTATTGCATATAAATCATAATTTATGTTTATAGAGAAGCAGCTTATAGAGTTGAAATAAATATTGGAATCATCTCTATAATCTACTCTAGTCAGAAGTATAGATATCATTTTAAGCAGAAAATGTAATTTGAAGTCTTAGCTATGGAAATTTAAGCTTGTTCATATTATATAAATATTATTTTATTCTTGTTAATCTTAGATAAACTATGTTCATTCTAGGAAATTATATCTATTATATATTGCTCCATACGTTGGTAAATTACGTAAATACTTGGAAATTATGCATTGCTCACCTACGAAAATAACATTTAATATGTGTCACCGACTTTTCATTAGAAATGAGTAATTGCATTGACAAAATGTGATTTATATGCTATTTGATTTATATAATTTGTGTTTATAAATTGTAAACCTAAAACACAATTGTTTGTAATTGGAAACGTATGACAAACAAAGCTGTTTAGCTATATTGTTGGTTTCCAACTTTTTTGGCTTAATTCAGTTTAGTGAAGCGAACGATATATAGTATTCTGTTATTTAATTTATTTGACTTCTTTTTTTTTTATCAAGATATACAAATCAACATCAAGATTATCTCAATCAATGTCAACTCCTACTCCTAATAACTTAACTTTTAGACAATATGTATTAAAGTTCCTGAGATATATGATGTTTTAGATGCTAGGTATGTCAGATAGAATAGAATAGAGTAGATAAGCTATATTTAAGTAATATCAGCTTGCTTCTCTCTCTTAAGATGCAAAATTTAATAATTAATGTCCAATTATTGATTCTTGAACTTTGATACAATATTTTTAAGATATGAAAGTCATTTGAGCAAATCCATATTAAAAAGTTTCAATCTAGTTACTATTTTGTAGTTATAGTTATATTATATAGTCTGGTCTTTATAGTATAGTTATCGCTTGACTAATGCCTGCTTTTGTTCTGCTTTCAGTTGGTTCCCCGGCGCAATCGCCATCATCTTCATCCACATCGTGTTCCTCCACCGTGCTGGTGTCCAAGGCGACGGGCGTACCACTGTCCATAGCCTCGTCTGCTGCGCTGGGCGGCTCCACAATAATACGCAGCACGCGAAATCATCAACAGCAACAGCAGCAGCAGCAGCAGCAACAGCAACAACAACAGCAGCAACAGCAACAGCCAACGAGCAATTGCAGCAGCAGCAATGTGCGTGTTGTAACTGGACAGCAGCAGCAGCAACAGGCGCGTAATAACCACCGAAACCACCACCGACGTCGTCATCTGGCGGATATGGACGATGATGATGATGATGATGATGAAAATAATGATAATAATGAAGAGGATGAGACGAGCGTGCAGATGCGCGTAGCCACCAATGGACATCATCATCATCAGCAGCAACAACAGCAGCAGCAGCAGCAACAGCAGCTCAATCAGAATCATAACCACAATCATAATCATAACCATCATCATCATAATCACCAACAGCAACATCAGCAGCAGCAGCAGCAACAGCAACAACAGCAGCAGCAGCAGCAACATCATCATAATCATCAGCATCACAATCATTTCGATGATGATGATGATGATGAGAAATCCTCACCGTCCTTGGCCACAGCGGCCATTATCAAAGTGGAACCGAATCTCTATTCATCCGGCTCTGGCGATAATTCCAACGATATGTTCATCAAAGAGGAAGTCATGTTTGAAGATTCCGCTGCACCACATTCACCCCAATCGCCGCCCAGTTCGAAATTTCGCATATCGAATTTCGAAAATGATTTGGTCGATCATCATGTGGATCTGAGCCATTCGCTGCCGCCCTATGGCAATCTATTTGAATCGCACTCCATACCCGACAGCATACCCGTGCAGCTCTATCCGGATGACGATGATGATTTCCGGCTGGATCACAGCTCACTGGGCGGTCTGCATAATACATCGTCATCGACGACCGATGGTGATTTCATCAAAAAGGAATGGGTCTATGGCAGCGGTACGAGCAGCTATGCGATGAACGGTAAATTCGATGATGACAGTGATGCCCTATGCGATGCGGCCAATTTTATATACAATTGAGTGGAACCGAAATGGAAGCGAAAGTGGAAAAGGAAACGGCAGTGGTTGAGGCGAGTTCATGATGTGGCCATGTCGTGCAGCTGATCCGACAGGAAAATTGGGAAAAGCAGGAGGAGAAAGAGATGGAGCAGGAGCAGGAGCAGCAGGAGGAGGAGAATCAGGAGCAGCAGCTGCAGCAGCAACAAAATTCGAATTATTGACGCACATACACACACACACACACACAAACAGCAATAACAACACACACACATACACACAAATTTATATATATATATATATATATATACATATGAGTATATATATATATATATTATCTATATATATATATATGTCCATTTATCCCTATCGAGTATATATATATCTATAGATATGTATATGTATTTAGAGAGAGAGAGATGATTATGTTTTTTTTCTTCCTGTATACACCTATATACATAACATACATATATATATATATATATATATATATATATATATATATATATATATATATATATATATATATATATATTTGCTATCTCTGTCGCGCTCGTGATCTTAACGTGATCTTAAACTAAATCAATGTGTAAAACGTATTTGTAACTGTATTTTGTAGTTGTTTCTATATAATTGAGAAAGGAAAAAACAAAAAACAAAACAAAAAAAAAAAAGAAACAAAAATCAAAAAACAAAAAAAAAAAGTGAAAAAAATATGGATACAGCAGCATTTGCTCTGCTTTTGATGTATGAGTATATATAGCTAACTGTCTCTTTCACACACACACGCACACACATAAAATAACACGAACCGTGTCTGTCTGTCTTGCTCTGTCTCTATCTATCTCTGTCTCGCTCTCTGTGTGTCTTTGTGTGCAGTTCGTATAGAAATTGTCTTGAAATTTGTTTCTAGTCTATCTATGTCTCTGTCTCTCTCTCACTCTCTATGTGTGTGTTCCCTCCACTCTCTGTGTATCTCTGTCTCTTACATTTTGTATTGCGCTCTCTTACGATGTGTTTTGCACGCCTTTCAATATTTGATTTGCCTTTGATCTCGTTTACAATTGAATTTTCTGCGTTTCTTTTTCGAAATTGTATTTCATTTTTAATTTTTATAGCTATATATACCTACATATATATATATATATATATATATAGGCGTGCATATCCTTCATGTTTTTTTTTTTTTTTTTTCATTCAGTATTTTTTTCCGAAACCAAATTTAACTTAAGCAACACTAAGAACTAAGAATTCTCATTTCATAATTTTTTGTTTATAATTTTTTTTTTTTTTTTTTGTCATATCTTGTCAGTATTTTGTTTTTGCTTCTCTCTCACTCTATATGGTAAATTAGATATAATTTAATTTGTTTTCTGTTCACCCTCTACCCGCCCCAATGTGCAATTCTAAAAAAAAAAAAAAAAAAAAAAAAAAATACATGCCCCCCCTTCTACAGCAGCGCTCCCCACTCATACACACGCACACACAGCTATTGTAACTTTAAATTTGTATTATTGATCTTGAGAAGAAGAAGAAGAAGAGTATGAAAACTAGCAAGTTTTTTGTTTTGTGCTTTAAAAACTTTATATTGAAATTATTGTGGTTTCCTTAATTAGCGCTTAAGTTATAAATTTTAATTAATTACACACACACACAAACATACATATATAAACACGTACACATACACACACATACATATATTATGCTACTTATATGTCTACTAATATATATATATATATATATATATATATATAAAGAGAGCGAATTATAGTTAAGCGCTTATTTTTTTCATAGTCCTAAGCTCAAGAGCATGCTTTATATACACAAATACACACACACACATACATACATATACATATATACATATATATATATATATATATAGCTTATATAATATATTTATAGCTACGTTCATGATCTTAACCTATATAATACAGATATATTAATATATTACATATATAGAAATATATACAAAACTTATTTTTGTGCATTTAATGAAACATATATTTTTTATTTGATTAACAAGTTTTTCATTTTCTTTATGCTGTGTTTTGCTTTTGTTTAATTTCCTTTTGAAGCATGTAAATTATTTCCTAAATAAAATATTATATATATCAGAAATATATATATATATATACATGGCCAGCAACGTACGCAACATACATGTTGTAAAATTGAATAACAAATAAAACAAATATATATATATTAAAAAAAATAAATAAATAAAAGTAAATCATAAATAAAAAGTTGAAAAATAAGTTTTTAGCGCAAATTGAAACTAACAAAAATTTATTCAAAGCATTTAATGTTAACAAAAACAACAACAAATAGTTGTAAAAAAAAAAAAAAAAAAAAAAAAAATTGGATGCCATTTTATGCAATTTTTAATTTACAATTATTATTTCTTTTCTAGGGACATGCCTGAAAAAAAAAAAACAAAGCAAATATATATCGAAACTTATAAAATAAATTAAAAAAAAAAAAAATATATATATATATATATATATATACAAATAAAAATAATTATTGTGTAGCCAAGTAGTTGAACATATACGCACACACATACACATACGTACACACACACACACACGCATACACATATATGAAATGTTCTACTATATACATGCATACATATATATATATATATATTTTTCTTGCTTTACGCTTTGCCGCGTTATTCGTAAACGTTTGCAGCTCTGCCAACTGTTTTGTTTTTTCTTTGTTATGCCTAACGTTAATGTTGTTGCATTTGTAAGCACATACATATACACACATATGCATATACATATATGTATATACTATATATCCAATTATCCATATATATATATATATATATATATATATCACATGCAAATTTTGTTTTGAAGCGCATTTGAAGGCTTGTTTTTGCCGCTTTTCAAGCCCAGTTTATGCTACTCACACACACACACACATACACATACACCCCTTCACATACACACACACACACACACACACACATGTCTTCCGCACTTCTTTATTATTTAATTGAATTGGATTTTCTTGGTTTATTGATATGCATAGGAACGGGTTGTTAAAGCGCAAGCAAGCTAACAAGAAAACAAAACGTCTGCCAGTTGGATAAACATTTATGTGTAAAGGAAATGTACAAAAGTGTTAAAAGAAAGCAACAACAATTTAAATATTTAGTACCTAAGCAAGTTCAATGAAAAACGCAATTCAAGTAGAATTAAAAAAACAACAACAACAAAATTGAACAAAAGCCAAAAAAAAAAGTAAATGAAAAGTAAAATCGAACTTCGGCTTTGTCGAAGTTTCAAATGCCATTGCAGCTAGAGCTAACGGAGCTTTATGAAAATATCAGTTCATATATATAATATATATATATATATATATGTTTCATTCAACAAATTTGCCAAGCTTAAAAGCAGTTGAAATTATATAGTACTATATACTCTTCCTATATATGCTATAAAAATCTTAGTTAAATTGCTAGAAGAAACACACACAAAGCAAATTCAAAATTGCAGCTCAATTTGCATACATGATCTAAAAAGAAATGTACTAAAAGTCGATCTAAATGCAAAAATCTCCCAAAAGCTGCAAAGGCATACAAGAAACCTATTAACAAATATTGAAGCACTGCCTGCCACAAACAGCGAGAGTAAGAGAGAGAGAGAGAGAGAGAGAGAGAGAAAGCAGAGTAAATGAGAGCTAGAGCGAGTGAGGTGTTGAAGCGAGAGAGAGAGGGAGAAAGAGAGAGAGAGATTGAGCGTGAGAGCTAAACACTGGCATCAACAATTCTAAACATATTTTTTTGTCTTTTTAAATCATAAAATCAAATGTTTTTTTTTTTTAATTAAATAAAAAAAAAATATATATATATATATATATAAAAAAACTAATTTTGTATATGAAATCTATTTTATATACTATAAACCAAAACAGAAAAAAAAAACAACACAAAACCCACAAAAAAGTAGAAACAATATAAAATATTACACCAAACAAAGAATATATGGCCCCACAGTACACCAATACAGTTACACACATAAATATATATACACCTACACACACACACACACACACACACACACACAAACAAAAGCCCCGCCCGTAAAAGCCCACAAATGAACAAAACATGAAGCAAAACCAATGGAAGTAACAAAACGACGAAAATTTTTTAGCACCAAAACAAAAAAAAAAAACAAACAAAACAAAACAAATCAACAAACAACAACAAGAAGTAATCTCAACGACTGCGCACACAACAAGTGAACAAATTTTTTGTATTATATATGAATTAATATATATATATATGAAAATAATTTAAAAACCAAAAAAAAAAAAATAAAACAATTGTATTTCTCTTAAGAAAAACCCAAACTATTTTTTAAGTGTAAACCAAGCCTCGAAAAATTTAAGAAAAAAAAAACAACACTAACAAAAAGGCTTGGACGCCAAATTTTTCAGCAATAAACAAATAAATGTTAAAACATGAAACAAAGAAGATAACAAAAACGTAACAAGAAAATTTATAGATAAATACATATATATATGTACAAATACACGCACACAAGCATACACAGAGAAGAAAAAGAGATAGAGAGAGAGAGAGAGAGAGAGAGTTGTTTACACTGAGCAAAACTGAGAAAATGTATTTTTTTTAAGAAGTTTGTATCGAAGTCAAGTAAACAGAGGCCACGCCCCCTCATGGAACACACATACACACATTAGACGAAGCATAATATTTTATATTCTAAAAAAAAAAGAAAAAAAAAACAGAATTTTAATTTTATAATTTTTTTTATTAAGTAAATGTACCTAAAAACAAGTTAAAAAAAAAAAAACCAAAAGTTGGTAAAAGAAAAACTCAATTGAGAAGAGAGAAAAAAAATTATGTAAAATTTAAACAATCACAACTTGGGACGTCTTCGATTTGGTATAAAAATAAATAATATTAAAAAAAAACTCAATGGAAAATAAAAAAGAAAACGCGAAACATATGCATTACAAATAAAACATATTCATATATGAATATGAAATATATATACACGAATATATATTATATAAAAAATTAATTAAATGTGTAGCAAAACGTATAAAACAAATGCATATACTTCAATTAATAATATTAATATAAATAATACATAAAATTGTTTTTAATGGCATAAGATTTACATATAATGAAAATTAATAATTGACAGACAAAAAAAAAATAATAATAATAATAATAATATTGTTAACAAAAATCCTAAAAAAAAATGTGTAAAAAAACGGAACTAAAATTTTGAATTTTGTTTGGAATTGAAATTTTGTTGCACTTTTTCCAAAATTTTCCACATTTTTTGTTGTACTTATTTTTCTACACTAAATATAAATATATATATATATATATATATATATATATATATATATATATATATATATATATATAATAAAAAAAAAAAAAACGCCTCAACTAAACCAAGATACATGTTGAACAAGAAGTAGAAGTTTTTTAAGAGCATTTTTGAGAAATATTAATAAAATGAAAAAAAAAAAAAATAAACAAAGCCGAACAATTTCAATCTGAAGAAAACCTAAAGCCCACGAAATATATATATATATATATATATATATATATATATATATATATATATATATATATATATATATATATATAAATAAGCAATATATATATATATATATATATATATATATATAGAAAAAGGAAGAAACGCAAAATCATATTTATATATATATTATGAATGTCTAGTCGTATTTTCAGTATTATACAGAAAAAAAACAGAAAAAAACTAAAAAAACAAATTTTTGAAAAAAAAAAGAATTAAGTGTGTAGTGTGTACAATAAAACAATTAATATATATATACATATATATATATATATATATATATATATATATATATATAAACAATTTTTAGAAGCATTTTTAACATATGAAAAGATATAAAAAAAATATAAAAAATGAATGTTTACATAATTAACAAAAAAATAATATTATATATATATATATATATATATATATATATATATATATATATATATATATATATATATATATATATATATATATATATTTCATATATAAATATATATGAATATAATATTATAAAAAATATATAAAGAAATTTAAACGAAATATGTCTGTTTTTAGTGTTAGTCTCTATATAAGCTAATTTAAAATATTAAAAAAAAAAAGATGTGTAAAACCAAGAAAACAAAACGAAAGAAAATATATATATATATATATATATATATATATATATATATATATAGTAGAAAGAAAACCATGTGAAAGAAAAATAAACTCGCGCTGCTGTTATACGTATTAATCACACCTAACACAATATTATGTTTCAAAACAAAAATCAAATAAAAAAAATTTTTAAAAATTTAAACAAGCAAACAAAAAACTAATAATTTCTAAATTTACATTTATTTTTACATCTTTCTTACTAACTTGAAATACTAATTTTTTTTTAATTTTTATGAAAAACATTTATGACCACTATCGGAATTAATTTTTAAATAAAAAAAAAATAAATATATTTATATTTACAACTGTATATTTAAAACATATTTTTAATTTGTAATTTTCTTGCTTTTATTTAATTTAAATAAATATATATTTATAATATTACTAAAAAATACATATTAACAAAAATATATTTTTTAAAACTTTTTATTGTGTTTAATTTTTTTATTGAGACGCGGGCGAATTTTTATGGTTCATATCAATAAAATAATAAATTAAAAACAATTAATGCAAACTATATATATATAGTTTTAGTTTATCTGTGTAAATGATATTGTAATTAAAAAGAAAAATTTGCTCAAACTTACAAAAAAAAAAAAAAAATGGGGAATTATTCTTGCTAAAAATAAAAACAAAATACAACATTTCCGTTTTTGAACTCTATTTTTTTTTAATAGTTGAATTTTTTTAAATGTATTTAGTTTAACTAATCACGACTAAATTAAAAAAAAAAAGAAAGAAAAAACAAAAAAAAAATCTTCTCTAAACTATTACAAAAAATACAATACATATATTACAATTCTTGATAATAAATATATATATATATTAATTCATGTGAAACAAAACAAAAAAAAAAAAAAAGCAAAAAAGAAAAAAAAACTGGAAAAATTTAGTTTTTATTGTAATTCCGTGTCTGTGTGTGTATTTCAGTAATTAATGTAAAAAAAAACGAGAGAAACAAACAAAAAAACACAAAAAAAAAGAAAAAATATATAAAACACAAACAAAGAAAAACACTGAAAATAAAACATAATGAAAACTAGCGAAATAAATAAAGTGAAAAATATTTAAAAAAAAAAAAAACGAAACTGATTTGTTACTCATGGATTAGCTAAGAAGGAAGAGAAAGAGTGACAGAGGCAGTAACACAGAAAAAGATAGAGAGAGACGGGGATGAAGTGAGAGAGAGAGAGAGAGAGAGAGAGAGAGAGAGAGAGATGGAGACAGAGAGAAAAAATCCCAAAACTTAATTTCTTTTCACTCAGTTAGTACCTACTGTTCCTCAAGAACTACATAGTTTCATAGCTGGACTAAAATACCTATAGATCATATACATATGTATGTATGTATGTATTTATCATCCATTTTCCAATTTTATCTGCAAAACAACACCAACTGAACGATACTTCACTTGTCTTCGACAATAAGGGAGACAAAATAATTTTCAACTAACTTAATCAATTTGTTTTTATATTCACCATTTACTATATTGAGAATCCCATGCTTTGAAATAGTTCCAGCTGTGAATCTAGTGTTTAGTCAGTATAATCTAAACAAGTACAAAGAGCGATTTCAAACAAATAAAATTAAATTTCAAGTTTAATTTAATTTTGTAATATTCAATATTTATTATAAACTTTATATATAGTATACATATAATAGTTAAGATTAAAAAAAAAAAGGTGCGTTTAAAACTAATTCAATGTGGATTCGATAAAGTGAATTTTGGATATGGATATATATGCCATATTTCTTTATCTTCAATTGTTTTTAAATTTTTGAGAAAAATTGTATAAAATTTTTAAAAATTTGCAATTTTCTTAATTTCATTTTGTTTGTCATGGAAGTACATGATGTGTGGGTGAGTAATATATATAGTTTTACATATTTTTTAAAGCTAAGACAGAAAGTTGAAACTAAGGCTGGAAGATGAACTAAATAGCTAAATGTTATAAACCATCTATATATATATATATTTATTTATTTATTTATAAATATATATATATAGTCTAATTTTGATAGTTAATTACTCTTTACTTTTATTTTGCTTTTGTTTCGTATTCTTTTGTTTTTTGTTTTTTTTTTTTTTACCAACACCAAGTGATTGCACAAATAACCCGTTGTTGCTTAAAAAACTATGCAAAAAAATAGTTATTAATTAATACTAATAATATATTTTAAATGAAACTTATCGAGCAAGATGTGTTTATAAAAATATATTCAAACTTGCAGCTGAATTGCTGTTCACAAACAAAGTTAAAATATATATATATATATATATATATATATATATATATATATATATATATATATATATATATATATATATATATATATAAAATTCTTGATATTTGAATATTTGATTTCAGTACAAATTGGTGGTTTGCTTCAGCTTCTTTTTAAATAAAATTTTATATAAAAAAAACTAAATTCATAGAAATGTGTATCTTATGTTATTTAAAAATACATATATATTTAGAAATATATATATATATATATATATATATATATATATATATATATATATATTATTTGTGTGCTTTGACTTCATTTATGAACAGCTAATTTAGCTTCGCTTATTTTTTTTTACTATAACTTACAAAATTAAATATTCTCGTTTTTTCGTTTGTTTTTGTGTTTTTAATGCCTCTTTACAATGAATTTTTTGTCTTTTGTTCAAAAATTCTATAAAAATAAATAGAATACATTATTTGTAGATCTCTTAAGTACTTTCTTGTTTATATATATATATATATATATATATATATATATATATATATATATATATACAATATAAAAATATATATATGTCTATATCTATATATTTCTCTTTCTTTTTGTTGTTGTAAATAAATGCAAAGTTTTTGCAGCTTGTTCATATAGCTATAAAAAAAAAACGTTCGGTCAATAATTAATCGATAAGTTAATCAACAACCGAGAATTCATTTATATTTCTTTCCTTTTCTATTTTTCAAAGTTGCTTAAAGCATTCGAAACTTAGTTTAAGCTTAAAGAACTACAAAATTGATTTTTCTTTAATGTTTGCTTGGAAAAAAATCAAATAAAAGAAACTTGACTAAGCGCATAAAATTAGTTTTTGAGAGAGAAAAGTTAGTTTATGATCTATTAAGTTTCCTTCTTTATAATATTCAACTAAAATAATGTGAAAATTATTTAAGAAATTATTTTCATTTCTTAGCATTTTTTTTTGTTTTTTTTTTTTTTTTTGTTTTTGCACAGCAAAGCGAAAATGAGTTTTTCTTTTCGAAATTCTTGAGCTAAACTAAAAATTAAATATTTCGTTTCATCTTTCGACTACATATCTAGCAGGCTATCATATGCATATATGTATATATATAGATATCTGTATACATATATAATGTGTGTTTGATAAAGTATTGTATTTGCAATGTACAAAACATAATCTCTCCATTTTCGTGAGGGCAGTTTTCATAAAACTTCAGCTTAAAATAAAATTTGCATTACGCTTGTTTTTCAGTTAGTTTACCTCAGATCTTATTTTAACTATAGCTAGCTCATTTTATATATATATATATATATATATATCTGTGTGAATTTATATATGTTTATATCTATAGTTTAGTTAGTTAGTTATGCACCGGCATCGGCAGCTGGCCGAGTAAATTGTTCGCAAACTGTGAATTGGTGAACTTAAAATGACGCTTATCATAGAACTTCAGCAGGGCTGGCGAAAATGGATGATTGTCCTTCAAATGTAGATAGTGAACCTCCGGTTCGCAGGTTGTGTGACCGCATTCCTCGCAAACATACATCTACAAGAAAGAGAAAATTATTTCTTTAAAATGTGTTGCATAATTTTGGGCGTAGCTTGATTAGAAGTTTAGTTCAGTTTATGTTAGTGAGCTCTTCCATCAACTATTCCATGTGCTGAACTAGTTTCATCACTGAGTCAGCAAATTTCTTCTTATTGCTAGCAGCTAGTTCCGAGCTATATGTCAACTGTTTGCTGCTTTTGTCCTTTCTGAACTAGTTTCAAAGTCCTTGGCAATAAATTCTTGTCAACAAATTCATAATATTTTAATTTTTTAGCTATTGCTTAATATTCTGCTTTGGTTTCTATGTTTTTTTCTGAACGAGTTCCATAGTGCAACTGATTTCAATGCTTTTTCAACTAGTTGAAGTCAAGTTTTCATTCTCTATTTGATATTTGTCAACTTTTTGCTTCGTTATTTTCTTTATATGCTCATTTTCTGAACTAGTTCTTCTCAAACTGATCTTTAGAGTCAACTTGTTTTCAGTTAATTCCTAGTCTCAACTATTTCTAATTACTGTTTGACATTCATAAGTCTTTTGCTTTGTTTTTTCTTTAAATGTTCATTTTCGGAACTAGTTCCAAGTCTCTATTACTTATTGTAGGCAATTTCTTAACAATTAGTTCTAGATAGACTGCTAGACATTTTCTCTACATATTCATTTTGTGAACTAGTTCCAAGCCACATACAAACTGCCCAACTAATTCCCAATTACAATTGAATTGATTCACATAGTTAAATCTCTCAATAAAGAACTAAAGCACATATGGAATTTCCACAGATTTTTCAGTACTTTCTACTTTACTTAAATGAAATTTCGTTCTTACCTTAGCACGACGCTCCTTGTAGGCATACTGATGCTGCACACTGTGCACCTTCTGGCAATGCGACTCTAAGGAACAGCGCTGTGTGAAGCTCTTCTCGCACAGATTGCATTTGTATGGACGTACGCCAGTGTGGGTGCGCGTATGACGCTTCAGATCGAAGGTGTCGTTAAAGCCCTTGCCGCAGAACGTGCACAGATAGCGCTTGATGTCCGAGTGGCATTTCATGTGACGATTGAGCAGACGTTGCAGTGAGAAGGTCTTCATGCAGACACGGCAAACGAACTTGTTGTTGGCATCTTCGGCGCCGCTATTGTTGCTGGGACAGAGCGAATCGCCTTGATTGCTGCTATTGCTGCTGACACTGCTGCTGCTGTTGTTGTTGTTGTTGCGATGATGGCTGCTGTTGCCGTGCTGCTGTTGTTGTTGCTGCTGCTGCTGCTGATTGAGTACCAAATGCTGTTGCAGTGACTGTTGCTGCGGTGAATGTTGCTGCTGTTGTGGTGAATGCTGCTGCTGCTGCAGCAACTGTTGCTGCTGGAGCGACTGTTGTTGTTGCTGCTGCTGTTGCTGGCCATGCTTGAGATCTTCAATGCAATCCATGTTGTTGCGTATGCGATGATGATGATGTCCTCCATGCGTATTCTCCACGGCCAGCGGATTCTTGATGCCATGGCCTCCGTTCACGAACTCCAGCTGTAGATCGGGCGGTAGACCCAACTAAAGGAACAAAAAATACAATAAATTAAAATGTTTCAATTGCGTGTAGATCAGAAACACACATTTTTAGACAGCAAAAGACAACAACAAAACATTGAACAATTAACAAAAGGAAAGATACATATTTATAAAAATAAAGATACATATTTTTAAAACAAATAATTTTCAGAAATAAATAATATATGCAAATATAAAATACTTAATTTATACAGTAATATTTTTTTATAGTTTTTTAATTAAAAAATTTTTTTTTTATATATTTTTAAAAAATATTTTTTTACATATATATTTTTTTTAAATATTAAAAAAAAACTTTTTTTAAATAGTTTTTTTTTTAATGTGATCCCATAAAATATATATGTAATATCTATATATAATACGTTAAACAGCTATAAACGTCTACAGAAATAAATTCATATTTATATATGGCTAAAAAACAAAAAAAAAAAAAAAAAATATGTATATATATATATATATATATATATATATATATATATATATATATATATATATCATCATATATCATACATATATGATATATGATGATATATATATATATATATATATATATATATATATATATATATATATATATATATATATATATATATATATCATCATATATCATACATATACCATCATATCAAAATAAATTCTTAAACAAAATTTCTTTACAATCTGGAATCAGTTTAAATTCATATCTAAATTTGAGCTGATACTAAATATATAAATGTTTAACATTTATAAATCAAAATATATATCGAAGCTCTTTTAAATATTCAACATCCTTAAATATTTTATAATAGTTTTATATAATAAAATGAGATTTAAAATCTCGTTATAACTACAAACTATCTCATATGATCTATGATAATTTGATAAGAGGATAGACATATGAACAGACATGAAAGAAACGATGACACAAAAGACAACACAGGAAAACGATGAGAAGAAACAACAGAAATACAGAGACAAGGGATGCACTGAGACAGAGACAGAGACAATGACACGATAGAAACAGCAATGCTACGAGGGCCCCTCCTTATTGGGGCCTTGTCTCCGGCTCTTACCAGCCGCTGTAGCATCTTGCTCTCATTGATCACTGAAATGGTCGACGATGGCGGCATTAGGCCCGCTGCTGCGGCCGCCGCTTCGGTGGCAAGTGAACGCAATGTGGCACGATGTACCTGCCGCTGGGGTGGTAATTCGGGTGATGGCTTTACTGTGGAATAGATCGTGACCACAGTGGAGCCATAGCTAGCGGCCTTTGAGCGGCCACCCCCCAACTTTGGAATGTTCTTGTTGTTGTTGTTGTTGTTGTTGTTGCTGTTGCTGTTGCTGCTACTGCTGCTGTTGCTACTGTTGCTATTGTTGCTGCTGTTCGATTTGATGCTTAAATTGCTGATGTTCTTGCTGTTGCTAGTGATGGTAGTGGTAGTGGTAGTGGTTGTGTTGTTGCTGTTAGTGTTGTAGCTGCTGATGCAATAGTTGCTGCTGTTAAGCAGCATGTAGGTCATCGGCTCAGCTGATGACTCAGTAGTGTTGTTGTTGTTATTGTTGTTGCTGCTGCTGCTATTGGGCTTTAATATATTAATAGAACTTACGCTTTGTATCAGCGGCTTGGTGTCGAGCAATGCGGCAGCTGCAACCGCCGCCGTGTTCGCATCGAGCAGATTGGAGCTGCTGCTGCTGCTAGACATGGGACGCAGTGCGGCAACAGCAGCAGCTGCTGCTGCTGCGGCTGCGGCAGCTGTTGTTGGTGATGGCAGCGATAGGTTGCTGTTGTCGTTGTGATGATGATGTTGTTGTTGCAGCTGATGTTGCTGTTGCTGCTGCTGCTGATGGGAATGTTGCTGCTGTTGCTGTTGGTGTGGATGCTGCTGATGTTGCTGATGTCCGTGATGAGCATGATGTTGCTGTTGCTGATGGAAATGATGTTGATGCTGCTGCTGCTGCTGCTGTTGGGCATGATGTTGCTGCTGTGCATACAAATTGTGTTGCTGATGAAAATGTTGCTGCTGCTGCTGCTGCTGTTGTTGTTGCTGATGATGTGTGTGATGCTGTTGCTGCTGCAGCAATTGCTGTTGCTGCTGTGCCAGCTGCTGCTGATGGTAGCTGTTGCCGTTGCCATTGCTGTTGCCATTGTGTTGCTGCTGCATTTGCAATAGGTTACGTGTGGCATGCTGATACGATGGCGGCGGCTGTTGCAAATGTTGCTGCTGCTGTTGTGCACTGACAACATGTTGCTGCAAATGCTGCTGGCCAACATGTTGCTGTGCATTATAAACATTGTTGCCACCGCCAGCAGCTCCTCCATTATTGTTGTTGCTGTTGCCATTGCGTGTCATATTGTTGGTCAACTGCGTCAACAGATTCTCATGCAGCGCATCCAACTGCGCTGCCGCATGCGGCGTCACCGACACGGCATCCGAGTCTGGCGTCAGCGACGGCGTCGAGACCAATTCAAAGTCCGCCCGCTGATGATGGACGGGGCTGTTGTTGTTCGTCGAGTGTTCGTCATCGTCGTCAACATCGACGCAGCCGCGCTGCAAAAACGAACTGAGATCTACGGCATCCGATAGCTGTTCCAGCAGATGATCCGTCTGTGAGCTAAGCATCAGTGTAGCGGTAAATTGCAATGGATCAACACCGCCGCCATTTGTGCATTGACCACCACTGCCGACGCCTCCACCACCGGCGCCACCGCCGCCGCCGCCGCCAGCACCATTGACCGCCAAATCATTCATAATCGCATCCTCATATGCGCTCGCCGCAAAACTATTACCTGTCGCAGCAGCAGCAGCGGCCGCTGCGGCCGCCGCTGCCGCAGCGCTACCCACGCCACCACCCATCGTGGCCTGTATGATATTCTGGGCAAAGGTTCCAATATCAATCTTTGCCTCATCGTACTCAATGTCGGGCTCATCTTTTAAAATAATGCCATAGGCTGATGGATTACCGCCATAGAAGGGATGACCATTACCAATCGTTCCAGTGGAATGCAAATGATGAAATTTGGAATTGGAATTGGAATTGATATCATTATAATTGCTATGGCCCAGATTGTTGGCAAAGTTCAATATGTTATTACCATCGATGCCAACAGCGCCGGCTCCACCAGCTCCACCTCCACCTCCACCACCGGTTCCTCCGCCGCTACCATCTCCTCCTCCTCCTCCTCCTCCGCTGCCTCCTCCTGCTCCATTACAGTTATACTGCTGATTGGACATTAGGTATGCTGCTGCAGCTGCGTTCTGTATAAGAAATTGTGAATTGCTATGCGCATCAACAGCGACGCCGATGCCGCTGCCAATGCCGCTGCCACTGCCACTACCGCTGCCGCTACCGCTGCTCTGGCCGCTCTTCAGGCTCTCGTAAAATGGTGGCAGAGCTCCGCTGGGTGGTGAATTGGGTCCGTAGTTGCCGCGTCCGTCCCGGCCGCCGCCCATGCCACCGCCGCCGGCGCCGCTGCCAAAGCTACCGCTGCCGCCGCCGCTGCCGGCACCACTGCCAGCGCCGCTGCCGCCTCCGCCGCTGCTGCTGCCGCCTCCTCCGCTGCCGCCGCCGCCTTGGCTAAAACCGTTGCTCGCCTGAAATCCCTGGCTGCTGTTGCTGCTGCGTCCGTGTCCCGCAGCCGCTGCCAAAATTCCCGGCAAACTGCGCACCAGGCGCGGATTCAATTGCAGTACACGCGCTGCCAAATAGCTGCTGCGACGCCGCGCTTCACGTACGCGTCGCGCACGCTGCAATCGACGTGCGTTTAGCTCGTCGTCGCTGTCGTAGCTGGCGCTGCGCTGGCGCGGCACGTGATAATCGATTGGCTCCTGTTGCTCGGGTCCCAACTGTTCGAGGTCGAGTGTGCGCTGATATAAGAGTTCTTGTTGTTGTTGCTGCTGCTGCTGCTGTTGTTGTTGTTGTTGTTCCCTCTGTTGCAGCTGCTGCTGCTTGTATAACAGTTCGTGGCTGCTGCTGCTGCTGCTTTCGCTGCTCTGCGGCGCACGTTGTATAACACTGCACCGTACGGCGGGTATGCGCGGTGGCGGCGGACTCGGTCGCTGCTCTGCTGTGGGCGGGGTGCTGCGCATGCGCAGCGATAACGGCTGTTCAATTGGTATCAATGGTTTTTCGTCCACAATCAATTTGCAACCATCATCGGAGTCACTGTCGTCGGTATCACCGCTGCTGCTGCTGCTGTTGCTGCCGCTATTAACATCAACGTCAGCGTCAGCGTCGGCCTCAGCGTTTAGCACTTTCTCTTTGCTGAGCCGTTCGTGCGGATATTCTTTGCGCTGAGCTTGCGTTAGAACAACGCCAGCGCCGTAATAACGTGGCTTTGGTGCCTCAAGGCCAATGTCGACGTCAACGTCAACGTCGGCTTCGTCTTCAGCGCCGCTGCTGCTATTGCTGCTGGCGTGCGACGCACTATTCTGCTTTGGGCTCTGTTCGTTTTCTTTTGGTATGCTGCTTGTTGTTGTAGCTTTTGTTGCTTCTGTTTCTGTTTCTGGCTCAACTTCTACTTCTACTTCTACTACGACTTCTTCTTCTTCTTCTTCCTCCTCTTCTACTTCTCCTTCTACTTCTGCTCCTATCTCTGCTTTTCCTATTTTTGCTGTTAACGAATTTTCGTCGCAGTCTTTTGTGGCTGTTGCGGGTGGTGTTGCTGCTCTGTTAATGCTAATGTTAATATTGTTGATGTTGCTATTGTTGTTGATGATGTTGGCTGTTGTGGTGATTGTGGTTGTAGTGGTGGTGGTGGTGGTGGTGTTAGAGGCTTCAGCTGTGGAGCTGTTGCTATTGCTGTTGCAGCTAAGACGCTGCAACAGATCTGCTGGCGTTAAACAACCGTTACTTTCTGCAAATAGACAAAAAAAAAAAAAGAAAAGAATAGAATTAGTCAAATGCGCAACAGCAAAAATTATGCACAAGCACATGCGCATATAAAACTACTTGCACACGTCTACATTGTATGTGTGTATGTTTGTATGTGTATATATTTGTATGTATGCATCGATCATGCAGCATTACATGTAATGCCAAAGTCAACGGCACTTGCCCGAAATCAAAAAGCACAAGAGAAAAAAGAAAGAAATAAATCAGAGACTAAAATATGTAATTAAATAGGAACGAAATTAAAACTGTAACCGAAACCGTAACCAAAATCAATGTCGGCACATAAGCGACAAGAATTAACCGTGCATTCGCCAGAACGAACTATTGCTAACTGTAAGCATCATCTCCTTTTTACTCGATTACTCAAATTTTTGGACACACTCACACACAAATACACTCAAGTAAAATGCAAGCGAGACGCAACAAAAAAATATTTTGTCGTGGCGATCACTTATACAGTGAGCACATGCAAATGAAAGTTTCCAGAAAGTTTTAAAAATATTATTAATTCCAATAATCAACTCAAATATACAAAAATTAAATTTACACATTATCTATACTGATTTGTACTTCATTAAAAATATTTTTGTAATAATAAATAAACCTCTTAATTGCTTCAGCATAATGTTGCTAGAATCTTCTTTGCTGCTTTTGCTTAATATTTGTCTTCACTGTATCAATTCGTCCAAATTTCCTGCGTGTGTGTGAACGTTGCGTATGTGTTGTATTCATGTCTTTAGCTCCTACATCTTGTGTTGTTGCCTAGTTCTACTTCGAGAAAAAATAACCGACATAACTGTAATTGCAAGAAGTTGCCAGTGCGTTGCAAAATTTGTGCTTACACAAAGACGTACCCAGAGAAGGGTTGACTATTGTGCAATGCGTTTTGACTAATAGGAAAAATACTTAATATGTAGTTATTTATGATGTTTCTAATAGACATACTTCTAAGAAGAATAAATTTTGTTTCAGGTTCATAGAATAATCTATTATCTATGAAAAAAATCATTAAACTAAATAAATAAAAAATATTTATTTATATGTGAAAACAAGCCTATGTACTTCTTCTATTAATTGACCCCTTCTTGAGACGTCCTCAGGACGTCTTTGTTCACATGCGCGCACCGACAACTATATTTACGCATACAAGTGTACACATCTATGCATGCTTCCATCTGTGTATATCACTGCGTTACGATATATGTATGTGTTTGTGTGATTTTTTCGCCTTTGCGCCTTCTCTTTCATGCAGAAATGAGCAGAAAGGCAAGTACGCAGCTACGCAATGCGCGTGTACGTAAGATTTAGAGTTGGAAATATTGAAGTTTGATTAATTGTAATTATATATAAATTAAAATGTACATGTACTAATATATATCAGTATTTTAGAAGAGCCGCGATATATTAATTTCTTCTATTTTTTTCGTGTGAATTAAATGTGAAGAGCAAGTGCAAGTGTGAGGCGCCGCTGCAGTCGCCTTCGGCGTCGACGCGGCGTCAAACCAGGCAAAGACAAGGTTGGCAAACAGCAACACAAAATAAAAAACTTGTCTTGGCTGTAAATCAAATCAAATCAAGTGCAATAAATAATAGAAACAACAATTACAACAACAACTATTCCTATTGCAATGGCAATCAAGTTGGCGTCAACGTCGCTGCCTTTGCTGTTGGCGGCCGTCGATTAAATGTTTGTGTGTGTGTGTGTTTACCTGTTACGTTCATGCGATCAAGATCAAGGCTTTTTGCAATTGCTTCAAATACAATGTGTTTGTGTGTAATGCAGCGGCATTTGTCAATGAACAAGTTTTGTATGCGTAGGTGTTGTTGCTGTAAAGCCCTTCACAAATACATACATACACACACATTTAAATGGCGTGCACAGAGCACGGTACCCATAATTACACACATATGGCAGCACTGTCATATGCGTATGTATGTGTGTATATTTGTAATTTCAAATGCCCAACACGCACACAGCTGCGCTGTCTTTGCTGCATAGTGCTGTCAGCTCTATAGCAGGTACAGCTAGTTCTAGAGTGGAAAAAGCTAAATTGTATATAAATAGCCAAAAGTATGTAAAAAAAAGATATAAGAAAAATGGGTTGAAAGTAAGTAATAGCAAAAACCTTCAAAAATATTTGAAGCAAATAAAATTTGAAAAACATTTTGAAGAAAAGTTTAAAATGCAAAACTAAGCTTTGACTATATAATAACTGATAGCTTCAAAAATATTTAAATAAAAAGCTAAATAACGGTCAGCACTGTTGTCGCTTTAGTCAAATTCTAACTGTCGCCTGCCGCTTAACAGCGTGCCCCGCTGCACAGTTAACAGCTAGTGCAGCCTTGAGCGTGAGCACAGCCGTTTAACATTTCGACGTTCAAATTGTTTAACATAATTGATTACTTCAATTGCTTTGGCATATTTAAACGCACATTTCGTTATGGTTATGTATGACATACATATAGATATGCATATGTTTATATTTAATTTGATTTAAATTCATTTAAAATGTTGTCTTTGCCATAATAACAGCGCAAGCCACGCCCAGCAGCTGCCCACAAGCAAACAAACACACACAGACTTGTGCATATTCTGTTAACTTAACACGCCTGCAATTTAACATGATCAACTGTATAACGAGCTGTTAAATGGCTTGGCTATGCCTTACCAGTTTTCCAGCTTTCCAGTTTCAGTTGTTGTTGTTGTAATTGTCGTAATTAGTTTTTATTGTGTTAAGGTCAAGGCAATTGCTTCAAAATGCTGCATAATTACAAATGCAAAAAAAAGCGTTTGAGGAAATGAAATAATTTTTATTTATTTTTTTTATTTTTTAAGTGTAATAAATGAAATAATTATTTATTTAAAAATATTTTTTGAAGTGTAATAAATGAAATAAATCTTTGTTTTAAATATTTTTAAGTGTAAATTAATTTTTGTTTTGTCTTTTTTTTAAGTGTAATAAATGAATAAAAATTTAATGTTGTGTATTTTTTTTTTTGTATTATTATTTTTTTTTTTTCGAGTGCAGTAATAACATAATCAATGATCGACACAGTTATAACAGAGCTGCAGGTAAAGTTTTTTATTGTATTGTTCTAGCTTATCTCTTCATTTGCTCTATTTTATAGCTGGCTAAGTTCAATGCACGTTTTATCCTTTACATTAATTGATTTCTGTTGCTTCTTCATTTATTTCGATTTATTCTATTTACTTGTTTGCTGCGTGTGCTTGAACTTTTAAAATATTCTTGTTATCTGCCTTTTTGTTTTTGTTTTTGTTTTGTTTCATTTTTTCGCTTTTCGCTTCACTTTGGTCTAGCGCAAAATGCGTCTTAACGAAACATCACACACACACACATGCACACACAAGCGATAGTCTGTGCATGTGTGTGTGTGTGTGTGTATGTGTGTGTGTGTGTGTGTGTGTGTGTGTGTGTGTGCGTATGTTAATGTGCATAACAAAGCGTCGCAGTTGTTGCCCAGAATTTGTAATACTTTATTTTTATTTTGCGTCTTCTTTGGTTGTTGTTGTTGTTGTTTATTTTACTGGTTGCTTTTTGCTGCTTGCTTTATGCAGTGGTTAATGCTAAGCACTTTACTTGAGCAATGTTAACATATTCTGTTAATCTTGCTGTTAGACTGTTGGGTTTGTTGTTGTTTATGGGGAATACTAGTATATAATATAACAGAATATCAGTTAATATACAAGTATATATATCAACATGACAATATAACAGTTTCATATTATAATAGTGTAACAGTATTATAACAGTATACAGTATAGAAGTAAAGCAGTATAACAGAACGAGAATAGAGCATAACAGTACAAAAGTGTAGCAGTATATTAGTATAACAGAGGCATATTATAATAGCATAGCTATAACATTATAACACATTATAACAGTCGCTTTTCAGACTATATTCCAAAGGTGTTTGGCTTTTGCTTCAATTCTATTGCTATGCGGGTGTTGTTAGTCTTCTTCTTTCTTCGCTTCTTATAGACATTTTATTTTATTTTGTATTTTATTATTTTTGTTATGTAATTTACGCACGGCCCACGCGTAACAGCGACGCAACAGCTATGCCAAGTGTTGTGTGTGAAAGAGTACGGAAAAAGCCAACATTGAGACGTTTTATTTTATTTTATTTATTTATTTATTTATTTTTTTTTTCTGAGATGAGCTTTTCGATGTTGTTGTTTTTGTTGGCCACAATTGTTACTGTTATTGTTATTGTTGTGGTTGTCGCTGTTGTTGTTATGCTGAGGCGAATTCCAAACGCATTCTATGGCTAACTTACATGTTGAATTCCCGGCATGCACGACGAATGACGACACACCTCTACGCGTCCCATCTATCAACCTAAAAGCCTAGCCCAAGCATAGCACACAAATCTTCTCATTGTTGTTGTTGCTGTTGTTGTTGTTGCTGTTGTTGTTCTGTGTGCCATTGCAAATGCGAAACACGTCGCCCATGCGGCTCTACCCATATATAAACTACACACACACACACACATGTAGATAGACAAGCATTGTAAGCAAATAACATGAGCAGCTTCTTCAAGGGTCGACTCAACCAAAAAAGGGTTAAAAGCATCTATTGACAGAGTTCATGTACATCTGTTGAGCAATTGATTGCCTTAAGAGTGCTCACAGATAGCGTGTAATACTAACAGTTTTTTTTCTTCTCAATTTTAATATAGACAAAAATATATATATTCAAGATTTTGCATACTAAATGTTATATTTGTAGCTCTTGTAGCTTTCAAGTTATAATGGATTGTACGACAGTTATGGATAGTCTTTCATAGGCTTTAATATTTTCTAAAACGTTTGCTCTTTAAAACTAATTGCATTGGTTAAAAAATTTACATCTATATAATTAATTTGAGTTTTAAGTAATTCAGTTACACAGAGCTGCAAATATGCTTTAAATTTGAGTTAAGAAATAGCAAACAATTTAGTAAGCTTTTAGACGGTTCAGTACATTTAATAATTGCATATCTTTTATATAATTCGTAAACTTAACCCTGAAACAAAAAAAAAAAAAAAAAAAACACAAGCGTTGACATCTTGGAAATAAAAAAAAAAAAAAAATTAGCTAAACAAAAACCACCCACTTGTCCAGTTATTTAATAGAGCATGAAAAGCACGCAACGCTTGACAGCAAAACGAATGAGCGAGAGAGAGGGAGAGGGAGAGAGGGAGAGGGAGATGAAAGGTATTGCTGGCTAAATTGAATTTGATTAATAGCATCAGGCTGATAGTTCAAGCATTGCTTACAAAATGTATAGATAGATGGGTTAACTGTTAACTTAAAAGCAATCGAAAGCGTACATCAAGTTAACAGCTATTTAACATAACATAACATAAAGGAAAAGTAATTGCAATTGAAGCAGCATTAACAGCTGTCTAACATATCATTTGCATGCATATTAATAACATGCAGACGACAACTGTTATAGAAGTAAGTTAGCTGTTAAAGTTAACATAGATATGTGAAGCTCAATATATGTTAAGCAGCTGCATAACTAAACCATAAGGGGAACTATTGAACCTCTTGAAGCTCTGTCAACAGCGCGACAACTGTTATGTTAATATGTTTAAATGAATATGAATAACTTGTATTGTAGACAAAAATGTATGTTAAGCAGCTGCAGATTTTCTTCAGCTTTAATGTACTGCAAGTTTGTTGCCTAAGTCTTTTGATTTACTCTGTCACGAATTGGTGCGAGCGAGAGGCAGCTAGTGTCAGCGATTAGCTGACAGCTAATCAATATTACCTTCTTCCGATTGCCATGACAAGTGCCTTCTTTCAAATGCGAGACTTGAAAGTTCTTCTGCTTTATTTTTATTTATTTTTTTTTTTTGGCTGCGCCACCTTTCGTTAGCCGCAGCAGATGCTCGACCCTTGTCAAAGCCCAAGCGCATGATTTGCCAAAAAAAAAAAAAAAAGGAGGAAGAGGAAGAGTAGCAACTGGCTGCGGCTTCCTGTTTTTTTTTTGGGCCGCCAAATTGATGAATGCATCCGTTTGAATGCAAAAAGAAATGAAACAGAAAAGGAAATGCCACAAGGAGTCTAACAGGTGTTTTTTTTTTTTTGCGTCTTGACCAAATGACCTAATGCGATCAAAGGGTGTGAGTGTGTGCGAGTGTGTGTGTGTGCCTTTTAGCAATTCTAATGTAGCTGGGGTTTCGTTTTTCGGTTTCGGTTTCCTAAATGCTGCGGGGCAGTCTATAAATTTATTGCCTAAATGAATTTGTCTCTAACGCCCAGGCTTCAAATTTATGCAGCCTTTTCTCAGAGATATATATATTTTTTTTTTTTAGTGAGCTCTCCATCTGCAGCTGTTGATAGTTCGATTTCTAAGGGCACAAGGTCTTTATTAGTATATATATGTATATATATATATATATATATGCACATGTCTATATATATATATACTGTATATAGACTGTATAAACTCGATCTGTTCTCATGTTTCGAGCGCAAACTTTAAAATGCATTAAGTGCCATGCAATTAAGTTTATCGATGCGCTCGAATCAGCCAACTTGAATTTAATCTTGTTTCCTTTTTTCTGTTGTTGTTGTTGTTGTTGTTGTTGCTTCTTTTAACTTCTTGGTTTCTCTTTCGTGGCAGCTTTATAAATTATACATTATAAATGCCGACGCGTTACTTTTTGTCTCGATTTTTTGTGTTTTTTTTTTGGCAACTTTATAATTTTTGTCTGCAATGTTGCCGCCCCTTCATTTGTTGCAAGTTTGAGCATTTTGCGAGGCGCTCTGTAATTAATAAACACCTATGCTAAGGTAACGCCTGTTAATCAGCAAAAAGGGGGGGAAAAAAAAACAAGTACAAGAAAAATTCGAGCAGGAGCTATGTTAAAATTATACTTTGATCTATAGTTTATTAAATCAACAGCTATAAACTGACCTATGAGAATAATGTATCAGTTAACAGCTGTAAAACTAACATATGTTAGCTCAAGACTGTTAAATGCTTATGATACAAAAAAGTTCAGCTATGAGCAGATAAAAAATCTTCATAGTCAATATAAATATTGATGTTTTGCTTAACATAATGCATTAACAGTTAATGTAATATATTAACATTTTTAGAATATGCTAGGAATATGCCTTAACATAATCCCATTAAGTTAAGCTTGGGCGGCACACTTAACAGCTGTCTGTCTATTATAGAATGATGTTAACAAACTGTTATAGGAATATCTTCATAAAAATGATTAAACTCTATGTTAAGCAGCTGTTATAATGTATAATGCTGTTAAGCTTTAGCTAGGTGCATCTACATCGTGTGCTATATTATTTTTCAAGTTCGTTGCTTAAGTCTTTTGTTTATGCACTTGCAGCAAATTCGCTGCAGAGAATTGCAACAACATTTAACTTAACATTAACCCAGTAATTTTCAAATTGAATGACACAGCAGCCTTGCACACACACACACACACACACACACACGAACATACACTTATAGGCATACCACCTGCCACGCCTCCCCGCTTACCACCATCAGCTGCATACAGCCTACACAAATTGTTGTAACTGTTTTTTTGCAGCCACTTTTCAAGGTCAAAATTGCAGTGCATGCGAGTTGAAATACTTGAATATAACTTGATGTGTCTGTGTGTGTGTGTGTGTGTGTGTGAGTTGAGCTATCGACAGCATCCAAATGCCAGTGCTTTGATAGATCCGAAGCTGCAGATGGGCATCGTCAACAAAGAATTGAGATACAGCTCAGCTGCTGCTGTTGCTTGAGTTAGCTCAACTTGGCTTAGCTTTCAAGCTCACAGCGCGTCTTAAATTGCAAACCACATGCTCAACAACAGCAACAGCAACAGCAACAGCAACAGCAACAACAACAACAACAACAACAACACAACATGTGCTACGTTTTGTGCAGCTGCTAATTACAGTTGTTTTTTTTATTTATATATATATATATATATTTTTTTTTTTTACATTTGCCGCCGCATTTTAGCTTTTGTGCTTCAATTTGTTTGTTTGTTTGGCTTTTTTTTTTATCTATGACTTTTTTTTTTAGTTTTTTTATTTTTTTAAGTGTTCTTTGCGGTATTAATGTCAATGTTAACCTTGCTCTGTTTCATTTTGCCTCGTTAACTCGTTTACATTGTTTATTAAGTGGCCACAGCATTTAATTTATCTAACGATTTAGCTATATCTCGCATACCCTGTAGCTGCCAATAGACATAGATGCTGCTTGCTTTTTGATCTTGCTCTTAGAGGGTATTTCATTTCATTTTTGTAGACTTTGGCTGGCGCTTTGAATTCATAAATTTAGCTTGATTAGGTGTTTTTTTTATATTTTTATTAATTCTTTGTTTGGGCTAAGAGCTGCTTGCTATGTTAAGTTCAGGGTTTTTTTTGTTTATGTTAAGTAGCTGCTATATAAATGTAAAGCAACGAACAGGTTTAAATGCTGTTAAGCATTTGCTTCAGATGTTGACAAACTGTATTGAGATAAGGCATAACTTCTGTTAAGCAGCTGTTAAGTACATGTGCTCAAGCAAAGAATTTCTGTTAAGTAGCTGTTATGCCAATGCTTGAATTTAAGAAAGTTTATATTAAATTATAATATATATAGAATAGTTAGGCAGCTGTTCAACAGCTGTTAGCTATGCAGTGTTATGTTTTCATTGCCTGTTGCCTGCTATGTTACACTAATGTTAACATTATAAACGTTTGCTCATAGGTTTGTCCTTATTTCTTTGGGCCATTGCTCATCTGCATTGAAGGTTTTTGTTTTTCCTTTTTTTTTTTTTTTTTTTTTGCAATTGTTAATGCATTTCCGTTAAGCACGTTGCACAAACAATGGGGCACAGCACAGAAATGACAGCAGCAGCAGCAGCAGCAGCAGCAGCAGCAGCAGCTCGCAAACAAAACGTAAATGAGTTTGTCAACATATTTCTAATTCGACACGCTTCAAAGTGACCAATACACACACACACACACACACACACACAAACACATACTCAGCTGTGAGTGAGGCTTTTAGAATGAATATATTATATGCGTTGACCTAAATTTTATGACTGTTGCTGTTTGCCATTTAGTTGCAGTAGCAACAAAAAAAATATATATATAATAACCATTGCAATTGCTGCATGTGTGTGTGTGTGTGTGTGCGAGTTGCACAAAGAAGCATGCTAAACAGCTACTAAAATACAATGCAACTGCAACAGCAATAGCAATAGCAAAGGCAAACAATCTATACAAACTGAATGAGACGCAACTGGCTAAACGGCTAACTGACTGAGTGATTGAGTGACTGACTGATTGACTGATTGACTGATTGAGCCTCTGTGACAATGTCTAAGCTCTCTGTCTGTCTGTGTGTGTGTGTGCTAATTGTTACTGCCAATAAGCGTCTATAAGCGTTACAAGTCTATTGCCATATGCCATATGCGAGGGTGGCTCATTTGGCCAATTCCAATGAAATTCAAACAATTTAAGATTCAAAATGTTGCCATTACATTTTATTAATTCCTAAACGTTGCACTGGCTGCTAGATATTAAATATTAATTTTGAAAAAATGTTTAATTGCATAAAATTCTAAATAACTCTTCAATAAGCGAAAATCATTTTGTTTTCTTAGAATGTTTTTGAATATAAAATGTTTGTTAGCTCTGCTCAAGCATAATTCGTATTAGTATTTCGTAAACGTTGCACTGGCTGCTATGTAATAAATGTGATGTATGAAAAATGTTTAAGGCTTACATCACACACATATGACATATGAAATTCTGAATATAGTTCTTCATATGAAGTTTTTTTTTTGAAATATTTTTTGCTAGCTGTGCTCATATCATGCATATCTTGGATCAGTATTTCGTAAACGTTGCACTGGCTGCTCATTATTTGTACATTTTGTTGTCCAATTGTGCTGTGGCAGCCCTCGCATTCAAGCTTGTGTTTGGAGTGCATAATGTAATTGAACATTGCGCATACGAGTCCATTGGCTTATCCCACAAGTCAAGTCATAGAACTGAACCGAACTGAACTGTCGTTTCGTGCTTGTCTCATTAACATTTACAACGGGGCACACGGGCGCAGCAGCCGACAACAACAGCAACAACAGCAACAACAACAATGACAAATGCAATAACAAAAGCAACAAGAGCAACAAATCATTTAACGCAATTGCGTTAAAACTTTGCCCATTCCAAACAAAAGTTTTCGTTTCGTTTCGTTTCGTTTTGGGTTTAGTTTTGTTCGTTTTATTTGTTTGTTTTTAGATTTTCGCATCTTTGTTAAACAGTTTGTTGCACTTTTTGTTGCTTTTGTTTTTATTTTTATTTTTATTTATTTTATTTTGTTTGTTTGTTATTTTCCAACGGCCTCGATCTCTTTTGTAGCTGCTGCTGATGCGCTGTCAAGTAACTGACTCAATTTTCGTTTAGAACTAAAATGAAACTGAAAGCTGCAAACAATTCTATACATATTTACCTATTTCGCTTTGACTATCGAAACGAAATAACTGACAAATGAGTAAACATTGCATTGAGCTCTAAATGCTATTTTCTTTTTGATTTTGATTTTGATTTTTATTTTTATTTTTATTTTTATTTTTTTTTTTGTGTGTGTAATCGGAATCGCGTGAGGCAATTACAGTCGCATAGGTAATTCAAATACATTGTAAATTGAGCTGAATCACTTTATTAAGTTGACTTATTTAGTGAAGCCAGTGAAACGTTGCGTATCAAAAAGGAAATGAATGGGATTAAGATAAAATAAAAAAAAAAAAATAAATAAAATAAATGCTTTAATAACTGAATTATTTCCTTGCGTAAAACGTTTCTAAATGCAATTGTATGCATAACATGTTAAAAGGAGATTTTATTCATTTGAACTTCATTTAGAAGTGTAATAAAATGTAGCAGCCTGTAAAACGTTTATGGATGCTATAGAATAAGAATATTAAATATATTTTCTTTAAAAGTAATCAAAATTTCAATAAAAATATCATTTAAAATATTGATATATATTATATATAAAATTATATTGAATATTCAGAGTACGAAAGTGAAAACTTTATAAAGAGCTGTGAGTAAAACGTTTAAGAAGTGTAAAGTAAAAATTGAAAATTATAAGAGAAATTAATTAGATCATAAGTAATGTGTGAGAGAGAAGACATTGAATAGAATATATAGTATACAGATACATCAATTATATATTATAAATAGATCATATACATATATATATGCCTACGTATGTGGGTGTATAGCATAAGGAAAGAGAAAGAGAGAAAGAGAGAGAGAGAGAGAGAGAGGAAGCACATATAAATTGTATTTATTTCGCTCTTTGCTTGATTTGGAGCAGCAGTTCGTGCCATTTAATGCACTTGCCTAATTGATAATCAGGTTTTTCAGTTGTTGTTGCTTTTGAAATGAAAACCGCATCTGGTTGACCTTCTCAACCGTTACAGGCGCTGATTACAGCATCAGCCTTTATGCCATATATGTGTCAATATACATACGAGTTTTTATATATGTATATGCAAAATTAGCAGAATTTAATTATGATGCTGACAATGACAATGATGATGATGATGATGATGATGATGATGATGATGAGCAACGCTTGGTTTCATTTAAATTCGTTGTTGCTTCAATATTTATTGCTACACGGACGACAATTTGCAGTCGTTGTTGTTGTTGTTGTTGTTGTTGTTTTTTTTTTTAACTGTAAACATATCGAAATGATGCAGGCGACCCTTTGCTGCGATCTACCTACCCGTTTTGACCCACATTTCGAATGCAACAATAACAACAACAGCAGCAGCAGCAGCAACAGCAGCAACCAATCAATGGGGAGAAACAAGTTAAGCATCCCATGCCAAAAGCAGCTACAAAATTTGTATTAAGTAAACTCCCACTTACAACATTATGCATATAAATGATGCTGTAGCCGAGTCTGTATCTCCCGCTCTCTCTCTCTCTCTCTGTCTCTCTCTCTCTCTCTCTCTCTCTTGCCTGCACACTCTTTCCGTTGGATTTTGTTACAAATATGAAATTATGCGTAAAATTTGTTTTTGCTGTTGTAGTTTGGATTTCAGTTTTTTTTTTCAAGCCATTTTTTTAAGTCTTTTTTTTTATTTTGTTTTATTTATTTTTTTTATTTTTTTTTTGTTGATCAGCTTCCAAATGAAATGAGCCAAAACCGCAACAAGCGCAACAAAAGTTGTCGCCGCCTTTTGTTGCTGTTGCTGTTGCTGTGTGTGTTGTTCATTTATGACGTAACTTTTGCTGCGGCTGCGGCTGCTGTGATTACGGCCCGCTGTTAATACAGTTAAAGCGGGCGCCTAACCTTGAAAACCGGTAGATTTTTTTTATATATATATATATTTTTTTTTTTATTTTTATATATTTTACTTTATCTCATGTGTGTGTGAATTGTGCTTGTGCCTCTTAAGGCTTACGGCCAGACAAATATTATTTATAGATATAGATATGCTATATATGTATGTAGCTCGAAATGTCCTAATTACAAAATGAAATTTCATTTATAGTAAAGTTTTAATTGTAAATTTAATTTTGATTTTTTTTTTAAATAAATAAAAATAGATTTTTTTTTAAATTAATAAATTAGTTATTATTATTTCAGTTTAATAGGTTATTTAATGTATTTTTGTTTTTACTTTATTTTATTTTTTAATTATATATATATTTTTAATTTTTAAATTTTTCATTTTATTTATTGTATTTTTATTTGATTTTTTTTTATTTTTAAAATTTTGTATTTTATTTATTGTTTTTTTTTTTTTTTTTTTTTTAATTTTTAGTTTGATATATTACGATTATTAATATTTATAAACTCAACCAAATTGCATTAAATAAAAAAAAATGCGGTTTATATATTTTGATATTTGTCAGAATGTTTTTGTTATTATATATATTTTAAAATTTTTTTTTAACATATACGTGTTATAATATACATATGTATATTCTTTTTAATAAATATATACACTTTTTTTTTAATGTAATACAATATACATTTTTTTAAAAAATAAATTATATGCATCTATATTATAGGCCAATTTTTTAATGCATTTGTATTTTGAATTTGTTTATCGGTCGTCAAACAAAAGACTTAGGCAACGAACTTAATATTGATATTGAAATTCAGTGACATTGCCAATATACGGATAGCTGTTGCCGCCTCGTGCTGCCTCTTGTGTGTAATCAATTGGGGTGTGGCTACACAAACACACACACACACACACACACACACACACTCAAGTTGGGCAATTCCGAAGCGTTAAAGATTTGTACACGAAATTAGCAGCAATTTAGACAAACTGTATTTTTTTTTTTCTTCAAGTATTTGTTATGGCGCTTTCAAGTGATGCCTCACGCAAAGCTTCAAAGTGTAATCAGACATACATGAGCCCTCGGACAAAATAGTATCCATAAACTGTTTAAATAAAGCGTAGACAAGACTCAATAAAGTTGTCAAAAGTTGTGTAAATGTATAGAAGAATATGTCTATAAAATTACAAGTCTATGGAAAATGTTTGTACGGCATAGAGCTCGATAATATCATTGACTTTTGATGCACAGGGGTATTCAGAGTATATTCATGAGAATGACTGTAGATATAGAACTTAAACGTTTAAATGTCATAATTATAATTTTAATATGCAATGATAAGGCTATACTAGTCTATTACAGGTCGAAAATATAATTTCTAATGCAGTTCCGCTTTTGGCAACTGTATTAAAATCTATCCAAAACAATTACAAATTCCAGGGTATTTCAGTAGTCGAACAATGAAGATGTTATGCGGCAATAGCTTAACGCGTCTCAACTGATTTCATTTCGTTATGGATGAGACAGCTCGCGCTATATTATAAAAATTGCCGTTTTATGCAAATCGAGAGAGGAAAAAAAAAAAAAACAGCCAAAGAGATTTCATATACGAAATTTCACAAATTCATAGGTCAAATATTGACCAATTCGGATCGCAGAGACGTTTTAGCTTTGAGATGCGCAAAATTGCACAACGAAACGAAACGAAACGAAATGAGATGAAATGGTATGAAACCAAATGAAATGAAACGAAACAATGGCAACGAAAACAAAGCGCAGAGTTTGTTGAAATATATATATATATATATATATATTTTTTTTTTTTTTTTGGAAATATATTGAAAAATAGTTGTTTTTTTTTCCGATTGCCAAAAAAATGAAATAAAATTAAAAACAAAAAATACAATGCGGCCCTAATGAAGCGGCAGCATCTTGTGCTGCAGTCAAGTGCATAACCAGTTCGGACTGCATTGCGAGAGAAAGAGACAGAGATGGATCAAGTCAGGGCTAGGGTAGATAGGGTAGAGCGGGGTGCTTAGCTTATAGCGGCTCAGCTTTTGCTCGCTCAGACAATGTAGCTACAAATTGTCAATGTTGTAGTTAGTCGTGCACACACACACACACACACGCATATAGGTGAAGAGAGCAGAGCAGAGCAGCGAGCGGGGCGCATTCATGCATTCAATTCATTCATTCATTCATTTAGTCAGTCACAAGTCAACCCTGACCTGAAAAATACATGACACTAGTGTGTGCATTATAGCTGCATGCACACACATGCATGTATACACACACACACACACACACACACATGCACACATGTGCATGCATGCATACACACCTGTGTAGGAGTATGCATGCGCTCTGCTGATTTTGTAGCTGTTTAATTTTATACTCGGCTTTATCTATATATATATATTGATATTGTCATTAATTTGTTGTAATTGCTGCTTATGTTATTATTATTTTTTTTTTACTTTTTTTATTGCAGTTGTTGTTGTCGCATCATCTGATATGAGAAAGCTGCTGTAAGACATTGCCAGCAATGAGATTTTTATTTTATATTCCAAATATAAATGTTCTAGCAGTTCGCAAATGTGCTTTAATTGAATTATCTATAAATAATATATAATATGAAATAAAATATTTAATTGTCATCTAAAAATATGAAGAAAATTAAAAATTATATATATTAATGTTTGAGGAATTATTTATATTTTTCGATAGATTTTTATAGATACAATTTTTTTTATTTTAATATTTTTTTTTATATTAATTATAGAAGTGTTTGAGGAATTTTTTTTTATATTTTTATATTTATTAAATTAGTTTTTTTATTTATTGATTTTTTAAATACATTTTTGGAATAAAAATATTAAATTTAAATTAGAAATATATTTTTTTCGTTAAATTAAATATTATTGTTTTTTTTATTTATTTTTTAATTTTTAATTTAATTTTATTATTTTTTTTAAAGATATAATCATAGTTATTGTTTTATGTTTATTTCCTATTTATTTATTTTTGAAATTTTATTACAGTTATTTTTTTAAATATATTTTTAAAACATATTTTAATAATATGTTATTATTATTGTTATTGTTTTTTTTTTTAATTTCAATTTGTATTATTATATATATTTTATTACTCTTGCTGGTCTTTTATAAAAAAATAAAAAAAAAAACCTTAATGTGTTATTTTCCAAGTTCATTGAACTCTAAAATCTAGATTTATTAATTCATCTGACTTGCTCTAGCTGCAAATCTCTGATAAGGTCGAATCTCTATTATTTCCACTCAACAAATATTTATTCATTTAACTCATCAGCTTATCTCAGCATGAATTTTTCCCACACCATTTTCATTTAATATACATACAACAACCAACAAAAGTGACTTTAAGCACTTTTCCCTTGAGCTGAAAGCTTTAACTATTTGCAATTTGTATTGCACTTGACATTGACATTTGCGGGAGCGGAAACTGTTTAACATACAGCAGCTATAAATCATGTTAAACAGCGTGCCCATAATTTGTTTAATCAATAACTAAATGCATTTAATGGTTATTTAAACAATGCAATTTTCATATTATATTTTATTCACAATTTAAACTCGCAGCAGCAGCAACAACAATTGAATTATATTATAAAAGTTCGCACACTTGAATTGAGCGTCATAGAGAGAGTGAGGGAGGAAAAGAGAGAGAGGGTGTGTGAGAGAGAGAGAGAGAGAGAGCAAGCGAGAGGTCTATCTATAGACAACACCTTCAAGCAGCTAAATCATGTTCTAGATATTTCCTTTTCCATTAGAAAGCATTGAAAAGCGCCTTCAGGATTTGAGGGACTTTGCGTGTTTCAATTCCAAGAGAGAGAGAGAGAGAAAGAGAGAGAGAGAGAGAGGGACGGCTACAGGACAGCTATAGATACTATAAACTATGATCTTTAAGTCATTTAAATATCAGATAAGATAAGATTGAGATACATTTTGATAAAATTGATGGAAATGTTTGATGCAATGTGCAACTATGCCAACTATTTCTATATATTTATATAAATATATTTGCTTGTATATCTTCGAAATGAAAAATCAGCTTCAACAAAGCGAACCTCTAGGCTGTTGGAGCTGTTGATTCGCAACATTTATACGGTATAAAGTATTGTTTATCTGCGGCCAAATGTTCTCTCACTTTTGGGCATGCAATATAAAGAGATGTCTCATCAGAAATGTTATATATATATATATATATATATATATATGTGTATATACGTACATATGTATATGTGTACATAAAAATAAAATCAACAAACGAAATTGAATTCTGAAGCATGCGGAATGCGAAACTCGTTCGTCTTTAGCGTTAAACAAAACAACAGTTAACTTTTAACAACAACAACAACAACAACAACAACAACAACAACAGCAATCAGCAACAAAAAAGGAAACAAGTTCTATTGTTGTTGTCATTATTATTGTTGTAGAGCGTTAAACGTGTTTCAATCGCAAATTAAAGAAGCAAAATAACAAACACAAAAAAAAAAGAAATCACAAATCTTTATAAATATAAGCTAAATAAAATAAAAACAAAAACAAATGCAATAATTTGAAGCTTTATCGCCCCGTGCTAAGCCGAAACGAGTTTCCATATTAATAATAATAACAATAATAAAATATATACCACAACAAAAAACAACAACAAATTAAATTGAAATTCAAATAATTTACAAGTTATTGACACTGAAATTTAAAAAAAAAAAGAACAAAAAAAAGAGATTGGCGATTTTTTTTGTGAATGTGACAATATGTGAAACACTCAAATTATTTTTAGATAACTCTATAAGAGAGTTCTAAATCCAATAAAAAAATAAATAAAAAAATAAAATCAAATTTAATAAGAGAGTTCTAAATCCAATATAAAAAAAAAAATAAAAATAAAATAAAATTTAAGAAGAGAGTTCTAATTCCAACATAACAAAAAAATTAAAAATGAAATAAAATGTTTAATTATTGAAATGTAAATAAAATAAATCAATTTTATAACTTCATAATTATTTAAGCGCAAATAAAATAATAATAAAATAAATATAAAATAAAAATAAAATAAAAAATAATAATAAATCAAATTTAATCATGCAACTGTTATAGTTAGCTACTGTAAAATACAGTAAACATGCTACAAGACGTACAACGCGTAATGTGAGAAAAAAAAATCAAAGTATTTCGAAGAAGAAGAGCTGAGTGGAACTTGATTAAAGGCAACTGTTGACGCGTTCAATTGGGCTGCAAAATGAACAGGGCACTAATTCAATTACAGAGAATAAGAAAGGGCGAGCAGGAGAGAGAGAGAGAGAGAGAGAGAGAGAGGGAGAGAGAGAGATGGGAAGAGATCAGAGAGCAAAGTGAGCAACATGAAATGCATGTTCATGCTAAAACTAAAAGATGATTTGGTAGACAAAGGCCGTTCCGCAGGGGCTAACAAAGGCCCAAAGGGGCCAAAAGGCACTGCAATCAATACACAAACGAATACACACACACACACACATACACACACAGACATTTATATATATATATGTATGCGCCGCGCACTCACGCACACTCAGAGTCGTGAGTAACGCAGCGATTCTCCAGAGGCGAGGCCTCTGGTCAGGTATTTGAGCTCCAAAGTAAAGAGAGCCCAGCGAGCGAAAAAAAAAAAGAACTCGCTTCCTTTATTATTATTCTTTATTTATTTTTTTCTTTTCAAATACACACACACACACACGTGCATATACATATATATATATATATATGAGAAGGTGTATTTTTATTCTTATGGAACGCAGTCGAGCGCAGCACTTGAGACCAGTTTCTCGCGCTGCCTGCCTGCCCATGTCTCTCTCTCTCTCTCTCTCTCTCTCCCTCTCTCTCTCTGTGTGTTGATTCACTGCACAAATAAATCTCAGCTTTGAATTTTATCACAGTGTGTGCAGGATTCTTGCCCTTTTTGCTGTTGCTTCGTCGCTTCGTTTTTCTGATTGTCAAATCTTTGCCTTTTTTCTCTCTCTCTCTCTCTCTCTGTTTCTTCGTTTTTGTGCCTGGCTATTTGCGTTTGGTGTGTAAGTGAGATGGGGCTAGCTGCAGGCAGGCAGGCGAGTCGCGTTGAGTCGAATCGAGTCAGCCCTTAAACAGGTAGACAACTGCATTGTTTATCAGTCAAGCCAGGCAACAGCAGGTAAAAACTAATGCCAGACGCAGTGCAGAAAAACGAAAAAAAAAAAATCATGCGACGGAGTAGGAAACGAAAAAAAAAACAAATGACTTAGGCAACGAACTTGCCACAGGATCTAAAAAAAAAAATTCGCTGAAATACCTTATTAGGCATGCTAAAAACTGGAGGAAGACCAAGATGTTGCTGAAGAAGCAGAGCAGGAGGAGAAAGAAGAAGAAGCTGTAACTTGAGCTTAAAGTGAAAACAGGATTTTTGCAGTTCAATATTTAAAAAAAAACAAAACTAGAATAAAAATAAAGCAAGGCTAGAAAACGTTAGATGCATATTGAAGATGGAAAAAATGTAAAAAATTTTAAATATATCGAATGAAAATGGTTTTGAAAATTGATTTAGGAAAAGGTAAGTTAGAGTTTATCTAAAATATTTTTTTTTTTTATCTAGGATATATTTTGAATTTATAGATACTTTTATACTATGTAGAAACTGAAATGGTTCTTAAATTTCCTGATACATTGTTAACTTTTCTAGAGATTAAGTTTGATGTGATGAAAAGATATTGATTAAATTTTAAATTCTATAACATTCTCTACAGAGCTTTCCAGAACATCTCAGATATGTTTCATTTCTTTGTCTTAGTCTTTAGAAATATTTCTGCTTTTTGGCTTATTTTACAGCGTTCAAGTTAAATTTTGTTTACGATAGAGTACAAAGGTAGAGTTGTCTGTAGAAAAGGTATGAAAGACAGAGAGTGAGAGAAAGAGAGAGAGAGAGTGAGGGGAGAGGGAGACTGATAAATGGCAACAGAACATTTTTGGCCAACCTTTCGCTAACTTCCGGCCGCGTGTTGTAACATCTGCGTCAGCTTGAATTGAACTGCGGAACTTTATACATATACACATACATATATATGTATATATATATATATATATATATATATATATATATATTTTGTTTTTAAATGGTCTTCTAACAGGTGCCCGATCGTTGTTATCAAGTGCTAAGTGGCCAAATGTTGACTTATCGCAGCGACTTTATCAATGAATTTCCTTTGAATTTTTATTGACTTTTACTTTGCAACAAGAAATGAAATGAAACGAAAAGATGGTTAAGAAATGATTGTGCAATTTGCAAAAAACAAAAAATAAAGTTGGCCAAAAATAAAAGGCACAGGAAGTTGTGCAGTTAGCTGAGTAGCAGCTGTTGTTGTTGTTGTTGTTCTTCTTCTTCTTCTAGGAATTTTAAATAGCGCGCAGTAGACCTTGTCCTAAGGTCGCGCCTCTCCCTCTCAGAATATATATATATAAATATATATCTATATAAACTTATGAATATATAGTCTATATGAATATTTATGGCTGCCACTTGTGGCACGCAACAGAATGTAACTATAGCTAAAGCTATTGTTTATTTATAGATTACACTGCGCAAAATTTTGCGCAAAGAAAACTTCTTTAAAGCTGAAGACAATTTTAGCTTTAACTTTATTTTTTTGTAATATGTATTTTTATGTGTATTAAAAATAAATAAATTTGTGATAAATATAAAAATAAAGTTGTTGTAAATTGGTAAAAATAAAAAAACGCAAAAAAGACGAAGAGAAAGAGGCATTATAAACAATTTATTAATAAATAATGAATAATATAAAAATGAAACCAAAATTAAAAAAAAAATGTTTTTTTTTTTCAGAATTAAAAAATGGAAGAGAAAAATAATACAAAATATACAATATAATATAGAAATTATATCAAAATTTAAAAATAAAACAACTGTTTTTTTTTTCAAAATTAAAAAATGGTAGAGAAAAATTATGAAAAAAACATATACAAAAATATATTTATACAAATATAAAAAATGCAAAAATGAAATATAAATACAAAAATAAATAAACAGAAAAAAGGTATAATTATATATTTACCAAAAATTAAGTAATAAAATCATATAAAAAATATATATATAAATTTATATAAAAAAATTTAAATATAAAATAAAAAAATAAATAAACAGAATAAAAAGTTGTAATTACAAAAATATATATAAATATAAATAAAAAAATAAATAAACATAATAAAAAAAAATAATAATTATATATTTACTAAAAATTAAATATACCGATTTATAAGGAATTAAAGTAAGTATAATAAGAGCAGAAAATAAAAAATATTTAAAAAAAAATATAGAACATTTATAGTATTCTGAAATTCTGAATAGCATAGATTGGGAATTGATTTCATTTCATTAATATTTCAGCAATCTGCGCTTATTGATCGAGCTCTTGCTGAAGCTCAGCTACTCTCTAATAAATGCAATGAAATGTCTATTTTGGTGTCAATTTTGAGCAGAGTTAATGAAATGAAATATTCAATAATAAAGTCAAGCTAAATATAGTATAAACTAGGCAAAAGTTGAGTGTAGAAAAAAGGCATTAAGCAAACACCCTTTATTTATTTATTTTATTGTTGTTGTTTTGTTTTAGCTGTGTACTCAAGCATAGTTATAGCTCTAGCTATATACATATGTATATTTATAAGGCAAGTACTCAGGTGTGTGTGTGTGTGTGTGTGTGTGTGTAAGTATGTATGGGAGCAAAATCACAGACGCTGGCAAACAGCAATTATGGCCGTGGCAACAGCAGAAGCAGCAGCAACAGCAACAACAGCAAGCGGCAGCAACATTATGTTGCACTTGAGACACGGTTTGGGCCACGTTCTGTACGCTTTGGTTTGTTGTTTTTTTTTTTGTTCTTTTCGTCGCTGTTGGCCATCTACATTTCTCGTGTGGCATGCCCTTGCCAAGAATCGTGTTGCCTGATGTTGTTGTTGTTGTTGTTGTTGGCTGGTTTACTGGTTCTACCACTTTTCGTTTGCCTTGACTTTGCCTTTGTGCCTTTGCTTTTGTGCCTTGCGCTTTGGCCAAATGGCCGACGAGGAGCAACGCCCAAAGTCAGCTTGGCAGAAAGAAATCCAGCCCCAGACCCTGCCCCATCATCATCATCATCATCATCGTCGTCGTTATGTTCAACATCTTTAACTTGATTATGCGCTTCAGCTAGCTGCAAGTTTTCTGCTATTTTTGCTAGAGAGCCAGCCTACCTATCTTTGGCCTTTTTTTTTGCTTCTGCTTCTGCTTCCACTTCCACTTTGGTTGCTGCTGCTGCTGGTGCTGTTGCTACTTCTACTTCATCTTCTTTTCTCATTTGCTTTTAATGCCGCATTCGAGAGTTTGCTCTCAACTTGTACTTTTGCTTGGGCTCAACCAGAGATTTGTGGCTTAGGCACATTGTTATATAATTTGCCCATTGCCAACTTTAACTAACTTTATATATATTTATACATATATATATATATATTATGCCATTCTCTCACTCTCACCCTCTCCCTCACTGTCTCTCTCTCTCTCTCTCTCCCTCTGTCTCTCTGGCTGTCTTTGTATGTGCGCTCAAGTGTGTGAAGTTCTTGGCCGCTAACCGCTAAGGCAGAGCCCACTGAGCCAGTGAGTCAGGCCCGTAATGCAAGGCCTGCGCAGAAGGAACGTTCAAAACTAACGAACTGTGTGAGCTCTCCGTCCGTAAGTCTGTCTGTCTCACTGTAAGTATATCTGTGTGTATTTAGCCACAGGGTGGCTCTGGTTAAAGTAAAATTAAAGCATATGCAATTGCAAATAAATGTAAGAGCTTGGGGCAGTTTGTAAATATATTGTAATGCTGGAACTTGTTGTAGTTAGGAAAAAAATCAGAAGCATTTTACAGTAAATGCTAAATATATCTAGAAATATGTAGAGTTAGCTTAAGATCAAGAATAGTTAGATCATTATGATATAGAATAGTTAGATCATTATAATAAATTGATTTAATTAATGTTGTTATATTGCGAATATATTAATAAAAAATTATTATTATTATTATAATTAATATTAATAATTAATTAATGCGAATATATTAAATAAAAAATTAATATTTTAAAATAAAATAAAATTTTAAAATAAATTATAATATATATTTGTGCATATATATTTTGTGAGTGTTTTTCCAATACATTTAAATATTATATTTTGATAAAAAGTGAGCAGAGGAGCTTGTTTAAGTTTGGCAAACTGAACAAAAGCTGTAAAATATATGATTTTTTTTAGGTATGTTGAAAAATAATAAATAATATTTTTAAAATATAAATATAAAAAATAAAAAAAAATAAAAAATATATATAAAGGAAATTTAAAGAAATTAAGAATAATCTCAGAAGAATAATTAAAGAATAATAAAAAAAAAACATTTTAAATGGGATTAATAATATAACATATTTTATCTATATATATGATAGATATATACTCTAATATATTTATAAAAAAAATATGAAGTTATATGAAATTATATATAATATAATTTAATATATTTATATATTTAATATATATAAATTTGAAATCAAATTTCGATTTTTATAAATTCTTTCTGTTTATAGTAAGTTTTTAGCCTCCTCTGCTCTGCTCTTATACAAAATTTTAGAGTTAAAATAGCTTCTTTATTTTTTTTGCATTAAGTTGTTTTTTTTTCGAACTTTGTGCTTATGTAAAAGAGATGCCTAACTCAAATTTCAGGTTCTAAACGTTAGCTCTGCTTACACACACACACACACATACACAATTATATATAGAAGTTGCTTAGTGGCTGCGTGTGATTTGAGCTGCGGTTGGGGTCCACAAGAACGACGAGCAATTTCCACTTCCACATCCACTTCCCTAGCAGTTGGCAAGCCTTAAGTTGACTTCGCCTCGCCTCGCCTCGCACCGCTCTGCTCTGCTCGTTTCAGTTATGTGTACATTCTACCCCATGTCTAGTATTCCACTCTATTCCATTCTATTCCATTTTATGCACACCATTCTATGCTATTCGGTTTATTATAGTTATTCCTACATGTAATTATGATATCTATATATATATATATATATATGTATACGGTGTTTTTTTTTGCGCGCGCTAAGACAAAGGGCAGTTAAGCCGCAGACGATGTGAAACAAAAGACTTAGGCAGCGAACTTGACAGCTAACAGACACACACATACTGAGACACACGCACAGGCAAATCAGTGAAGTGTAGCATAAAAAAATATCAAATATTAAAACCAAAAATGAAAATAAAATGAAAATAAAATGGAAAAAAATTCACTTTCAAGAAATTCATAAATTCTGATTAGAAGAAAGTTATCTTCGATATGAATATTCCTATGTTAATATATAAAAAATAGTTTAGCATATTATGTTCTCTTTTTTTTTTGGGTTTTTAACCATGGTCAAGAAATGACTTAATAAGCCGCCTCGTCGATTATATAAGCCAGAAAACTGAACAGTTTCTAGAAATTGTTGTTGTTTTCTGCTTTTTTTTTTTTTTGGCGATTCAATGAAAGTGATTGATGTTGGCCACAGCTTGGGCCAGTAAGCAGAATCTAAGCAGAAGAGAAGCAAAAATAACAACAACAACAATAAAAGCAGCCAAGGGTCGTGTCGTGTGGGCGTCAACAAATGCTCGAGACGCTGCCTAATTTGATGTTGTTGTTGTTGTTGCTGTTGCTGCTGCTTAGCTTAGCTTAGCTTGAAGCTCTGAATTGGTAGCTTGGCCTATTGTTGTTGTTGTTATTGTATGCTGTCTGTTGTCCGTTGTAGATAGCCATCAGCATTTGTCTTGACTGATTTGTGGCTATTATATGGTCATAAGCATTTATTTGCCTGTCAGATTTTTTCTTTATTTTATTTGGCTATTTTTTTGTAAATATTTTTTGTGTGAGTTTTGTAATGAGAGCTGGAAGTGTAACAAATGGACAGGAAATGTGAATTTGTCCTTAAGGCAATGCAAAAAAAAAAAAAATATGCATATAAAACAGTTACATAAGAGCAAGATTCTACGAAACAGAAGTTGGGAAGATGTGAATCGAATAATATATATATAATATAAAATATATATATGTGTATATAGAATATATGAGATGGTTAAGTAATTAAAGAACCTTTCATTTAAAATGATAGTAATATAATTATTATATATTTATGTGGGCTTTTCTCACAATTTCAGAGATGCATGGCATAAGAAAGAATCTTTTATATAATATAATGAAATTTTTTTTTTTATAATTATGCAATTGCCTATTCTGAGAGCTTTCAACTGAATGTTAGATCTTAAATTAATAATAATATATATATTATATATTATATTATAATATATTATTATTATCTATTCGCAAATTTCACTAGAAAGTAGAATTTCTGAGAGCAAGTCATATTTAAGAATCTTTGCTATATTATAAAAATGTTTTTACTATGTTCAGAGAACAATCAACTAAATTTAAGAATTGAGCAACTATTTTAATTTATATCATATCATAATCATATGATTATTATGTATTTGCATATTGTAAATAAAATTGTTTGAAGGGTTTAGAAACCCCAAAAATTAAGTAAAAATTCATTAGCTAAATTTTTTTTTTTAATTGAATTTTTTGTGCACTCTCTCTTTTTATACACTGAACCCATTGAAAATGGGAAATTCAGGGTTAAATGGATTTGTAAAAATTTATGTAATAGGCAGACGGAGACGCCGTGCTATTAATATATACTGAAGTTTTCATGAAGATCGAGTATTAGTTTTTTTTTTTTTTTTAAGGTTCAGGGTATCTCGTAGTCGAGTAGTAAAAATTAGAAATTAAACAAATAATTTGTTCAGTAAAAATTCTAAAAAAAATTATTTGAAAATTCTAAAAAAAAAAAATTATCTTATGCCTATAAAATATATATATATATATATATATATATATATATATATATATTTTTAAAGAATTTTCTAGCGTTTCTTTTCTTTTATAAAAATACAAATAATGAAAAGTTTCATTTCAATAAAATCAAACTTTATTTTCGCTGCACATAAATAAAACTCAAAGAAATTGAGTATTGAGTACTCAAGCAAAAAGAAAAGAAAATAAGTTTTCAATTTCAGTCATGAACAATTCAGGCAACAAAATTTTATCTCTCCCATAGACGAACACCCAAGTTTCTATAGTTTTCTTAAACAAAAATTTCTCAATTAAGTATTTTCCTAACGTTTATCGCAATAAAATTGATTTTGGCTGACAAAGAACTTCCATAAAAACGCACAAAATTCATTTTAGAAGAAAGTTGGGAAAATAGGAGAATTTACAACTTTTTTTTTATTTTTGTTATTTTTTTTTTTATTTCTCCATTGTATTATTTTGTATGAATTTTATGTGCATTCTTTTTGGTGCAGGCACATGTTAATATTGGAATTTGCATAAGGCCAATAAAGAGGTGAGCAAACAAATGACTGAGGCAACGAACTGAGAAGCAATGTTTTGTGCGAGGTTTGTTGTCTAAGTCATTTGATTTGATTAGATTTTTGAGAGTTGTGACAATGTTGAATCGAGTATATAGATAGATCAATAGATCTCAACTTACCATTTTGAACTTGCTCGGGCTCGATATTTGAATTGGAATTGGAATTGGATGTGGAATTGGTATGGATGCTATTGTTGCTGGCTTGGTCTTGTGATAGCTCGAGACTGTGTCGCGTTTGTCCAAAATAATGTCGTCGATGATGGAAACGTTTGCGCGTCGATGTGTTTGTTGATGCGGCGGCGACGGTAATTAGGCTAAGCGGTTGCTCCTGTTCCGCCTGACCCTGTGGATCTGGCTCCGGCTCAGGATGGGCGGGCGTTGGAGTTGGCGTCGGTGTTGGCGTCGGCGTCGGCGTCGGCGTCGGAGTTGGCGATAAGGGCGCCTGATCAGCGCGACGTGAGTGCGAGGCGCTCGGACTGAGCGGCGGTACAAGACAGCGTTCATCATCCTGTGCCTTGTGCTGCAGCAGATTCTGTGATTCCAGCAGACGCTGCTGCTGCTGGTGCAGTCGATTTTTGATCAAAAAGATTTTCGGCATTTTCGCTCAATTGTTGTTATTGATATTTGTATTATTGTTATTATTATTTATGTTTTTTTTTTTAATTTTTTTAACGCACACACATATGACACACTCTCACAAACACAGAGACGAACGCGCGCACTTACACACACAGTAAACAAAACACTAATCCAAGTGCGTGTCTGTTTAAGACTGTGTGTGTGTGTGTGTTCTGCTGCTGCTGCTGCTGTTTTAGCTGCTGCTGCTGCTTCTTCTTCTTCTCCTTTGATCAGTTAAGATATTATTTTTTGGCAAAAAAAAAAATTTTTTTTTGAGCGCCGCTCAGTTTAAAATTTTTTGTGTTTCTTCATCATTTCCAAAGTTTGCTTTCAGTTGCAATCAAGCAAATATATTTATATAGATGTTATCTATATTTTATATATGCTATATAAACGTTATATAGCGCACTTTGATTAAAAAAAAAAAATAAAAAATAACAAAACAAAAATTTTTCAAATATATTTTATTTATATATTTTTCTTTTAAATAGTTTAATTTCTTGTGCTGGGCAGTTTTTATTTGCAGTTCGTTTTTTTTTGTATTTTTTAAATATTTTTTTTTAACGATTTTTTAACGCGATTTCTTGTTGTTGTGTGTAAATTGTAACCGTTCTTTTATTGTTTGTGTTTTTCTTAGTTTTCTTTATTTTTTTTTTGTTTTTGGCAAAGTTATTTGTGGCTGTGTTTGCTGTCCAGCGACAAAACACGTGCATTCACAACGCCGGCTCGCCTCTTACTGTATTCAAGCGTTGCCAGCCGCTGAGCAGTTAGGCCAAAGTCAAGCAATACCGCTGCGAAGCGTCGCAACAGGCAGCAGCGGCAGCGGCAGCGTCAATTTCTACAACAAACTCAGTTAGTTTTAGAGGCGAATTCAGGCGAGTAACGCAAAACACCGTAAGCCGCACTTGAAATACACACAAAGAGCGAGTGAGGAAGAGAGAGAGAGAGAGAGATAGAGAGAGAGAGAAACAGGGAGAGAGCGATCAAGTGAGCGAGCGAAAGAGAGAGCGCACGAACAGGCGAGCTCAAGTTCGCTTTCGTCTGTGAGTCAGGGCGAAGACAAACGTGCGCAATGCTTCGGCTTTAACTTCGGCTTGCTGCTGTCGTCGTCGTTGCTGCTGCTGCTGCTGCTGCTCTTGTAACTGTGCACACACGGCGAACGGTTTTAAACGGCTGCTCAGCAGCGCTCAGCAGCACCTGAGCCGATGTTGCCGTTGAGAGAGAGTGAGAGTGTTTTGGAGCTGCGTCGTCTGCTACGATCGTAGCTGTTGTTGTTGTTGTTGTTGTTGTTATTATTATTATTGTTGTTCTTGCTGTTGCTTGTATTGCCTTTGCTTCATTTCGCTCACATAACGTTTCTCATGCAGTTTTTTTTTTTCGCTGCGTCTCTTCTTTTTTTTTTTCGCCGCTCTGCGTGTGTCTCTCAGTATGTGTGTGTGTGTGTGTGTGTGTCTGTCTTGTGTGCGTGCGTGTTTTTCTTGTTGGTTCAGAGTCAAGGTAGAGGTAATGTTTTATCGTCGCTGACGTCGCTGTTATTGTTGTTGTTGTTACCTGTAGTAGTTGCTGTTGTTGTTGCTGCTGCTGTTGCCTGTTGCTCGCTTTGGTCACCGTCGCCGTCGCCGTCGCTGCTTTGGCCATTTGCCGGTTGGGATGTTTTACTCGTTTTGTGTGTTTGCGTTTGGCTTGTACTTGTTGTACTTAGAGCAGCTTTAAGTTGATGTTGTTGTTGTTGTTGCTGTTATGTCTTTGGTCTTGACTCTGAAATAAGCATTTGACTGCAAATGATATAAAAAAAGTACAATTTACAGCATAATTGTGTTTGTGCCCAAATGTTGAGCAGAAACTGTTGTTCATATAGGTTAAAGATATTTACACATATATGTACATATATATTCAGCTAAAGATATCTAGCTCAAAAAAGTTGTAATTAAGAATGAAAAACTTGCAAATTTTTGTTAAATAATCGTTGAATAGCTGAAGCAGATAAATGCTGAATAAATATGCTTAGATAATTGCAGATAAATATAATAATAGCTATGGATAAATATAATTCAATTTTATAATTATTATTATAAATATATATTCAATTATCATCGTAGCTATAAAAAGTATAAAAGAATATATACATATGTATTTTGAAATATATAGAGTCTGCCGCGGATAAGTCTGTCTATATATATATATAGATATATTTTGAATATATCTCAGTACGCATCTTATTGATCAAGAAGTTTAATGATCTTGTCCAGGCCTATTTCTGTCTGCTTTATATGCATTTGCCTATCTAACTAGAGGCTTTTCTATTGAATAAATCAGGATTCATCAAATAAAATAAATATAAATTAATAAGTATTATTATTAAAGTATATAAATTAAAATAGTTTTTAAATCTATAAAATTAAAATTAATATAAATAAAAATAGTTTTTAAATTTAACAAATATCGATTATATAAAATAAGCAAATAAATTAGGTATTTGTAAACTAAATTTAAAAATAAATTGTCAGATTTAAATTTTTAATTTGTTCATGATTTTTTTATTATCTATTCAGTAATTAATATTTGGGCTACTTAAATAAGTAAAAGCTATTTTTTCTTTAGATAATTAAGTTATATTTTTTAAGCTCATATCAACTTTTCATAAATATCTATTCAAATATTTTCCTTAGCCTTATTCATATTTTCATATTCATTCTAGATCATACAGTTCGACAATATAGTACCTATATCTATGTGTATATGTACATATGGATAATGAAATTTGATAAATTTCGATAAATTATTTATTTGAAATTGATAAATAATTTATTATAAATTTGTTGTCTTTTAATTTTCTTTTTTTTTTAATATAAACTAAACCTTGGCAAGCAGCAAGTTTGTTGCCTAAGTCATTTGTTTGTGCCAACAAATTATATAACTATATATAGATATATCTATATATATATGTCCGTTCAATAAGTATGTTTGTCGCTTAACTTTTGCTGCCAGAGAGCAAAGTGTCTTTCCAACGAGACCCTTTAAGAATTTCATTTCATCATTATCGACAGCAGTGTGTATGCGTGTGCGTGTGTGTGTGTGTGTGTGTGTGTATAGCTACGAAGACGCGTAGATACGCAAGAAGTAGAAGTACAAGAACAGAACGTCAATAAGTACCATATAAGCGAAATTAAACGGCAAAATAGTTGGCAACGCGCCTCGCACTCGCACTCGCTATGCCTCTGCGCGTATCTGTGTGTGTGTGTGTGTGTGTGTGCGTGTGGGCAATAAAATGAAGAAGCAGCGGCGTTGTCGGCTTGTAATGAGCGCTTAGAACGCGCTTAGAATGGCAATAAGATTGCGGCGAGAGTCAGTCAGAGAGGCAGTCGCCGCATTTAAAATTTACTCTCTTGCGCGCGCGCTCTCTCTCTCTCTCTCTTACTCTCTATCTGCAGCTCGTGCTCTCCCAACATTCTGTCGCCTCTCTCGCTCTGGCGCACACAAGTGCGAGGGCAACGGCAACTAACGTTATTTCACACACTTTACTTGCTTCTATCAAGGTGTCTCTCTCTCTGTATGTGTGTGTGTGTGTGTGGCGGCAGGCTGGGCCGTGTGTGATGTAAGCGCTGCAAACGAAACGAATTCGCCGCAGCCGCTGCCGCGCACACCTGTGTGACACACACGCATACCAACAAGTAGCGCGGCGACGTAACAAATTTACAGCTAGCTTTGTATTTGTATGCGACGAACATGTGCGGCGAAGAGAACCAGAGAGCCAGCAAATAGACAGAGAGAGAGAGAGAGAGAGCGAGACAGAATGACAGTTAGAGAGGGATAGGCAGACAATGAGAGAATGAGCGCGCAACTTCATATACCTGTTGGCAGTGGCTTTGACTGTGACTCTGACTTTGGCGTCGCAACGCAGCAGTGGCAGTGGCTGCGGCCGAGGCAGCATTTTGAGCTGCGCGCGCTTCTTAACTAATTGTTGTTGCTGTTGCTGTTGCTTGTCTTGCTGTTACTGTTGCTATTGCTATTGCTGTTGCTGTTGCTGTTGCTGTTGCTGTTGCTGTTCCTGCGGCAACTTCACTCTCACTCAAATGCCGCTGCTAAGCCAAATGCAAGTGCTCTGCCCTTTTGCTGCACCAGCAGAAGTTGAGACAACAACAACAAGTGAAAAATCCTGCTAGCTGAGATTTTTCTTTTATATAGAGAATTTATTTGCATTATTCAAGCTGTTTTTCTAGTAAATAAAAAAACTTTTGAAATTTGATGAACGGTATTATTAATTGAATTATTTAATGTGCAGCATAATTTATTAAAAAATAAAAATACAAAATAATTTGTAGAAATATTTATTAAATAACTTAATTAAATAGATTATCAATTTAATAATTAAAAAATTATAAATATTTATGAAATAATTTAAATACATAAATTATCAATTTAATAATTTAAAAGTTATAAATATTTATTAATTCATTTAATTAAATACATTATCAGTTTAATAATTTAAAAATTATAAATATTATTTGTGTGTACATTTAAAATATAAATATTAAATATTAAATATATTTTAATATATTTTAAATATATTTCAAATATATTTTAATATATTTTAAATATATTTTAATATATTTTTAAATAAATTTTTTAACTTTTTTTTTTTTTATAATTCATTTTTATTTTATTTATTTTTTTTATAGAATATAAGGCGCTTTTAATTATATATATATATATATATATATATATATATATATATATATATATATATATATATATATATATATATATATATATATATATATATATATATATATATATATATATATATATATATATATATATATATATATATATATATATATATATATGTTGTCCTTTAATTAAATATAATTAGTTCAATTTCATTTTTTTGCTCTTAAAATGTTAAATTAGAGTTTTTAATTTAATTTAATTAATTTAATTTAATGGAAAAAGAAACACTTTTATTTTGCTCTATAATTATTGTGCACTATATTAGAATTATATAAGATTCCAGTTAATTGTGTAGACCTAGGCCAGGGTCACAGATACCTGCAGTTATGTGTGCGTATATATAGATATATATATATATATATATATATATATATATATATATATATATATATATATATATGTGTGTGTGTGTGTGTGTTCGTGTGTGAATTTCTTATCGGCTCTATGTATATATAGAATTGATGTTTGTATGTTTGTCTATTGCTTAAAATTGCGCTTGAGCACACACACGTACATCAAACATGGGCTCAGGCTTTGCTGTTCATAATCGTCGTCATTATGATTATGATGATTTCTATTATCATAATTATTGTGAGCATAATGATGTTCATTCATTATGCTCTTCGAGCTATGTCTGTCTGTGCGGTAATTGCAGTCTTGAGGAATGTGTGTGTGTGTGTGTGTGTTTTTTTTTTTTTGCCTATCTCTCACTCTCTTTCTGTTTGTGCTCTCTCAGTCCTTTGCTCTCTCCCTCCTCTCTGACTCTTATTCTACATACATGTAATATCTTGCTCTGGCGCAGTTTGTTTCCTTTTTGGCTTTGGTTCTTTGGTTCGTTTGCTGCTCTTTCCTCTTCTCTCTCTCTCTGTGTTTTTTTTTTATCTTTATTTGCTCAATTGTCGTCATCGACGGCGACGTGCTCGCCTCTCTTTGCTGCTGCTGCTGCTGTTGTTGTTGTTGTTGTCTTTTCGCTAAAATAATGCTAAAGTAAAGTGAAGTAAGAAGAAGTATAAGAAGAAGCAGCAGCAGCAACGACGGCGGCGGCAAAAAAAAAAAGTAAATGAAGAGCGGCCGGAATACCTGTTTTACCTGTTTGTATACCTACTAACGTACTAACACTGTTATAGCGGATTCACGGCGCACACGCCTGACAACAACAACAACAACAACGGCAGCAGCAGCAGCAGCAGCAGCAGCAATGCGCTTGAAGACGTCGCAGTCAAGACCGAGCTCTGCCAGCCCCAAGCTCTTCTTCTTGCTCTTTGGCAACCCAGCCCAACTCGCAGTAACCCCTCCACCCAATCCTCACCCGCCCCGCATAACAACACCCCCAGCAAACACTCCCCAACTGGCCGCAGCGCCTTGTCCTCGTCTCTTTGCTTAGTTGTTTTTGTTGTTGTTCGTTATTTTTTTTTTTTTTTTTTTGCAAAAGTTCTTGGACTTTGGTTACATCTTTTGCGTTTGTCGTTTTGGCTTTTGCTTTTGTAAGCCTCGGTGTACCCTTTGCTCTCCATCATCGCAGTGCCACCCCATACCATGCCATTGGTTCGGTTCGTCCCTGTGTTGGCATCTTGACTACATCTTGGCCAAGTTCCATACACACACACACACACACACACACACAGCGTTTCCTTTGGCTCTAGATGCTGTTTGCTGTTTGCTGTTGTCGCCGTTGTTTTGCCTCTTGTTTGGCTGTTTGTCAGTTGATTTTCCCGATCTTCTTGACCAGACAGCCAGAATGTGTTTCCCCAAAACCAATTGCGATTTACATTGAAAAGATCTGGCAACGCCAGAGCTAGAAACAAATTGACTTGAGGCGAAGATTAACTGGGCACTACAGATAATTTTATGTTAAGTAAATAGATTTTTGTTAAAGAATCTTATACGATAAAATATAAATAAAAAAAATATATAGAAAAATAAATATATAATAATAGATATAAATAATAAGTTTAAAAAAAATGGTTAAGAACTTATACATTTTCTTTTCTTCATAATTTCTTAGAATTTCGCGTTTTAGAATGTGAAAATTGAAAGTTATTTCCAAGCATTTTAAAATATATTTATATAAAAAATAATAGAAAATATTAATTGCCTTGATAGGAGAAATTTTATTATTTATGGGTTTTCCTACAATTTTATTTTATTTATTTTATTTTTTATTTTTCCATATTTATGACTTAATATATTAGTTAGTTAAAGAGAAAATTTTGAAGAAGTATTATGCAGTCGATACATATATGAATGTATTTAATATATGATAATATCTTATCAATATATATATTAAGTATATATGTTGTTTCAATTACTCCGAATAAAATGCCTAAAGAACCGTTAAAGATTTGATATATTGTAAATATAATTTAATGTTCGTTTTGTTCAACATGAAGCAGCTCACGTCGGGCACATTACAAAATGTTCCTCATCGCGCTGTCAACACCTCCTTTTGCTCGAAAAAAAGATGTATATATATATATATATATAATATATAATATACATAATACATATGTATATAATAATTGATGAAAAAAGAGTCGAATAAAAAAAAAAAAAAACGCATAATGAAAAAATATTTAATTAAAATTGTATGCAAGGTCGAAATTAGTTGGCAACGTGGCCATCAAGTCGAAAAACTTAATTCATAATTCATTTAAAGAGCGCACCACCCTGCCCTCAACCCCACAGCACCGCCTCTCCTGCACCGTACTCAGCGCTTTTGGTGTTCGTAATGTCGTTGTACCTTCAACAGTTGCGAGACGTTGTGCACGTTTTTGTATTTTTGTTTTATTTTATGTTTTTTTTTTCTTTTTTTATACCTGTTTGCCATATTAATCAGGCCCAGAATGAGCGGGATCATATGGGTACTGCATATGCGTATAGTTTTTGTATTTTGTTTATCTAGTTACTTGCCGATTTTGTATCTTAGTCAGATACTTTTTCCATATATTATGATTTATTCTTTTTCATTTATTTATATATATATATTTTTTTTTATTAATTTTCTATTTATTTATTTTTAATGGAAATGCATAGGAAACTATCTATATCTATATCTATATCTATATCTATATCTATATCTATATCTATATCTATATCTATATCTATATCTATATCTATATCTATATCTATATCTATATCTATATCTATATCTATATCTATATCTATATCTATATCTATATCTATATCTATATCTATATCTATATCTATATCTATATCTATATCTATATCTATATCTATATCTATATCTATATCTATATCTATATCTATATCTATATCTATATCTATATCTATATCTATATCTATATCTATATCTATATCTATATCTATATCTATATCTATATCTATATCTATATCTATATCTATATCTATATCTATATCTATATCTATATCTATATCTATATCTATATCTATATCTATATCTATATCTATATCTATATCTATATCTATATCTATATCTATATCTATATCTATATCTATATCTATATCTATATCTATATCTATATCTATATCTATATCTATATCTATATCTATATCTATATCTATATCTATATCTATATCTATATCTATATCTATATCTATATCTATATCTATATCTATATCTATATCTATATCTATATCTATATCTATATCTATATCTATATCTATATCTATATCTATATCTATATCTATATCTATATCTATATCTATATCTATATCTATATCTATATCTATATCTATATCTATATCTATATCTATATCTATATCTATATCTATATCTATATCTATATCTATATCTATATCTATATCTATATCTATATCTATATCTATATCTATATCTATATCTATATCTATATCTATATCTATATCTATATCTATATCTATATCTATATCTATATCTATATCTATATCTATATCTATATCTATATCTATATCTATATCTATATCTATATCTATATCTATATCTATATCTATATCTATATCTATATCTATATCTATATCTATATCTATATCTATATCTATATCTATATCTATATCTATATCTATATCTATATCTATATCTATATCTATATCTATATCTATATCTATATCTATATCTATATCTATATCTATATCTATATCTATATCTATATCTATATCTATATCTATATCTATATCTATATCTATATCTATATCTATATCTATCTCTTCTTATATTAGTATCTTTTAAGCGAAAGACTTAAGCACATATATATTCCTAGAGGCGTCTGCTTTGCATATCTGTTGCCTTGCCTTTTTATGTGTGGGCGTGTTCTTGCGCATTACAGGTAGCACACCGCCTTTGCAGAGGCGTGGCAGTGGTTACTTAAGCCTTTTGGCTCTTTGACAGTTATACAATAAGGCAACGCACACAAAAGCGAAGAGAAAATGCAAAGATAAAACAGATAAACGTCCGCTGCCGATAACAATGCCAATGCCAATGCAATGCCAATGCAATGCAATGCAATGAAGCCAACAAGTGCAAGTGACAACAAACAGAAATGAAACGAGACGAAACGAAATGACAACAACAACAACAACAATCGGAAGAAGATGAGGGTAGGCAGCATGAGCAGGAGAGACCTAAAAATGTTGTTTGCTGACTGCGCTGCAACATTATCTGCTTAAATATATACATATATATATATTTTGGTTTTGTTTTGTATCTGTGAGCTGCGCCGTTGGCAACGCCTTACTGCCCAGTCGAAGCAAGTTGAGCCTAACAATGGTAACAAGTGCGCGCAAATTGTTGCCTGCCAACAGCAGCAACAGCAACAACAACAACAACAGCAGCAACAACAATGGATTTACCATTAAACTTTAAATTCAAATTCAAGTTCATGATGAATGTATCACGTGCAGTCGCTCTTTGGCGATTGTTGTTGTTGTTGTTGTATGTATGTCTGTGTACTTGAATGCGAACACGACTAACTGCTGCTGCTGCTGCTGCTGCCGCGGCGGCTGTTACTTTTGTTGCTTTTGCTACTTTGGCCGCATTAACAAAATAAAAAAAAATTTTTTTTTTTTAGTTTTTTTTTTTTTGTTTCAGTTGCTGCGCTACGTTAAGTAATTGGCATTAGCCAAAGAAAATTGTTGTCTGAAAATTTTGTTAGCTTTAAATGTGGCTGTCAATGTAATTCTCATAGAGCTGATCAAATTAGCTAATTTCTGTTGATAATGCAAATTAAGTTTAGTCTCTTAAAAATTATTGTTAAATTTATTATTATTAATATATATATATATATATATATATATATATATATATATATATATATATAAAGATATTTTTTTTTTAATTTAAACTGTTATACTAACAACTATAGGTAAGGTTTCACTATCTCTACTGTCACACTATCTAACATAATTCAGTTGAATAGAAATATCTTAATTTTCCACACATTATTCTTATAGCAACCGCCGATTGGCTATGGTTTCACGCATATCCTATGAACGACGTTTAGTTAATAAATATAAATGCCTTAACATTTGGATAGAATTTTTGGCTAACAATGGAGGCTACAGGGTATTAACTAGCCATGCAGCAATCACAATTAGCTTCACTTGTTGCCGAGTTGACTTCTTGCTTACCTTTAGCTATTTTTTTTGTTATTTTTTTTTTTTTATGGCTGTTTTTCGTTGGCTCTTTGTTTATCTTAATTTTTTTTTTGGCTATCTTTTTTTTTTTTTTTTTTTTTGAGTTGAACACTTGAACAATTTTTGCGTTCGGGTTCTGTTGTTATTGTTGCGGCTGGTTGCTGTGGTTGTTCATCTCGTTGTTGTTGGTGTTGCTGTGGTTGTATTTATTACCGTAGGACCGGCGTGTTTTCTTTTTCTGTGTAAGTTTTACATCATACTCATCATAGTTGGTCTGAGAGTGCTTGAACACTTTTCGCTCGCTCTATTACCTGACTATCTCTCTTTCGCTCATAATCAGCTTGGCTTTGAATACCCTATAGACTGTTGATGTTGACAAATGGATATGCATAGTAGCATGAAAAGGAAATATATGTTTACAAATTGATTGCATTTTCATTGGACTATTATTAAAAAAACACTCCAATATCTTCCATTTAACACTATATCTATTATATATATATAAATTCATGAATTTTATTCATAATTAATATATATATATATATATATATATATATATATATATATATATATACCCAATATTTTTATATTTACTTATATCACAGGACATTGTGTTAATTTACAGGGTATTTGTTAGTCTGCTGTTATTTTTTTTTTTGTATCAAACAAATTTCTAAAAAAAAATATGATTTGAATATATGAATGAAAAAAAAAAATGAATAATGAAATTTTGTATGAAATAGTTTATAATAAATTTTTTACCGAAAATATTTTTCATAATTCTTTATAGAAAATCTGCATTGAATATATCAATTGAATTAATGCATCGAGTTTTAATATATCTAATTTATGCGGTTAATTTATTCAATATTTATATTTATTATAATATCTTTTGTGTAATATATATATATATATTAAAATATCTATCGAAAATATATCAATTGATTTCATAAACGTATTCAAATTGACCTACACTTGAGTGTTTTTTTTTATACAGGGTATTTTCGAGTCATTATTCACACTTCTCTTATGTGAGCTCTCTTTATTTTTCCTTCTTTTCATTGGGAATTTATATAACTTTCGTCTAGCTTCTGGCAACAATTATGCAATGAGCCAGAGTAGCAGGAGAACAGCTATGAGGGCTATCAAATCGAGTATCTATAGAGGCGGCGGTAGGGAAGGGGGCAGAAAGGCGGCGCGTTTGTCTATGAGGAGGTCGTTTGGTTGGTCGGTTGGTCGGTTGGTCGGTCTAGCTTTTAATGTTCAAGGTAATTTGAAATTAAAAAACATTAACTCTGATCTTGAGTTTACATAATATAATATAATATAAAGTATGTGCGCAAAGTTAATTGAACTTCGTTAACGTTTAGCACTTAAAAATTGTAGTAAATCGCAAATTTCCTGCCAGTTAAGGCTTCCGCTCTGATATTATATATATATATATGTATATACATGCTTATGTATGTATATATAGATCAATATAAATCTTAGCCAGCTTATTGTGACACTCGCAGCATCATCAATAGGGCTGTGTTGCACAGATAATGGCTACTAATAGCCCTAATGCCTCATAATGAGGCTCTCTGCAATAAGAGAGACGTCAACACGCTGCACCGCAGGGCGTCTGATTGATAAAAAAAAAAAAAAAAAAAAAGATCCAAAAATTTATATCGAAAAAAAAAAAAAAATACAAAACAAAATAAAACTTGGAGCTTAAGCTAAAGCTGAAGCTCTCTTTGCTGGGCGAACGAAGAACCCTTCATTCATGATACCAAGTGGAAAGAACGCGCTTTGGTTGGCTCTTGGCTCTTTGAAATGATAAATGCGATCGGTTAGCAGCTTCGACTGCATTCACAGCCATTCCCAAATACAAATACAAATACAAATCCCAAAGAGAACAACAAATAACAAATAACAAATAACATAAAATGAAGTCAAGACCGAGATGTTAATGCTTATTTAGTGGACAAGTTATTCTCTCTATTCATTCTATGAATGAATAGGCGCAGGAATATGGGGATCAAAAGATGCTTAGGACTTAAATTGTGACTTATCAATTCACAATTGACTAAAATTTCAAATCGAGAGCTAATGTTTGTGTGAGTGTGTGTGTGTGTGTGTGTGTGTGGGTAGAGTGTTGAAACTGTGCTGAATTTTGTTTGAGAATGAACGTATTGAGGCGTGATGGAGTATATATTATATTTATATTTATATATTATATTTATTATTTATATTTAGATTTAATATTCCGATTAGTCACTTATTATGTTATATACTTTATGGGGCCTGCCACGCCTCCTTCTGCCTGTTACATACTTTTAGCAAAACCATTATACTCTGATTTTCCATTTTCCATGGATTCAGGGCAAAATAAATTAATATATAATATTATAAAATTATATGATAAATAATAATAAAAAAATCATAAATATTAATAATTATTTATATAAGATGACTTACGATTAAATAAGTTTGTCAAGCCAGCATCAATGAATGGCAATGTGCAACAGTTAATATAATAATTTATTAAATTAATAATTTAAACAAAATTATATAAAATATAATAAAAATATTTAACAAATAATAGAAAAAAATCTTATAATATGTTACAAGACTAAATGCTAATAATGTGGAGAAAAACTTTATTTATATTTCTTCATTTATATTTTTATTATTTCTATTTTCTAATATTTCATTTAATTTTACTCAAAAAAAAAGTAAAAAAAAATTTTTTGCTTTATTTTAATTTCTAATATTTATATATTTTTTATTTCACTTCATTTTATTTATTTTTTATTTCTATTTTTTCTATTTCTTTTTCTACTATTTCTATTTTTTTTTATTTCACTTCATTTTACATCAACTAAATGCTAAAAAATTTGAGCAAAACTTTAGTTAGCAAGCTGCTAGCAGAGCGCTGAGTGTGTGTGTGTGTGTGTGTATTTTTTTTTTATTCCTCTGAAAACATTCTCATGAAGTTTCTCAAGCACTTTTACATACACACACACACACACACTTGATAGCCTCACTCACTCGGACTTGGCTTATCTGCTTAGCTTCTTTTACTGCTTAGCTTTCGATTCATTCTAGAGTTCGAGATATTTTCGGAAGTTCATTCTTTTTGGGCAGCTGGCTGCATTTGGATGTCATTTTCTATGCGCGCTTTGTTAACAGTTTTCTTTCTCTCTTTCGTTTTAATAAGAGTGACATTTGCCTATCAGCTGCGCTTCGTGTAATATTTATGTGGCATTTTGTCACCGCACTCTGTCCCATTTGCTATGACCTTTTGGGCTTTAAGGCGACGCACACACACACACACACACACACACATACTTGCATGGACAACACGTTTTATATTTTAAAGAAAATTTAAATTTTAGCATAAATTTATGGCAGTGCTGTCGCTTGATAAAGGCGGCATTCAATGGACTGCATATCATTTAGATGCGATATATATTTAAAAATTGTATATATATATATATATATATATATATATTTATATATACATATATGTGTGTATACGTTCTATAAGTAGTTTATGTATCGGCTGCCGATGAAACGGTACTTTGATTGCCCACAAGTGGCTATCAATGTGGCCAGCTTCAACGACCGTGAAGCGCTCTGTGATAAGCAAACTCTTCACATGTCTCATATGACAGTCATAAACTTGATGTGCCTTAAGTAGTTGAGAATTACAAATTGCATTAACATAACTCAATAAAATACGTTTAAAAATGTTATATCTTCCTTGGCAAAGCTTAATATTAATGCTTAAGGCATCTAAAAACTTTGTCGAAATCTATGCATCAATTTATATATATATATATATATAAATATATATATCAAATATATTTTATTTCATTAGTTAGACATGAAATGCTTAGAAATCTATCAAGCTTACTTTATTTTACAATTTATTGAAATATATCATCATTGCCTAGCCACTTTATCTATAATGCATCGATCTTAACACTTGAAACTAATATGCAAAATTAAAATAGCATCAATTTAGACACTTTGAACAGCCTACGTACATTCTACAGTTTATTGGCCATGTTCACTTGATGGCAAAATTAAAGGAAACTCAATATTAACTAGCTATTTTATAGATACTATATATGTATGTATGTATATATATATTTTCTCGATATAAATTTAATTGCTAATTGTAAGTTAGCTATATAAAACACATTATGCTACGTGTTCTCCATGTTCAAATCGAACTAATCGCTAACGTGGTTAAAGAATCATGTTTTTTCTTCTTTTTTTTTTTTCCTTTTTTTTCGCAGCCGTAGCAGCAGCAGCAGCAGCAGTCGCAGTCGCAGTCGCAGCAGCTGCGCAATCAAATTTGCTAGCTATTATTGAATGAAGCTGTGAGCTAATGTGATCGCATATCTCTTAGAGTATACCAATTTGCGACTAATTCTATATAATCGTAGTGTATTTGTATTGTTGCTACGTATTTTGTCGCTAGATTAGCCGCAGTTTTCATATCTAAGATCTGCAAAGCGGACAGCTAATCGTCTGGCTTCAAGACAATTTGTTTTGTTCTTTTTATACACTGAACCCATTGAAAAATGGAAATTCAGGGTATAATGGTTTTGTGAAAATGTATGTAACAGGCAGATAGATGCGTGGCAGACCCCATAAAGTATATATATATATATATATATATTCTTGATCAGTGTGACGAACTGAATCGAGATAGCCCTGTCCGTCTGGCCATCCGTTCGTATGTATTAATGCGTCGATCTCAGAAAATCGATAACCTTTTTCGTTGCAGAGTTATCGATTTAAACATTTATCGAGAATCAGTTATAAAATTATATCTCGTTCACCTTTAAAGTTAGGGTCTTCAAAGCTTCTGGACGCGCTTATATGTATGTGAAGAAGTGTATTAGTTTATTATTATTATTAATATTTTTTTTTTGCAGGGTTCAGGGTATCTCGTAGTCGAGCAGTCTCGACTAGAGCCTTCTTACTTGTTAAATTTTTTTGTTATTTTTTGTTTTCTTTCTTTAGTCAAGTTAATTTCTATTATTGTTCAGCGCACTTGTCGCCGCTGCGTCATACAACGGCAAGTGGCAAGTGGCAAGTGGCAAGTGGCAGTAGGCTAGTGGCTAGTGGTAAGTGTTAGGTAGCAAGTAGCAAATCGTAATGGACACGCTCGGTTCCCAGCTGTGCGAAAATGTTTGCTTTGATTGAGTTGTTCTCGCAGTCGCAGTCACAGTGCCTCAGCAGATCGCACTTAGCTGTACTTTAATATATATATATATATATATATATATATATATATATATATATATATATATATATATATATATATATATATATATATATATATATATATATATATATATATATATATATATATATATATATATATCTTGAGCTTGACCATGGGAAAGGCAAAGCACAGCTGTCTCATTCCACGCAAATGTGTGACAAGCGTGATGCGTTGCCCCCTGCACTGTTTCGTGACGTAATCAACATGCACAAGAAGAAGAAGAAGAAGAAGCAGCAGCAGCAGCAGAAGTTTAAGTACAGCACATGCAAAAGCTACTTTTGTTGCCTGGCTAAACAAATGACTTCCGCTTTGGCTACTACCAATCGTAAAAGAAAACACAAATAGAAATAAGCCAAAAAGCGTACTTTAAGTTAGCCCAAAAAAAAAAAAAAATAGAAGCTTGTATGGCTTTGGCTACAGCTTGAGCATCTTCAACATTTTTTTTTTTTACACTTTCCATTATTATTTAAATATTTGATATTGATATGATGGTTCTTAAAAAAGCCTTATGTATTGTATTATTATTGTAAGTACGAGTTTGCTTTATTTTTATTGCATTTCCTTCACATCTTGTTAACACTTTTTACTTTTTGTCATTCTAGCGGGTTTTAATGTCAATTTGATGGAGTCGCGCCTCTTTTTTTTTTTTTTTTTTTTTTTGATCGAGTATCAGTTGCATTTTTATTGGTAGACATGTGTGTGTGTGTGTGTGAAAAGTGTGTTGTTTGTGCTCCCAAGCAGTTTCAATTCTCATCGTAAAAATCTGATATTTTTCTCTCTAAAGCTACCGAGCGGCGGGGCATCGTTAAATGCTTAAAATCAGCTCAACTTTTTTTTTTCTTCTTCTTCTATGTATTTCTATTTTGGTTGTCGTAAAATTTAAACTGAGCTTATTGCTTTTCACTTCCTGGCCATTGAAATGCGCTGAGAATTGCATAGAGAGGCGCAAACAATAATAAACTGCATAAAATGTAGCTAGTTGAGTTGAAAGATTTGAACTGTTGAAAATTGACAGTTACATTAACATGCACTTAGCTCATCTTAGGTTACAGTTAAACTCTTTGTCATTTGTAATTGCTCTTGTTCCATCAACTTGCTGTCATCGTTGACACTCACTTGATCTAGCTGTCAAAATTTGTTGCTCTTATTTATGATTAAAGTTTAGTTTTTTTTTTTTCGTTTTCATCTCTTAATTATGTAATACTATTTGTGTTATAATTTGTTTGACGTGCTGTCAAAGTTGTCATGCGAACAAGCTCTGTTCAATATTCATAAACTACTTTTAACTTGACTTTGTTAGCGCTTGTTTGTTTTAGCCTCTAGAGACAAACAGCCGAATTGGGCAAGACCTAGGCACAGCAAAACGAATTGGTTCAAAGAGCCAAACATTTGTTTTGCTTTTAAGCTAGCAGCTGTCTCTAAGGATAAATCAATTGTACAAAATATTTGGCAAGAGCTTTAACTACGAGTCAAGTGCATGTCAAGCTCATAAAGAAGACGAAAGAGAATTGGCGTAACGAAATGCTGTATTTAAATATAGATATGAATGAAGATAAATATAAATATATATTTATATATCTCTCTATCGATATATACATATATATATATATATATACATATCTTTAACGTTTTCTCTCGGCTAACCATCAGATTCTATTCATTATCCACTGTTTGACCCCATTTTCCACAGCGCGTAGCCTTGCATTTTTGATAACTATCGATTCTTGTCACATAAAACTGTCGAGTTAAAGGTTTTTCTCTTTTCAATTCTCAACCTGGCGCTTGCGTCAAACTGGACTTTTCATTTCTTCTTTTGTTGTCTTTGGCCTAATGCAAATCAGTTACCATTAAAAATTAACCACGAAAGCCAAAGGTTTCAGAAATTTAAAAGCAAATTAAATTTTAACTTCAATCTTGTTTTGCTTTTGTTTTTGTTTTTTTTTATAATAATCAAAGAGGGGCAGCAGTTGATTTGCATATGCAGCTGCATCTAACCCAAAGTTCCCCCCTTCGCTCTTCGATCTCTCGCCTTGTTCACCTACTCCCTATCTATTTCGAAACTCTACGAATATCTGAATCGACTTGTTAGGCCAATTAGTGTGCGTATTTCGGACTGCCATATCTCTTTCTTCCTCTCCCTCTTTCTCTCACACTCTCTCTCCCTTTCGCTCGCTGCCTCCCGCTCTGTGGCTAGTTTTTTTTTTTTGATAAACGAGCCGAGATTACGACTTGGTTCCACAGCACTTCAGCTCCTCAACCTCAACAGCTTTTCAGTATTTCACTTTGTATTTTGTTTTAGTTTTTCATTTCTACAGCTCACATTAAAATCTACTTGTTGACGTGCCTATAAATGTCCAGAGAAATGAAGCATGCTTAATGAGCGAAGCCGACCACTGCACGATCTTAACTCCCTGATATTTATATATACATATAAATATATATATATATTTGTTGCATAGCCGTAGAGTGCGGCATATTTGTATGAGGTTTGCTGACGGTAGGTCCCCCAGGGTCGTTTCCCTGCCCACTGTCAGCAGGTGCCCAGCACAGTGGCATAAATTGAAATGTTTATATGTATTTTGTAGAATTTTGTGAGAATACGTTGGGAGTATAATATACTTATAAAATATAGTTGAGCGTTCAGATGTCAATAGAAGTAGAAGTATCTAAGTACTTTAATTTGAGCATAAAAAAGATGGAATAGAAATCGGAATTAAAATATATTTAATTTTATTATAAACTTATAAACAAACTTTTTGAAATAGACCAAAACCAAATTAGATGTTAATGAAAGAATGCAATTTTTTTGTATTCAATTTAAATATTTGTTTACAAAATAAATGCTTTTAAAAATAAATATCAGATAAATTTAGTCTCGATTTAAATATATAAACTTGTAAACATTATATATTAAATAAAAATTAATAAAAAAAAAAAATAAATAACGGAACTAAATGGCATATAATTTGTATTTTTTTATTTACACATATATTTTAAAAAATTTTATTCTCCATAGTTTTTACATTTTACTTTTTATTAATTTTATTTGTTCACCATTTTATTTATTTATTTCTTATTGTAAATCTTAAATCATTTTTTAATTTTAAATCCTTATTAATTTTTATTCAAATAAAAATATATATTTATATAGACTTAAGATTTTGTCTTTCTCTCTCTCTCTCTCTCTCTCTCTTTCTCTCTTTCTAATTGTTTCTATATTTCTCTCTTTCTCTCTCTCTCCCTATTGGTTTCTCGCTCTCTGTCGCTCTTTCTTCCTATCTGTCGCTCTTTCTCTCTCTCTCTCTCTCTCTCTCTCTCCCTCTCTGTCTCTCTCTCTCCCACTCTCTCTCTCTCTCTCTCTCTCTCTCTCCCTCTCTCTCTCTCTCTCTCTCTCACTCTCTCACTCTCTCTCTCTCTCTCTCTCTCTCTCTCTCTCTCTCTCTCACACACACACATTCTCTAACTGTATCTCTATTGCATTATTTTCTGCTTCGTCCTCTTCCTCCTCTCTCTATCGCTCTTTTCCTCTCTCTATGGCTCTCTTTCTCCTTTTCTTTCTCTCTCTCTCCTCTTTTCTCTCAGTGGGCATTACAGCAAATGGAACAGCATCAGCAATTAAATAATGAGACGAACACAACTTCTATCGTCTTCAATCTGCAATATAGTATATATGTAGACCGTTGTTTCGATTGGTTTCGTTGGGGTTCGATTGTTTCGATTGCTACAATTGCATTGCATTACGTGCACATAGTTGGAGTCGCATATATCGCATCGCTTATGCGCTCATAAAAGGCCATAAATTAGTCACTTAAGTCGGCCGCTCCCGCTTTGATATAGCCACAAATGGCCTCAACTCGAATACCAAGTCTCAACTATCCAACTATTCAGCTGTCCAGGCATCCATCCTCCGGTTAGCTGGCTAGCTGCCTGGCTATCTATCACTGACAATTGTCCCAATCGTCTGTTGTCGCCATCAAAAAAATTGCTTTTTCCTAATGATCGGCGCTCGTTTGCGCTCTAATTGACGCTCTCTTGGCCAGGCTTTTTTTTTTTTGTTTTTTTTTTGCGCTTTTCTTTCCCATCTTCAACACATTTGGTCAGCTGGTAATTAGCAGTGTCAGCCTCTATGATCGGCCCACCCACATAACAGGTGGGGGCTGATCTTTGTAGCATTAAATATCGGTATTTCTCTGTCTCTATCGCGCGCTCTCTCTCTCTAGCTATTTATAGTATGTGGGATCTTGTTAATGTGAATTTGAATACACTAAATTGCTAAGCATTTGTTATATTGTAGTTGAACTATGCTTTGATATATATAGAACTTTGTTCTATTTGTTCATTCTATTATAAGGCTGTCATAGTTAAGTATTGCCTTAGATTTTCAAGTCTACTCTCTCTTTGTTATTTGACTTTTTGTAATAACAAAGCCAAGACAGTTATGATATATAAAGGTATTACTGCTAGGCTTTTCCTAATTACATAAAATATTTAGAAATATATAGACAATATATTGTCTAGGAAAATAGAAGAGCTTAACTTAGAGTGCGAAATTTCAAGAGAGACTGCTCTACGAATGAGTAAATGAGTTAGAATGAAAATCAAGCTCTCTTTCTAATTTATATTTCAAAAACCATTTTTTTAATTTTCCAAAAACTTTTTTTTTTTTATTGTAATATTTTGTTGGAAGAGAATTATGTTTATAGATTTGAATTAAGCATGTCTAGCTAGTACGTCAAGTTTGACTATTAGTTCCAGCAAATCGAAGCTGTCATTTAAGAATCATATAAGCTCTGCATCTGAGCCCAATATATATATTATAGCAGAGATATATATAGAGAGAGATATAGAGAGAGTGTGTGTAATCTTAAGGATGATAAATGAAGTGTAGACTCTACTTGAACTAAGCTGAAAATAAGCCTTTAAGTCTAACTTAAAAAACTTATTTATTTAAAATAAAACTTAAAAATTTATTTTTAGTTTATATATAATTTCCATAAGACTTATAATATAATATGCAATAATAATATAACTAACTTTCGTAAGTGTATTATATAGTTCGCCAATTTGAAGATATTTTTAGCTATTTTTATTCATTTTTTTTTTATATTATTTTCTCTTTTTTTCTTGGACGTCTTTTGGCATTAACTATTTTTGGGGGGCTTCAGCAAATTAAGAATGTATAACAACTGTTATTAGATTTGGCAGCTACATGGATATATATACGAGTAATTTTCTTTGCCCAAATAATTTGCTTGCTGTTGTTGTTGTTGCTGGCTCTTTGCTTAAATTATTGTTATTTTATGTCTGCATTCATTCACAAATTGTTTTTGGCGATTTTTATATTTTATTTTTCGCTGTTGTTGAGAGTTTTGTGATTGGTCAGCTGCAACGACTGTGCACTACACACTTTTAAAGCTATTCGAAATGCTGAAGAAATGGAAATGGAAATTTTATTGAAAGTTAATCAAAGTTATATACTAATAAGTTGAATTGGTTGTTCCTGCGAATGTCTGTTACGTCTGCATGAGAGTATTTCTCTATTAAAGCAAGGATTTATTATATGCTCACAATATTCTCTACTGCATAGATTTATTTCTCTTTTTTTTGTTATCTCTTGATCTATTCTATTCTATTTTAAATATCAATTAAATACGATTTGAAATTTTATTTTCTACATATATTCAATATATAGAGGTGAGGAAGGCCGAATTATATTATCTACTGATCATTATTATCTATTTTTCTTAAATCTCAGAGTTTTGAATTATAATTGAATTTTCCAAAATATGTCAAATATCCAAATAAGTCCAGAGTTGTTTTTGAACTGCTAATGAGTATTGTGAAGTCGGTTCTACCCGATCACCATCTGATTGGCTTAGGCCAGTGGTCTAAGATATTATATTTCTTTCAAATCAAATCATTCAAACATTCTTATACACAAGCTTGTTATTTATTTCTTAAGCTCCCGCTTAGCATCGCTCATTAGTAGCGCATTAGCACAGTCGACCAGGCCGCTGTCTGATTTCAATTGGCCTGCAGATTTTTGCAGTTCATTGACTGACTTACTGACTGACTGGTTAGGCCCAACTTAAACTACCAGAATCGACTTGGACTCGCCAACTTCACAGATTCAAGCTCGAATCTGACTAAGTGAATGAGTCGTTTGAATGTTGTTGTTGTTGTAGCGCATCTTATGAAATGGAAACGCGTTTTTTTTTCTTTGCTGGCGAAATTTATAAAAAGATAAAAAAAGCGCGATTTCCGAATCACACGAAACAAGTTGAAAGTTAAATATGACTAATGATTTAACCTGTTCACAAAAAAAAAAAAAAAAAAAAAAATCATTTAGTTCGTTTCTTGGTTGCATAAAGTCAAAGAAATATATCTTTCTATATGTATATTTATATATATATCTGTATACATATATAGCTCTATTATATCATAAATCATATTAGATACGAGTTTGTTATATTAAATTAATATTACTCAATGGCTTATGAATTCTTTTTCTTTTGTATTATCGAATTTTTAATATACCTTGAAGCATCTTATTCTGTTGTTTCAGCTGAGAGGTTTTGGTTCTTATAAAAAAAAAAATTATTTAGCATATTTTAAATATATATTTAAGACTAAATATATACATAATAAATATTGCTAAAATTTTTAATAATTAAAAAAAAATCGATTAAAAATATGAGATGTTGGGCAAATGTAAAAATTACGTCTATAATATAATAATATATATCATGTAATAATGTATTAAATATAATAAATAATAAGTGTTATAGCGATTATAATCGATTTTATGGAAGCTGTTAGGTAGAAAAGATTATCGATGACAGAGAGAGAAACAGATATCGAGACAGACATACATAGAGACTGGCAAAAATATATAGCGAGGGGCAGGTTAGGTATAAATGAAGAGAGATTTAGATAGAGAGGGATATAGATATACAGGCAGAGAGACAGGCAGAGGAATAGCCACAGACAGGGAGAGAGAAAGAGAGAAAGAATGAGAGCGAGAGAAAGAGAACGCCAGAGAGTAAAAGAATGAGGCAGATATATGGAAAAACATAAAGAGAGAGAGGAAAACAGAGAATTGTTGATAACAAAATAGAGAGGCAAACCGACAGACAAAGTGACGGAGAAAAAGAGACAAAAAAGAGACAGAGCAAGAGAGATAGAGTTAGAATCAAAGACAGGCCATAATGTGATGAGGCTGTTGATGCTGATCATAAATATATATGTATATATGCTTTATGCGTATGACAACGCCTTCTTCTGGTTGTTATATAACTTCGTGATATTTATATTTATATATTTGTAAAATTATTTTTACAGGGTATGTCTTGCTCATACTCGTTTGCTTAAATTATATAAATTTTTCATTTATTTATTTGTATTTTAATTTTAATTTTTTTCATTGAATGTCGTTTAATTTGCAATTGCATTGCAATCCCATAAATTGCATTCAAATGAGCGACGTTTTATGGCGCTCGCAAGATTTTGATTACAATAATTATGAAACGAGTTGGCAGTTGCCGTTGCCGATTTCCTTATCCTCCTGCTATCCCTCTCACTCTCTGTTCCTCTTTTTTTGTTGTCTTTTCTTTAATTCTATTAAAATATAATTATTATCAACAATTATTTTTGCCGTTTGCGATTTAATTTCTTGTGCGCTTTAATTAGCTTGTGTTTCTTCTGTTATTATTTTAATTTATTTGTATAATTTTTCTTTTTGCATATTTCAGCCAGATTAAGGAAGCTGCGCAGCTGCTTAATGATGGACAACTTTAGAGTAAGTTATTTTTGTTTGTTAATTTTTAAAAATAGGTATAAATATTTTATTTAATTTATTTTTTTTATTGCATTTAAAATTTAAAGGAATTGTATTCATGTATGAATTTAAATGAAATCTAAATGTTGTCTAAACTTGCTTTGGTTTTTATTTAATTCTATTTAATTCTCATTTCTTCATTTAAGAAAAAAAAAAATTAATAAAAATTAAATTTAGTTTTTATTTTTTACTTTAGTTTTTTTAAAATTTTTTTATTTATTTATTTTTCTAATATATTTTATTATATAAATTCTACAACGAATTCATATTTGTTACAATTGATGACAATCTTGATCTTCTTTGACAGCATTAGAAGCTAAATAGCTAAAGTATTTGGCTTGGCATTCAGCTAACATTGTTTTCAAGCATTAAAACAGACATTCACCCAATCGCACAATCACATCTGACACAAGTGTCAATAAAGTTTACATCATCTTTCAAACTGTAAATGGTCGCACGTTTTATAGCCATTGTACATTGCCCTCTTAAATACTTTGTCAGGCAATTGAAAGCTGCGATGCTAAAGCCACATTTTGTTTGGTGGAGTAAGGGGTGAGATAGATTTTTGCCTTGTTTTAATTGCAGCTTCACGGGAGACAAGAAGGAGATGAAGAAGATGATGTAGCGACATACATAGACCGTTATGCTAGTCGGATCAATTGATAGAGACTTAGGTCTTTGTTACCGTTCCGATTGGCAATTCGCAACAATTGAGAATTCCAATTGCCAGTAAATGAAGACATACGGCCGATTGCCAAAAAAAAAACAAAAAAAAAAAGAATCTGGAAAATCAGCTTAAATAGAATACTACAGTTAAAAGCCAATTCAATTTATAATTTGCGCAAATGAGTTGGCTAGAAATTGCAGAGGGCAATACAATGGCTAGATGGAATATGTAGCAGATACCCATTAAAATGAGAAGTAGAGCTGTATGAGAGTTTTATAGAGATAGTGAGAGAAGTTGAAATAGAAATTGATTAGAACTCAAGTTCAATGAGTCATATTGTAAAAGATAAGAAAATATATCATATAAGAAATTTTGCAAATTTGTATGCAAGAGTTGTACACATCAAATTTGATAACTCTAGCTCTGCTAGCATTTGAGTTCACTGAGTTATAATAATATATATAAGGTTTGCTTTTAAGAATTGTCTATAAATATAATTGACTACTATGAAAAATGTCATCTGTCAAATTTGGTGAATTTAGCTCCTCTGTTCTCTGAGTTCAATGAGTTATATAGAGAAACATTTTGTTGGGAAATTTAGTTCAGTTTTATGAAAATTTAATTCAAAAGTGATAAACTCCTCATACTAACTTAAACTGCTGTCGCTCCTTCACATTCTGAGTTCAATGTAGAGGAATAGTAACAATAGAATAGGTAGAAGAAATTGCTTCTTTGAAGATATATAGCATATAGTCATTGGACTTATGATGGAATAAATTGAGTGAAAAGTCTTAAACAATCAGACAGCGGAATGCTAAAGTTTCGTATGCTCTCCTTCGTTCATATATACCTGTTATTTACTTTACATAGGGTATTTGATAAACAAACATAAATTTGCTGATATATTTGTACAATGAACATCCGTTAAGCGCATTTATTCTAAAATCCCCCAACTCAGGCGCTTTGCCGACTGAACTGACTCTATGCTACTGTATAAGAATTTTTGTTGTTGTTTTATTTTTTTTTTTTGTTTTTCTTACTCGATGTCAGCGCATTAATTAAACAATTCACGTGTGAATTTCCTGGCCGGACATTGAATATATATGTATGTAACTATCTCTCTCTTTCTCTCTCTTTCTCTCTCTCTCGCTGTCTCTCTCGCTCCCCCTGTCTCTCTCTTTCGCTGGGCAGGTACATCCGCTTTAAATCGATATACGATCGATACGAAATAGAAATGAGTTTTTTTTTTTTTCTTGGTTTATTGTTGAGATCAATGTTTAGCTTGAATTAATTAATCGAAGTTATCAGTTCTTAGTTCTTAAATTATCTTTCTTGTCTGGCGTACTATAAGTTCTATTGTACATTCTATTTTGCTCACATCAAGAAATATTATTTAGCTTAATGTTAGTTTGCGGTACAGCCAATAACCGACCTCAAGGCCAAGGCCGTTTTTTTTTTTTCATGCCTTTTGTTGTTGTCGTTGTTGTTGTTGTTATTGTTGTTGCTGTTGAAGCTAACAAAAAGCATCGTGTGTTCATTAAGTTTTAAGCTGCTCCAACTACCCCACAGCAGAGAGCACTATACACACGCACGCACAATCATTAAGACGAGCTAATGCCACGCATCGTCCGATTTTGTGAATGTCTCTCTGGCAGCAATAGCAATAGCAAAAGCAACAGCAACAACAATTGCTCTGCTCAGCTTTGTCTACAAACTGTCTCGCCCTCGCCCTACCCCCTCCCGCTTTATCGTATAAAGCATAAAAAGTGCCGTTTGTGCGTGACTGGCGAGTCATATCTGGTATCGTTCATACCCCATACTCTAACCGCATTTAAGTCTTAAGTTGCTTTGGCAAAATTGAAAATCATGTTCCACGTTAGGCAACATCAATCAAAATATATATTTTTTGTTCTAATTGGCGCAGCTTTTTATGACTCTCTCACATATCTGTCTCGCTCTCTCATTCTCAGTCTCCCTTTCACTCTGTTGCTTCCTTTAGTACACCCCAATAAGTCTGGTATATGGCAGCTATATCTAGCGGAAGTGGCAAAAATGCAAATTAATTTCATTTTAACACGCAAAGAATTCGAACCCGGGACTCGAACAGGTGCGGGGGAAGAATTCAGCTTTGAATTGGCATTGCCTAGAGCTATGCTAAAGCTAATATGATGCTCAAGTTATATGTGGAATGACACATCAAACAATTAAATGAATGGAGCTGAACGTGACGTTTTGACTGTTAGATACCCTGTAGGAATATATAGAGATCCATTTATAGTCAAGCTGTATATATGATTATAGAAGATTATAGAAGAATCTATGTATGTAAATCTTGTATAGATCATATAATATGACATGATATTATGTAGTTAAGAGCAGGGTTGCTTAATCTAGTGTTAGAGTGTGTCTGAGAGTAAGTACAGAGTTGTTATGGAGCATATGTACAGAGTTGTTATGTCTAGGCCTCTCAGTTCAGCCTTTTAACCTCAAAAGCACAATGCAGATGTGTGTGAGCGAGAGAGGAATATAGATAGCTATTGCTCAACATACTTTCTAGTATTGCTGAGGAGGAGATCGAGAGAGAGAGAGAGAGATGCCCACTCGCACAGGGTGGTTCTGATTGTCTGTGAGTGAACATTGAGACTAGAAATTTTCATTTTGAAAAAAATACTTGGATGTGAAAGATAGCAACACTCCCAGAGTTCATAATTTGCTACGGCTATAATACAGTTATTAAAGCTGAGATAAATGCAACTTATATATATATATATATATATATATATATATATATATATATATTGTTATATATAAAATATAAGAAAAGGCTGTAAGCTATCATAGGATAAATCTAATGACAATTAAATTCTTGTATGAGCAACTCTTTTGATCTTTTTACAACAAAATATAAATATTAAAGTGCAATTTTGTATCGAAGAAGTTTTCTTTATATAATATAAAATATATATGTGTATAATACATCTATGAATCAAAGTCGTTTAGATGCTAAAAATTTAGTCTCAAAGTTAGGAATTTGAATATTTTTGTAGATAATATAGAAGAATAAACTAATATATATATAATTATAAATCACAAGAATTGAGTACATATATATCTATATATATATATGTATGTATTATATATCTTAAGACTTTTAGAATTATTTAAACTGCCGCAGAACATGCGAAACTCTCACGCAACAGAGCAAGACAAGACGAGGCGGCAAGACAATAACTACTAAAATACAAAAAAAAAAAAAGAAAAGAAAACAAAAGCTAAAACAACAATAACAAATATAATAAATTTCAATGTCACTTACACTTGATTTATAAACAACAAACAAAACAAAATAGGAAAAGAACTTGAAATAAAAATAAAGCTAACAAGTCAGTGCCTTTAAAGCCGTTAGCCCTAAAAACCCTTGGCCATAATCTAAACAGTAATCAAATCAAAATCAAATTGAATTAGATTTAATTACTTCCTCATTGATTTAACGCTGCTCATTCGAAGGTGCTGAAAGCAAAAAGTGCAGCACAGCTGCAGTCGCTGAGAGGGCAAGAAGGCACTTCAATTGCAGCAGAAAAAAAGGCCAAACGGGCGAACAAAAGGCCTGACAGAAAGCCATAAAGCGTAAACGAAATGCAAAAGGCAACCGAAACGATTTCAGAACCAAAAAAAAAAAAAAAAACAAAAACAACAATGGCCCAATCTGGCAGCTACTTCAAGCTAACAATGTTAACACGGTATGCCAAGACTCTCAAATAGAACAAGTCAAAGGAGAAGTAGTAAGTAAAAGACGAAGAAGAAGACGAAGACATCGATAGATGCAAGCTTAATGCAAGGGGCAAGCCATAGGCGAAGCACCAAATGCTCTAACTGAATATAGAGACTATATATATTATATTTACTTCTTGTATTACTTCATGTTTCTTAATGTTTTTTTTTTTTGCGAATTTTAGTTTAGATTTCTAGCTAAATGCATGTAGAATATATGCAAATGTAATAGGCGGAAGCACAATGTAAAGCAAAAATGATTTGATTATTAATTATATACATAAGGAAATATATCTTATAAAAATTTTGACATTTTAGTGATCTTACTTTAACTATAGTAAATACTTTGTTAAGCAAATCAATATGTAGCTTATCAGCCAAAGAATATTTTATTGTTAGAATTTGTTGTTTTACATCTGTTTCATTATATTTTACAAGATTTTGGCTTCGATTTCTACAACATTTTAAAAATATATGCATCTAACCTAACATTCAATATATTTCCAAGTTGTTGGCAAAGCAACGCGGCTATAATTAAAAGTTAATTTTATTAAAAAAAAAAAAATAATTTTAGATTGTTTAACTATGAGACAAATTGTATTATTATTATATATCAATAATCAATATTGTATTCAATATAATTAAATTATATTATTTTATATTATATTATATTATATTATATTATATTATTTTATATTATATTATATTATTTTATATTATTTTATATTATATTATTTTATATTATATTATATTATATAGTATTATAGTCCATGCAAATAGCTTTTTCGCAGCTTACTTTGATAATAATAATCATACTAAATGTGATGAGATCAATACTAGATATAGTATTTTTCTTGTAGATGTCAATCAGGTTAAGGTTTATTTATTTATTTATCTATTTATTTAATACTATAGCATAAGCCAGTTATTTTTAATATATACACATTTTCTATTCATTTTAATATAAACACATTTTCTATTCATTATCAAATATATTTTACTATATGCCATGTTTAATACACTTAATATAAATTTGGTTAAAATGCGCTATATAATAGGAAGACTTTTAGAGAGATATATTTTAAGTAAGATAAAAGCTGTAAGCGAAAAATTAAACTCAAATATACTATTTGAAAAATTAACAAACAAAAAAAAAATAATAATAATAAAAAATTTAAAATAATAAAATTAACAATATAATAATAAATAATATTTTTTTAAATATTTGAAAACATAGTATAATAATAAAATTTAAAACTTTTATAATAAATATTTAAAACTTTCTTAAGCTGATTTTTAATTTCAGAATTTCTATAAATTTTGAATTCAAGAAATCTATCAATATAAAAAAATGCCCGCATCTAACTTAGTTTTTAGCATAAACTTAAATATACTTTTTTTTATAAACATTTTTATCATATAAATATTTTAAGCAAAGTGAACCGTTTCAGATTTAAATTGAGTACAATTAATTTCATTGTATTGATTCAGCAAAACAAATATCTATACTAAATGTGCATTATTTTTGCTACACTGCACTGCATATGCCGTTATGGGGCAAAGGGGAAGCGGTGGGCGCTGACCGAGGGCAGTTCGTAAATGCTTGAGTCGAATGAAAGACCCACAGCGAGGGCATTGGGAATTACAATGTAACTTTTAATGGGGCATTTGTGGCCAAAAATGGACAAGTTGTTGGCGTCATTGTTGTTGTAGCTGCTGCATGTTGTTTTTGTTCTGCGTGTCTGAGCGTGTGTGTGTGTGTGTGTGTGTGTGTCTGTCTCAGCCAAAAGCTAAAACACTTGTTGCCTATTTGATTGCAATTGTTATACAAAGAGCTTTCATTGTAATAACAAAAGCAAAACAATGGCCAACATTTTTCGTTGTTGTTGTTGTTGTTGTTTGTGTCTGTGTCTGTGTGTGTGTGTTGGCGTATTGCTATTTAGTCTGGCATGATAATGATGTTCAGCACCCCGACGCCCTGCAACAATAGTCAGCATCAACATTCACACGAACTTTAACACTTACAGCAACAATGTTGTTGCTCTTATTGTTCTGATTGTTGTTCTTGCTGTTGCTGTTGCTGCTGCTGCTATTGTTATTGTTGTTGTTGTAATTGTTGTTTTTGCAAATCTCGCACAATAGGCGCGACCGCACAACAAAAATACACACAAACTCACACAACATAACACTCGAATCTATTACCATTTCAATACGCAGCAAAAAAAAAAAAAAACTTGTTCTTTATACCCTGTAGTTGTTGTTAATGCGCGAAAAGTTAGGGTATTGCTTAGCTGTGTAACTGTATAAGAAAGGCATTAGCTTTATAAATATATTTTGAACTATCAGGCAAACCGTACAAAAGTTAAAAACTTAAAAAAGAAATTAAAAATTAATTAAATAAAATCAATTCAAATGAAATAATTATCTGCGACTTTGATGTTACAAATTCAAGAATACAATTTTTTAAACTCACATAAAATTATGCAGAACATTTTTAAAGTAAATAAAATTTTTTTAATGTGAAAAAATAAGATTTTTATTTTTATATATTTTTTATAAATATAATATTTGTTTGTTTTTTTTTTTTTGTATTTTTTATGTACATTAAATAAATAAAAATTTTAATTTTGTGCTATAAATGTTATTAATTTTTTTTTTTATTTTTATTACAATTTTTTTACAATGTTTTTTCTTTTTTTGTTAAATCATTTTTGTTGTATTTTTTTTTCATTAAATCATTTTTTAATAAAAAAAAAAGATAAAATTCTATTCCATATTTATAAATGATTTTAACATTTTTTGTTGTTTTAATATCACCTTTTTTTGTATATATATATATATATTTTTTTTTTTTTATTTTGAAATCAAACTGTGTTATCTGAATATTATTTCACGAATAAAATCCAATGGTAAAGCTTTGACTACAGGGTATGTTTTAGTGAATATGCTTGCTTTGTTGTTCTTGCCTCCTGTTTTTGTTTTTGTATATATTTTTTTTTTTATATTTGTTCTTGTCATGCTGCTCTGCACACAGAGCCGTAGCTAGCCAGAGTGGGACAGAGAGAGAGAGAGAGAAAGAGAGAGACAGAGCGGACTAGATGTAGTCAGAGGCGCAAACGCATAGAGTCCACAAATTAGCAATTCACTTGACTTTGATGTGAGACTGTATGTACGCTTTGATAATAACTGAAAATTTGTAGTTGCTCGAATCGTGGATAGAGCTTAGCTCCTCCACCGCCTCCATTGCCCACACACCCACAACATTTAACTGGATTTTGAGGTGCTGGCCGCTAGATAGAAGAATGTTTGATCATTTGCTGTCCATAGTTAATGAGTTTCAGTTTGTTGATGACAAACTCGGCGATTTGTTTACAATTTAGATTAATGAACTTTTGCTATGGTTGCTGCTGTTGTTTCTTCAGCCCGTCATCATATGGTATGCAGGTTAATTAAGAGCTCAGTTTGGCGTTATGTTGGATTAAGTCAGTCATGCATTGGATTTGCATAACGAGATGGCAATTAGACATTAGCTGTGCCTGGGCAAACTCAAAGAAAATGACAAAGATCTGTGCATAGGCTTAAGAAATCATTAAATTAGTTTAGCAATTATAGACTCTAAACTATGTTAAACTAATAGCTCTGAAAATATATTATAAATAAGTATTTTGTTGCTTAATAAATGAAATATTTTTATAATAAATTTTAATTTGTTTTTTATCACATTTATTTTTATTTTATGTTTATATTTATTTTTTTATTTTATTTTTATTTATTTTTATATATTTTAAATATATATACTCACTTCACATACATTCATTTATAAGCTCACTTGCACACACACTGCCCACTGTAGTTGGCAAAGAATTCAAGTTCGTTGCCTAAGTCATTTGTTTGTGTTACAGCTGATTGCCACTTTTTTTGGCTTTTATTTTGTTTTTGTTAGTTTATTTTTTTTCTGCGGTTCAGCTCAGTTCATAACAGTTAGGCACCAGGTGCTATGGCGCTCACCTCGCCTCGCCTCGCCTTTTATTTTTGCTATTGTTAGCCTGGGCGGCAGCACATAAAGTACAAGTTCTAATGAAATTTGTCAATAAAAATTCGCAGAATTTTGTACAGCAACAGAAGCCAGCTAAAGCTAAAGCAGAAACAAAAATAAAATAAAAAACAGGCAAGCCATAAAAAGCGAGTAAACAGCAATAACAACAACAACAAAAACAACGACAGCAATAACATTAAACAAATGAATGCTTTTGTTGTTGCTATTGAATCAAATTTACTTTTTTACCGTTTTCAGCGAAAGGAAGACGCAAACACGTACCAAAAAAAAAAAAAAAAAAATGAGAGAAAAAAAAAACAAAGAAACAGAACCGAGAGTTATAAATACCTTTCATATACCATGTACATGTTTATGCATATATATACATATATACA
>JAWNPR010000061.1:20977500-20982500 GCA_035047405.1 Drosophila stalkeri
TCTATGTTAACTATATCTATGTTAACTATATCTATGTTAACTATATCTATGTTAACTATATCTATGTTAACTATATCTATGTTAACTATATTTATGTTTTGAAGATAACAGCTTTTACTATCAACTACAGCCAATTAGAGTACTCTGCTTATGCCTTACCTCAATTACAGGGTATTCAAAAGTGTTCGAATGTCAGTTTAGAAACATATATATAAATACATATATTTCTATAGGGTTAGTTGAATTGGTTAAGGCTGATGTTGCTGCTGTGGCTTTTACTTCATATTTTTCTCTCCATTTTTTCTCACAGCAGTGTTTGGCTTTTATGAATTCCGCTCAGCTGTTTCGTTGTTGTTGTTTATTTCTCTTTCAGAATTTGGAATTTGCGGATAGAAAAACTGAAGAATTGTGTGGAGAGTCGAGCCTAAGTGATGCGCATATAAATGTCGAGCACTCCACTTGGCCCTCAGCCAGGCGCTGCATTCTTCTTCAATAAAACTATGCAAAATTATGTGTAGCATTCCAAGTGCAGTGTGTTTGTCTGTCTACTCCCATGATATTATATATATATATATATATATATATAGTATGTCGTAATACGGCAAAGCATTTGGATTTAGTTTTGGTTTCGGTTTTGGCTGATGGAATGGCTCGACTTTAACATTTTGTTTGTTGTTCTTTCAATTTTTTTTTCTTTCTTTCTCATATATATATATATATTTATGCAATTATTATTCTTGCATGCAAAATTTGCAATAAGTTGGCCCAAGCAGCTGACAAAAGCACAACTAATCATAAATGCCATGCCATGCCAGGCCAAGTCAGGCCATTCCATGCCATGCCACGCCATGCGATGCTATGCTATGCTATGCTATGCTATGTGATGCGATGCATGCCACCAAAATGCAGCCTGCAACATCGTGTGGCACAAGCTGTAGCAGCCACTTGCCTTCGAGCATAACTTAAGATCCTTCTTATTCGTGTCCAATGGGTTTTTTGCAATTTGAAATTGAAAAAACACAAAAATGACGTAAAGCAAATGCGCTGCCATAGGCAGGTGTTTTACCAGCTTATAAGCTAGTAGATTGTCCAAGAACTTGAATTGCCTTTTAGTCTTAGATTTAATAACTTTAATATTAAGCTTAAGGGTATAAAATGTGCATAAATATGGATATTTATACTATAAATTCGACAAGTCGACAAGTAATTAGATTTTTAATAATAATAATAATAATGACGATAAACAGAATAATAATAGTAATAGTAAAAAATAGTAATAATAATAATCATAATAATAATAGTAATTAATAATAATAATTATAATAGCAATAAACAATAAAAACAATAATAATTTTAATAATAACTAATATTAATAAATAATTTGTTATTTTATTTTATTTATTTATTTTTTTTGGGCAGAGATAACTAACAAAAAAATTAAAAATAAATAAAAAATAATAATAATAATAATAATAATAATAATAATAATAATAATAATAATAATAATAATAATATAATTATATATAATAATAATATTGTTTAAGTTTTTCAAAAATAAAATAATTCAAATTATTATTTTTGCATATTAAGCTAGTTAAGTTTTTCCTAAACAAATTAATAAAAATTATTTTTCCATATTATATAAATCATAAACTTAAATTTCTTTGAATGTGTTGCTTTTTTATGTTTTCAATCCCTAAGAACTTATATAGATCAAAGCAGAATTAAATGTTTCATCATATCATTCAGCTTATTTACAATAATCTCTCTTACATTTGGATACCTTAAAGCGAGCTAGTTATCTTTCGCTTCTCAGTCAATTTATCAATTTGTGCATTGCCAACTCGTTTGTCTTTTTTTTATTTTTATTTATTTTTATTTTTTTCTGATGCCAAGGCTTTTAATTGCTTTCACGCATTGGACTGTTAATTTATTCCTTGCATTTTTTTGCTTTAAATTTCAACTTTCATGAATCAGTGGACAGTTCTCAAATTGCGGACCATTTGTTCCTCGTTGTTGTTGTTGTTGTTGTTGTTGATGATGCTGCTTATAAAAAACGAGCTTAATGCAGTCGCGCATTGCAACTGAAAACTGAGCAATATTCGCCTTTTTGGCAGCCTCCAGACAGAGCAAGAGAGCGAGAGGGAGAGAGAGAGAGAGAGAGAGAGAGACAGAGAGAAGAAGACGCAGTGTGACTTTCGGCTGCAGACCGTTGTTTAAAATCGCATAAATTTCATAAAGCTTTTGCCAGTCGAACAAAGAAAATCGTTTGTCATATGATTAATGAAACGCCAAAGCAGCCTCGTCTCTTCCTCTCTGTATATCTCTCTCACAGTGTCTCTCCCTCTCACTCCCCATGTCTCTCCATGTGCCCACCCCCCAGCTCATTGCAGCCTGCAGCGTTGTCCCGTCAAGCTTATAAGCCTCATATATATAGTATGTCTGGTGCCAGTCCCGCTGTGCCTGTGGTTTTTGTATACCCATTGAATTGCGCTGAATGGTGTATATTGTGTTTGTGGATGAATATGTAACAGTTGAGAGCCTATCGATAAGATAAGCTGGTTATGATAAAATTAGTTTGCATAGTCATCAGAATCCTGCAATTGATATTCTCATTGTTATATATCTGTTAAGGGGAGTTATGCTATTAACAGTGCACTGTTAAAAGCATAACATGGCTATGTGAGGATGGAACACTGCTTCTTAATGGAATCTGATATTAATAATAATATATCTACTATTATAACCTAGCCCAAATAAAATGAATTCCTGCCTTAATGGTATGTCAAGCTTCGAATATCGATAAGAAATGTTTTTACAGTTGATCAAAGACTCTTAGAGCTAGAGAATAGAAGTTATCAAGGGACAAGAGGGATAAGAGGTACAAGAGGGATAAGGTATGGTATAAGCAAGTCGTGAACTACTCGAACTTAGCTTCTTCGCGCTCTTGTTCAATAGAATTCCCTAACTCAACGTCTTCACGCTCAAAGACTCGTAAGAGTCAAGGAAGAGCGAGTTTAGAGTTAGGATAGAAGCTAGTCGTGCATTCCCCACTATTTACTTCTTCTACTACTTCTTAACCTTTTATTTTTTTTTCCTCTGAGACATTTTGTCGTGTCACAGCTCAATGTGAGCTTTGTGGTTATCGAACGGGCGAGGCAATGGTTGAGCAGATCGTCTCGTCCTGGCCCCTTTTTGACCGCAAGTGTGACAAGGATAGCGCCCACTGTTAAGAGCGGCAGGGCGTGGTCGAAGTTCGCTTCAATTGTGCGAAATTAATTTGCGGTCACTGTATAGACACATATACATATACATATAAGTAGCATGTGGGCAAACGGGAATGGCAACGGCAAATGGAATGGGTTCCAGGTATTTAAAAAGAAAAAAAACAAAAAACAAAAAAAGGAATAAAGTAAGAAACAAAAAAAAATTAACAAAAATTGCAATCGTCATTGGGTCTCGGGCCGATTGTCGACTGTCGCATTTGTCACACAATTTGTTAAAAATTTGTTGTTGTCGAAAGTCGGCGCGACGCGATGCGACGCGTCGTCGGTTCAATGAATTTCTTTGTACATTTTTGTTATTGCCTGACCTTGAACATGATTTCATTAGTTGCTTTCGTGTCTTGCATTGCCATCGCCATCGTCGTCGCAATTGCTGCCGTTGTTGTTGGTGTTGGGCTGCCTTTTGGCCAGCAGCTGTTAAAATTACGATTATTTCATTTGACCAGCGCTTGAATGCATCAGGCTCATCATTTTTTGAAACTTTGCTGCAAATGCCCTAACCAAAATGCAGCTTAGCGACATGGCTAAGAGATAAATTACATACATGCATACATACATATATAAGTACATATTTTTTTACAGTCAGCAAATTTTATTTACAAATTTTTTTTTTATAGTTAAATTAATTCACTTTGGTTTATATGAATTTTAATATGAATTTATGTTTCAGACAGATTTTTCTTATGCTTCTGCTTGATAGAGTTTTCGTAAAAGTTTTACAGTCAACATTTAGCGTTATTCTTCAGACTAGAAGAAGAAGATGCAACAGTTTTATTCGACTCAAATTTTGGTTTATTTTTGAATAATTGCATTTTTGAGTAATTGATTATTTTTGAAGCAGGTTTTATTTAACTCAAACTTCAATTCAATTTGATTTTTTTATTATGCGAGAACATTTTTCTAATTGAAATAGAATAATTGTATTCAATAGGAAATTTAAAAGATAAATAGTTCCTATATTCTTTCTTTCGCTTCTTTACAAAGATTGTGTTAAGAAAAAATTAATTCCAATATAGTCAGAACTAATTTTCATATATTCTCTAAAAAGATTGTGTTTAATAGGAAATTTAAAAGAGAATTAATTCCGGGTTAATTTTCATAAACAAATTTCATCTTTAAAAATATGATATTATGTATTCTCTTCTAGTTTTATTTTATTATTATTTTTTTTTTTTACTTATTTATTTTATATTTTTTTTAATATAATTAATGATTTATATGCAATCAGCTACTGTAAATTTACTAAAATTAAGCATAACTTAATTAAAATTTAAAATGTATGTATTGAAAAATAAAAATAAATAAATAAAAACAATAAAAATATAATAAATAATTAATAATAAAAAAAAATTTATATATATAAATATAAAATATATATAAATTTATATATTAAATAGATATAGATAGATATAATATTTAATTTAACTCTTACTTAAATATAAAATATTTATTATATTTATTTAATTATTTATAATTTATTTTATTCCTATAATTAAATAAATATAATAAATAAATAAGTAACATTAATTTCTAATCTTTATATAACGCCTTTTGCTTAGATCAGTAAAGCCTATATATGCTATAGCTAAACGTTTACACTGAACAAAATTTCAGCTGCTTGGATTTGCAGAGCATTTCGCATTCAACTTTCTTGCTTTTGCATTGACGCATGTTGCATGTCTTTAAAATACAAATTGCAACTGCTGCACAAAAATT